>VZDJ01000149.1:1027642-1099920 GCA_008694505.1 Cyanoderma ruficeps | reverse complement strand
ATGTCTTTTTATTCTAAGAACTGAAGCTATGATGAAAATGACCCCACCTGCTGTACCCCAAAATGCTCTTTTTACAGCTATGTGGAGAAGTTTATTACACTTATCACAATGATTTTCTGGCATTTTTTCTCCTACTATTTCTCAAGCATTTTTTGAAGTATCTCATAAGCACACTTTTAATTTAATGCCTGCACAAGCCCACTGGTCGTGTAGCAAGCATCCAAAATCACATTCTTTAGCTGCAGTCCCTGCAGTTTTGGGGCATTATTTTGAGCTATTATTCATGTGGTAACACACAATCTTTTTCTCATGGCAAATATTTTTTTAAATTTCACTTTTCTTCATTGACATGTGACTAAAATTTTGTTTGGGGCTAATCACTCTTTTCCTGGGCCCTTCTGCAAAATTAATCAAATTTCTACAGAAGTGGCAGTGAGAACTCAAGGTACTGCAGTATCTTCATAACTTCTTAAATGCAAATGAGTTTTAGAATATATAATTGGAGCGATTACATACAGAAATATTGACATGCATCGCACAAGGATTTTTGTGATGTATGTATATAGATCTGAGTCTTGTGTTTTGTCAATATTACTCAGAAGATACAGAGTGGATTCTGCAATTGCAACTTTAATGGATTATTCTTAGTATCATCCCTTACTTCTGAAAAGAGAAAAAAAAAGCTGAATTTTTTTAAAATTTATCTACAGGGGTTAATAAAATTGTTTTGGTTATAAAACACCCAAAGCAGCCTAGGGATAACCAGAGGTTCTCAGTTAAGTCTGTAAGCTCCTCTCTGCTGCAGCTGGAGTGACACAAATATGTCTCTCTACCAGACACAATTTCAAACATCGCATGCAGATCATGAGTGTTTGTTTAACCATAGAAACACATAATTTTTTCTTTCAATATCTTTTTTGATCTCAGTTGTCTTTTCTGTTTTGTTTTGTTTTTCCCTGGCAGAACTGGAGCCTTTGTTCCGGAAAAATATTAATTTGTTTTTAGAAACACTTGGGGGTTCTTTGGAAAAGGTACTTCTGTTGGACAGTACTTGAGAACAAAGGTTTTAAACCAACTACAGCTAAAAATAGATGCCTTGCTGTGGTAATCTCACTGCACCACTAAAAATCAGCAGAGGGAGACATATTTTTGACTATAAACTACTGCCACAAACTCCATCCTGTGCTAACATGGTAATATTGCTGCAGAATTAGTTCACACCTGACAAGCTGTGTATGTGGTCAGAATAAACTGAAAANAAAAAAAAAATATATATATATGTGTCAAGAAGTCAAATAATTCAATTAAGATGTGAACAAATACTTGTCTAAAGAACACTTTGGGTTAATCCTTGGTCTTGTCAGTTGGACCAAGTGTCCACAGCATTTCCCAAGGACTCATGAATTTTGCTTCTAATGTTAAATATTTAACTAGGCATGTGACTGGAAACTCACTACAACCCAGAGTCCTGAATGTATGAGCAAGCCCAGAATCATTTTAGTCACCACTTTCAAGAAAAGAAAAACAATGGTTTAGAAAAAAATCCCACAATGAAATACAATCAAACATCTCAGCACTACTCTATGTACATATAGCACATTCTTTGCTGCTATTTTGGCAAAAACAACAAAAAAATTTGCATCAAATATGTGGAAATTCTTTTTTAAATGCCAAAAAACCTCCCACTGAAACTATGGGACTACTACTTGATGAGGTGCTACATTGTAAAATCAAAGACCATGGTTTGAAGTTAAAAAAATTAATGTTTTTGTGCACTATTTGAACTAATGGGTATCAAAAAGGTAATGAAGTCTAGCAGGCAGGTAAATACCTAGGCAGTCAGGGGTTACTGGAAGACACCCCTGACCAGGAATAAAATTCCAACTGCTTTTCCCCTCCTCAGGAAGTAGAAAGTTTTCATACTGAATTCTCCTCATTTAAGAAAAGCAGTAATACAAGACTTGTCAGAAAAGTCCTAATGCATTGAGCAGCTTGGAAAAAAAATTACTCTATAAAGAAAGATTTATAACTTCAGCATCATGCTCCCAAAGACAACACACAATACGCAGCAGCCACTCTGCACACATTCTCACTTGTGGCAGGAAAATATTCTGAAAGACACCAGTGAGTATTTTGTATATCATTGATCAAATTTATCACTTAATCACTTCAAAAATAAGGAAGATTTAAAAAGACTAGCTGGATTAACAAGGATTAATCCACTCATTAAACTGAAAATATGCAGAAAAACTGTAAAAAAAGACCACTGAAAATTCCACACTAAGGAAGTTACAATCTGGACCCATTCAGAAAACTTTGGTACAGAAAACCATTTTCCTCAAAAAGAATTAAATCATATTGCATGACCATGTAAAAGACAGCTCATCTTTTCTGCATTAGGATTTCTTAAGGCTTTCTCCACATGTAAACAAAAACTCTAAAAGGATTCCTGTTCTTCACAACAGAAGTATGAAAAACTACATTGTACCTATGAATAAAATTCCTTCATTTCTCTCATGAATAAACAAAGAGCTATAAGAAAGCTGGAAATGTGTAATCCCTATGTCTAGATCTGAGACGTCTCCTTGGATACAATGCAAAAACAGGAGGGAATGTGTAGGCATCCTCTGAACAGTGTTTAATGTGAGGGCACTGTTCCTTGTATCTATGGAAGTCTAGAAAGGAATGTGGAAAAAGAAATTATTGTTCTATAATAAGTCTTTCTTCAGGAAGAGCCAGCAATTTTGGCCTAAAGACTGTTTGTTAATTCAGTTTTGGCTTCTTGTGAAACTATCTAAGTGTCAAGTTTCAGCTCTGTTTGATATGGGGCTGGTGGGGTTGGTTTGTTTTTTCTTTTCCTTTGAGAAAAGGAGAAGTGCACAAAAAAAGCTTGAATTTATTAAAATTGCTTGGTTATTAGTTTTGTTTTTATACAGGGCATTATTGGTGTTCTGTTTTAAATATAATTTATATGGGATGGTGTACAACCTATTTTAAAAAGCCCTCCACATCACCAAAAAAAAAAAAAAAAAAGAAGAGTATTCCAATATAGAAAAAAGTCAACTGGTTTAGTTAAACAACAGATCTACCATTTTGGATTGAACTCAAATGTGTTCTGAAGAAAAATAATTACCTAAATATACAATGATCCATAAACTGCAAACTGTTATGAAGACATTGTGATATCTGCTATCCCCGCATCTCCACAAGAGTTCTACTCTCAATCACCTCATTGGAATTACTGTGGTGTAATTACACTAGGGAAGATGATATCAGTATCTGGCCACATTACTCTTGTTTAACACTTCAGTTACTCCAGGCACAGGAAGAACGTGGCCATCTCTACAGCAGGCTTTATGAACAATAGAGTTTGGTCATTCAGGACATGAAAATTACTCCAGTCAGAACTGCTTCCCTGGGAAATGAACTTTAGAACATCACAATTAATAAGGAGACAAGCCCAGCCTGAGGGGGAGGGGGGGGATGGGAGGGGAGGGAAGGGAAAGGGAAAGGGAAAGGGAAAGGGAAAGAGAAAGGGAAAGGAAATAAAAAAGAAAAGAAAAAAGAAAAAATAAAAGAAAAAAAGAAAAGAAAAAAAGAAAAGAAAAAGAGATTTTGCATTTAAAAAGACGGGCAATTAGTCCTGCCCATGTGAGGCCCCTTTTGGTGTTGCTTCAAAATCCCACCAGAAATTAGTTCAGGTCAGTCTAGCTGTAAGATAGAATTTTTCCTCACAATAAACCTTGGTATGAAATAGGTCCTACAAAGAAACCATAACTTTCAGTAGCATATACCCTTCGTTTGGATAAAAAATGGTGATTTAGTGCACAAAAAACTAAGTCTCTTCTCCTTCAGCAGAAGTCTCTCTAACACAATAATTAGCAAAAAGCCACACCAAAAATTGCACCTAGCATTGTGTGTATACCACAAGAAATGATGTCCAGAGAGATTATTTGCCAGTGGCCACAAAGAAAACATCTTAAAGGAGAACAATGTGGCTACAGACGAAGAGAGATGCAAACCTGGATGCTGCAAACTTTTAGGTTGTCTCTTGCAATGCCTGGAAGAGGCAGTGTGAGGCTCGCTGCCCCTGTCCTTCCTCCGCTCTGGTCATCCCAACACCCTCAGCCCCTGGGGCAGAGCCAGCATCTTCCTTCCCTGCACAGCACCAGCACATTCCCACTCTCCCACGCACACACCCCCCTTAGGAGCTACCAAAAACGAGGGCTGAAAAGGGGGACGTGGTCATTCTCTGTGACTGAGCAGAGAAATAAAAGTATCAAGGGATAAGTGTCAGGAAGAAAAAAGACCTATTCAAGCTAAAGACAATGCTGGCAAGAATAAACATGGGTATAAACTGGCCAAGAAGCAATTCAGGCTAGATATTAGAATCAGGCTTAAAGAGAGCCATGACGATCTTTGACAGTCCTCCAGAAGGAGCTGTGAAGACAAGAAGATTAAATGAATTTTAAGGCAAGGCCTAAGATGGACCTGAAAAGGCTATTCTGCTTCCTTTGTTAAGGTTTATGACTGTGATTCATTACCATTCTGCATTTGATTCAAATTTCACATGCCCTCTCACACTGCTAAGACAGAAATATGCATGTCAGAGAATTACATGTTGAAACATAAAGGGTTGTAACCTCTTTCCATAAAATTCCACATCTACTAAGCACAAGTTCCTGCAATTTCGGTCTCTTCAAAGCTGGAGGGGACAAGAAACCAGACAGAGCTGGTGTGAGTTCCAGGGTCCAACAAGCACTTTGAAACATGTTCACTAAATAAATACTTTCAAATGTCTCCAAAAAACGCAGGTGTGCAAATTACTCCTGATTCAGACAGGAGTTATGTTTCCAGCATCCCCTCAACCACTGTTAAACAACACCCCCACAAGCATTTTTCAGCTCATAAAAGCTTTATGAGCTGAAAAGTTCCTTCACGTTTGGTTTTTTTGTTTTTTTCTTTCCCAGCTGCTAATCCATGACCTTCCAGCACCAGCAGCAGTCCTTACCACTAGAAAACATTGGAGCTGTGAGGACACAACAGGGCACAAGGTGGCAAATCCTCACAGCAAAAGACAAGGTCCTGTGTCCCATCTGGTGCCATGGGAAGCTGTGCACGTGGTAACACCTTGCACTGCAGGGTTATTTCGCTTCCTCACTCTCATGATTCCAAGGGAAAAGCTCCTAGTTCCACTCCAGTGGATGAAGGTCCCAGGCCCCTTCCATTCTGAAACGTGAGTGGTCCTTTTTGGAGCATAAAAAGGGATGTTTCCTCATGTGGAAGGATATTTTCCTCATTAACTGAAATGCCTCCCCTACATCTGCCCATGGGCTGTCAGAAAAACCAAGTCTTACTACTCAGATTAATTTGTGCGCCTGCCTCACATTTGCCTACATGGGAGTGTGTCAATTGCTTGTACATTTTCTCAATGAAAACTTCTGCACTCCTACACAAATAAACAGCTTCATCTGTTCAGCTCTGTGTTCTTTCTTATCAGCCCTCGAATACATCCTCTAGAATTTAAATTGAGCTTGACCTTCCACCAGGCCTCCAAACTACTTCTGTTTGCATGCCTCGTTTTGTTGGATTTTTTTAATCTAAAAGTAAACTTCCTTTGTGAAAGTTTTCATTGACTGCAAGCATGTATTTTAAAAGCTAGGAGTAAAGCTATTTACCTGTAGGATATGAAAAGAAGTCCTCTAGGAGAACCTTTTTCCTGTCTAATAAATGCTAAGTCTTAGAAATTATGATGTTTAATAACACCTTCCAGTTATATATATTGTTCTACTTCACATTAAAGCGGATGTGTTTATGAGACAGAACAATATCCTTGCCACTTTATGTAACTGAATTTAAGTCAACACCTTTCGAGTGTAGCTTCAGCCTGCAATAATAATGAAGAATAATATCCCCCCAAATTCTATGCATCCATAACACATTCTATATACCAACAGCACATTCCAGCCCAAAGACTTCAAAGCTCTTCAGAGAAGTTGGTCCCAGTCTGGTGAGGGCTTGAGAAGGAGGAGAAAGGCACAAGGAATCCTTCCTCCCTCTACTTCCGCTTGTGCTTGGCCACAGGTGAGCTCACCTGAGTCAGTGCTGCTCCCACCACCACAGGCTCTTTGTCCTGCCTGATGGAAACTGCTAAAAATATCTCAAAATCTGAAGAATTCACACATTTAGCATAGCCTTCTCTTCACATGGAATGTAAAACAATACTCCTGCCTAACAAAGCCTAATGGCACCTCCATGGAGCACTTAAATATTATTGTGCCCACACTGTGAATGGCAAATGGAGCTGCAGGGAGCAATATTCAGCTGTGTAATAGCAAAGGTTTTATTGTACTTGAGTGATAGGAAACAAAACATGGTGCCGAATTTCTGCTGAGCCCTGCCTCACTGTTAAACTGTTGCTTCTGGCAAAAGCTAAATAACAAGGAGGTGAAGAATGAGGGAGAAAGAATAATCTCGTAAATAGTTCCAGTACTTTTCCAAACACAAAAAGGAAAATATATTCGTTTATAGACAATGCCATCTATATAAAACCTCTCATTATTATTCCTATTTAAAAGTTATTTCTTGAAGGGCTTTGGTAAGCAAGCTGTCCTTTCTTAGGAGGCACTTTTGGACTCTTGACTTGAAAATCAGTGCAGGTCTTTGTTTATAACACTCACAGATTAACTTTATCTAAAAATGCTAAGCTGTATTACCTTGAAAACATGCCAAAGGAGGAAAAACCTTTGTTTTATCTGAGATGTAATGATGTAAACTGTATTTATAGCTTCCAATCAGCTATGAATAAAAAGCCAGAGGTACTGTTTATGTAGTTCTTTATGATAGTGGATAAATTCTCAAATAAGGAGTGATAGAATAAGAAGTTAAACTAGATCCTAGTGAAAGGCATATGTTAGTAATATTTGCCAGATTCATTCCTCTTCATTACTCCCTATACACATTTTCTTCAGCACACAGGAAAATTTATGGACTAAGGAACAATTAAGGGAGACTGGGCCTGATAGGATTTTTCAGATGTTGTCTTTCATTTTTGTAGCAATCAAAGAAATCCTCAGAGAGAATAAATCTTTGGTAGTTCTAACTGATTTGGGGTTAAACAGGTAGAGAGTGCCTTTAGTCTGTGGATAGCTAAGTGGAAGAATTTCCACTGCCAGAGCCTGAAAACAAAAAAATGACGAAAATCCATTTTTAACCTTGCACTAGACACATAACGAGGCTCTCTATGTTTAAAGAGAACACAGATCATGCCACATGAAGAATTTAATAATATTTCAAGAAAATAAACTTTATTTCTCTCCTCACAAACTAAATAATTCTTAAAGGCAGATTTGTAAGGTTTTATAACTTCAAGACTGCTTAAAAACACCCTGACACATATGCACATCTATACCTGGGAAATGCATGCACAGCTTCGAAAGTTTGTGAAGATGAAGAACACAAACCCTGAAGAAAGTTTGCCCTAAAGACCTGATCAACCAAGGTAGAGTAAGAGCAGCTATGAAGAGCATTTGCACACTGATCCACTGTCCTTTGGATAATCCACTTTGAACCAAATCTTAATTTAATGAATCACAGTACCCACACTATTCTGGAAAAAAAANTGGAAAAAAAAACAAACAAACAAAAAAAAGGGCTGTTCTTGATGTAAATGCAGAGAAATCCTACATCCAAACCCTTCCAAGACATCCTACTTCTTTCCATCACCTGGAACACACAGCTGTCCAGCACAACTCACTCTCCTGTACGAAATAAACTGTAGCATAACTCAGAAATCTAACAGGAAAAACAAGGTCACTATTACCTAGTCCAGCTACTCACTATTAAGTCAAATGAAGTGAATTTCCACAGGTACATAAGGACTTAATATATGGTTTAAGTCTTGTTTTCTGAAATTACTCCTCTGCTCTAACTCACTGGACTTGTATCATTTAATGGAGACCCTCAAGGCTCAGGTAACATATAAAGACAAAACAATGATAATATACCACAGAAATAAAAGTTTCATAACTATCATTTTCTGAAATAGAAGGCTAAACTCCTATTGATATAACTTGTGCAGATTTGCATCCTGTAAATATAAAGTAGGATAATAAACACAACATGATAAAAAATACCAAACCAAGGTATGAAATGTCAACCAGGATATGGCACATTTCAAGGAACAAAAACCAAGTAATACTGCTTTTTGATTTTTGAATGGAACCCTACCGAGAACAAACCTGACAAAACCATCCAAAAGACCTCCATAAATTATGAATTCTGCTGGATGAGTTCTTCAGAGGCACGGAGGTTACAGCCAAGAACCAAAGAGAAAACAGTTCCTGACACAACCATTCAAAAGCCATACATGTAGTTAAGGTATATGACAAAAAAAAATCCATTTTTTACTGTGTTCCTTAAAAAAAATAAAATAATTATTATACAATCATAAGATAATTAAACACAGAAAAGCATTGAACCTAACAGTAATCCTGTGCTTTGCACTGCTTGTCAGTTCCTTTACTTTTAATTTTAAAACATAATGTTCTACCATGACATCTTAAATAATAGTCAGTTGACAGGCTTCTTTAATATAAAACTGCACACCTTCAATATTTGCATTATGGAGACATATTAATCATCAACCCCAACAGTTCATTGCTACTTTAGAAGTTTCTGTTCTGGATACCCATGGAATTGAAGCTACATACACATGTACAGAACCATCAGCTAAAAAATGTGGCAGAATTAAATATTGCATCAATTTGCACCACATATTCTCTAGGATGGATTTTGAAAATGCTGTGATATGCTATAAGAAAGCATGAAAAACCCCATTCCTCCAAATCACAAGAGGCAATAGAGTGCTTTAACCATTTTTTAGCTGACTACACTGTACATGGCATTGTTAATTGCTACAGACCAATGGAATGTTAAAATAATCTAGTGCTTCATTTAGGACTAGTAATGAATGGAATGGAAGCTGTGAAATTAAAATGCTTGTTTCACAGACAGCTGGAGTTAAATCGGTGACTTGACAACATTAAAAAAGAAAACTGCACTGTAGACATCATGACTTTTAAAAAGAAATAAAACAGTTTCATATTCTTTCTTACATAGAAATAATTCTTACCACACAGCATATATAAAATACACTTCTGAGGGGCTTTTAATGGACAGAAAAATAGACCTACCAATATTCAGTAAGTTGCTGTCTAGAGAAAAGTGGTACTTTGCATCCTTCAGTGATCCGAGAAACATCTCCAGCATATTCTAAAGCACACCTGTTTGTCATGACAAACTGTCCACTCTGATGGACTGCAGGTCTAAAAGGCAAAATCTTACCTGTGTCATTGCCTGTGATTTGAATAACATACAATCTTATGTCATTGTCAGGGTGTGAAGTAGAAGGAGACACCTCCTGAGGTTGCAAAGCCTCTGTGGCCTCCTTCACTTGGGGTGGAGCAGTAGGTCGTGCCACTGCAGTGGCAGTTGATGCTGTGAAATATTCCTTATCGATTTCTGGCTCTAGCATCTTTCCGGGCAGATCATCCTCAGCAGTGGGTATTCTGGGAGAAACAGATTCATCAATTATGATGATGTCATGGCTTGTTACCTCCTCTTCTTCTTCAGGAATGATGCGTGGAGACTTATGAGTGACAAAAGGCTTGGTTGCAGATGTAGACTGAATTTTGTCTACAGCACTAATGGAAGGTGTTGTCACGCTGCTGAGAATCGTTGCCTTATCTGTTGCAGTAGCTGCAAATACAGCTGGCCTGGTTTTCTCAGGTTCTGTAGTCATTCCTGAACCTTCTGTAGCCTGGCCTGGAGAAGCTCCCAGAGTCAGGCCAGTAATGCTTTCCACAGTGGAATGTCCTGCTGGCATCGTATGGGAGGGTGGCATGGAATCCCAGCTCACTGCATTGTCTTTCTCCCTGGTGGGGGCTCCTGGGCTGACCTGTGTCTTTACTTCACTTCCAGCAGTTATGGGCATCACCTCAGTGACCTCCTCATCCTGGTCAGGAGCAGTTTCAGCTGTTGGAGTCACCGTGAGGGGCAACCAGCTGCTGGTTTCCTCAGGTCCCAGAACTCCTCCATGGTCTGTGAACATCACTGCAGGCACAGTGGTTGGGTATGCCTCATCATAAGCTGAGCCTGTCTCATCCTGCATCCCCTGAACCGCTGTTTGAGGCCATTCGGGTCCTGGTGACATCTCTGGTTCATCTGTGTGGGCAGATGTTACAGAAAGTGTGGGCTCTGTGGCAGTTCTTGGTTCCAAACCTTGGTCCAGTGTGGAGAGTTCTGGGAACACCTTGCTATGTTTTGCAGTTGTTTCTGTTGCTTCTGTATGAAAGATATCATCAAAAGGAGTCTGATCAGTAATTGGCATATCTCTAGTGACCTCACTCTCTACAGTAACTGGAACTAGGGAAGCACCATACTCCTTCTGTGGAACTGCAGTATCTACCTTTGTTACATCTGTAAATTTAATAGTTCCCTTTGTCCCTGATGTCTCATCTCTTTCATGCTCAGTTACCCCCACAGCTGTGGGCACAGCACTTGGCAATACAGTTACACTTGAGGAGCTAAAAGACCCTATGGTTGCACTACTTTCTTCCACTGGTATTTTGGATACTGTGGTCATTTCCAAATACAAGGAGCTACTTGTGTGGGATGCACTTGTGGTATTTCTACTCTGACCAAGATCAGCTGATACCACTTCTTCATCCCTTGTGGTCTCTGCTGGCTCTCTGCTCATCTCAGTTGCATCTGTAGCTGCTGAAATCGGAGCTCCTGGATGCACTGTGGATTCCACATTGTGCCCTGGAGGTGATGTAGGCTCCACTCCAGAGAATCCATCCTCTGTAGCAAACTCAGTCACTCTTCCAGTGTGAGATGACTCTTCTGTCATATACCCCTCCTCTTTATCTGTTGGCAGCCACATGCCAGAACCTAGAGGGGCCTGTGTGATCTTCTCCCTTGCAGAACATCCCTCAGATTCTGCTGTAATGCAAGGAGGAAAGGTGGCTATGGAATGAGGGACCTTCACATCTGTTGTCCTCATTTCTGGCTGTTTTGTTTTCTCCTGCTCCTCTAAGACAGCTGATGCTTCTGTCTGCTGAGATGAGGGGATAAGAGACATGGTGCCTTCTCCAAAGCTTGGCAGGGAGTCGGTGCTTCCTGAGATGGCCTCAGATTCTGTTTGATCAGCAGCTGACACAGAAAAGGATACAGGTGTTCCAGATGCCAGAGTGGGCTGCACATCCCTCAGGTCCTCTCTGCTCCCTTGAGCTGAGGCCTCACTGTCAAACACTGTCGCAGAGCTAAATTTAACCCATGGTGTTGACTCTTTCACTGCAGAAAACTGTCCAGTGGTTACTGCCTGCTCATCTAGGACTGTCTCTGATGCAGCAGGCCCTTCTGATCCTGAGGCATGACCAGTAGCCACCCCAGAATCTGTGCCACGCACAGCAGTGTGCATACTCTCACTGCCCTCCCTCTCTGCAGACTTATCAGTGAGCAAAGCTTTAGGGATTACAACAGTTGTAAGTTTCTCATCAGATTTTGCCTCCATTGATTTTTTTGTGGGTGCATTTGTGAGGTGGGCACTGTGAAATACACTCTCTTTTGTTAATGAATCTGAAGTCCCTGTCCTGGCAGCCTCCCTCCGAGAAGTCTGTAAGAAGCTGTCTGTAGCTGTTCTCAGAGGACCCACTTCTATTTGTTCAGTCTGATTATCAGCATCATGCTTTCGTGCATCTCCTGTTTCAACATCTTCCCAAAAACCAGTGGAACTCTTAGCTACAGCTGTGCTATCCTGAAAAATTACAGAGGTCAAGAAAGCGTCCTCAATGCTTTCAGACCTACCTGGTTCCTCGGGCAACTCTGCTTCAGAGTAAGTGTGATCCAGTTCCAAATCTGGGGATGTGGTGTCTGTGATCCTGGGTGAGACATCATATTCAGTCCTTCCCAGTGTATCATAAGTGAATATTTCGCCATCGGTGACAGTCTGAGGTAGAAGGGTGGTTAACGGAATGTTCTCCATGAGCACCTCCATCTCCCTTTTCTCCTCAGCCACATCAGTAGTAATTTCTGTGTCTTCTTCAGGCTCTGGGGTTGTTTCCTCCAAAGAAACTGTTTGGGTGGCAGGCACTGCAGCAAGAGGAGTCTCAGAGATGGGAGTTTCGAGAGGAACTCCAGCAGGTGACAATTTCACACTGTCAGTTCTCAGGGATGTCACAGGCTCAACAGTCGTAGGCTCTGTTGTGACTTTTTTAGCTTAAAAAAAAAAAGAAAAAAAAAGGTACAGTCAGTATACACAAGTTACTTTAATTCATTAGTTTGAATATTCCAAAAAAAACATAAATGCCAGGCTGAAAAATAAGTGTAACATTCAAAGGCTTTAGGCAGTTCTTTAGAGCATTTAATGACATGCAATAACATACTGTAAAGCTGCAGAACACCTAACTTAAAGTCAGATGAAGTGAAAAAAGTAGCAACATTCTTCATATTTCTGGTTTATATAATTATCCCTAGAAGTCTGTGTGTTACATGAGTGACCAGCCAGGTACTGATCTGGGGACATAAAAGTTTATTTCCAGTTGTCACAAATTAGCAGAGATGTGGGTTTTCTTCAAAACTTTATGCAGCATCCAACTGAGATGTATAAAGGGAGTGAAATAATGCTTTAGTTTATTTTCAGCACATAATTACAAACTGCAAAACGGAATCCTCACTGCAGTGAGAGTATGCTCAAGCAACAGGATCAAGCATGCCACCAGAAAATACTGCTGCTGCCCTGCCTTTAAATTATGCTGGGAGAAATTTATCGTGGGGAAAGATGAGAATGTTGAACAATAAGATCATAAACTTAATACTACTAAAATTATGTTGATCTTTGGAAAACCCTTCAAAGATGCATGTCAGAAACTCCTCCACAAACAGAAATGCTTCCATGGGAGTGTTGAACATGCAAAGGCAAAGTGTTGAACTCTCTGGATGATGGGAAAGGCAAGGGAGTTGCTATCCTAGATGAACAGGAGGCACAAAGGAAGGTCCTTCCAGTGAACCAAATT
Source organism: Cyanoderma ruficeps (assembly GCA_008694505.1). Taxonomy (NCBI): domain Eukaryota; kingdom Metazoa; phylum Chordata; class Aves; order Passeriformes; family Timaliidae; genus Cyanoderma; species Cyanoderma ruficeps. The sequence goes on along the minus strand of VZDJ01000149.1, from coordinate 1,086,844 downwards.
GTGACATTTTAAACAACCTGGTGGCCTTGCTGTTTGTCTGCTCCTTTTAACCCACATTTCCATGCCATGTGAGAAGGAAATGTTTGCCAAGACTGCAAGGTGTGTCAGCAGATTTTAAATTCCTGTAAAAAGTGAGTGCTCAGAAAAGAGGTTTTCCTCAGAAAAAGGCCAGGTTGGAACCCCTTCCGACAGTTTTTCCAGGTCAGTAATCTTCAGAAGGGCATTGGGACAGACAGGTGGAAGATGTGAATGTCTTAACCCAATGCTGTTAACTGCTAAGTGACTGAGAGTCAAAAACCTTTAGGGATGCATATATAGAGGAAAATATAGCTTTTAAATCACACTAAACATATGAAGAATGCATTAAACAGTCTGTGCTTATGAGGACTTACTGTCGACCAGACAGATATGACTATATCTGGAAACTTCTTGCAAAACAAAATCTTACTTAGCTTGTAATAGATCAAGTAAGTCTCCTCCCTCTCACACAGAAATCAAAACAGTTAATTGTTTTAGAGTTTATACTTAAGCATAGGCAGCATGCATGCACAAATCAGGTTTTTTCACACACCCATGGCTAATTAGATGCCCCTTTGATAGCTGCAGATATGAATCCTGCATGTGCAAGTAAGGGTCACACAAATATTTGTTCCGTTTCATACATTCAGTTTTGAAAATGCCACCTTTGCAAGAGACCTGTTTGATTCATGCTGAAGCAGGAGGAACTGGTCAGAGGATGACTGCTCAAGATTTCTAGAAGAATGCGTAGAATTACAGAATAGAAAAATGAGGTCAAAGGGTTGATATTTCAGCTTTCCTGAATGAGAAGTGAAAGTGAAAAGGAAATTGTGAGGGCAAGAAAATATGACGCCGCTGTGTTTAGAAGTGATGGTGTTCTCTGCCAGCAGACAAAAAAGAAGTAGATTCTTTTCCTTACCACACATTAAAACTTTTTGTGGTTTTACAAAGAAGATTTCGCTATATATATATTATTTTTTGTTTGCTTATTTATTTATTTTAAGTTAAAACATTTGGTTGAGCAACAAGGAGTAAAGTTCTTGAAACCCTACTAAGCAAAGCATAGCCTGAAAGCGAGAGGTTTTTGTGTTTGGGGTTCCACAGCCCAGAGTGGATGTTTGCCTTTTTCAGTCTGTTCACACAATCAAGAATCAATGAAGTCTTGCCATTTCTTCCTCCCGTCTTCTCTTGCATGGGGCTGGTTTAAACCACACAAGTTCTGCTTCACAGCTTGGGAAACGAGGGATGCACACAAGTGGTAGGTGCTGCTGAGTGGTAGTTGTTAAATCTCTACCAAAGAATTCATCAATTTTCCTCAATGGCTATTTTCATTTATTTTAATGGCAAAATGGAAAGGAGACAGCAAAGTCTCAATCTCTCCCTTCTAATCACAGGATCAGTTTCTTTAATGTGGATGGAATTGGTTTTGCAGCCAACACAAACACTCACTCAGGCCCCAGATGCCCTACTTTGAGTGACCATCAGGACCACCCTCTGAACAAAGATGAAAATGTTAATACCCTCTAATAGAGCTAGATAAAAATGAGGGCAATGTGGATAATTTTTTTAAATCCGTGGAATAAAAAGGTAACTTTTTTTCATTGCTGCTGAAAAATTGTGTACATTTACTCACAACCACTTACGCAGCTTCCAAATTTCCAAGAAATGCTTGGAAGTCCCAAGAGCTCACATATTTATGCCTAGGATGCAGATATTTATTATTCGTGACTTATTATCTGCTAATGACTTGACAAAATAGTTACACATTTATTACGCCAACCTGAAAAAACACCAAGCATATTTGGTTTGCTCATATTAATAACTGAATCAGTAAATATTACCTTTATAGACTGTTATAAGTAGAGCCCATATTTTTTAAGTGTTTATCAACAAACAGCCTGATTTTCTCCCATGGAAACTGTGTGCAATTCAACTCTGGTTAAAATCAACTAAAGGGCCTCTAAAGTCACTTTGTCAAAACAATTATATATAAGTTTTTTCACACGCACCATTCAGGATTGCAACCTTATTTGAATGAATAAAAAAAACCTGATAGCACTTCTTCAATGAGAAAGCTATCCATGTTATTTTTTTTTCTGTGTGAAAAGAAAAAAAAATAAACAAAGGGAAGGTTGCTTTTTTAATCGACAACACTAGTTTGAGCTGTCCTCCACTCCACCCAGATGTTTTGCATTACTGTACCCCTTGCATCATGCGTGCAATATGCTATCTCCTTTGTCCTCCTTCTGGTTCAAGACATGAGGCAGATTTTCCTAATAAAATTCATGAACATATTAGCAGCAAGAAAGCAAATTATCTCACCAACAGCTGCTCATATCAAAGACGATCCTTTTTTTTTTTTAATCTATTCCTTCTACATTGAACACCATGCATGAAGTTGATTTTGGAAGGGCTGTATGATTTTGCAGAGATGCTATATATTTTCATTCTCCATTTATTTATTTTATGCTTTTACTGGACAGCATTTTCTTTCTCCTTTTCCACCATGCTTTAAACGAAGATTCAAAATTATGAAGCAGTATTGAAGCTTCTTATTTTTTCAAAGAAATCAAATTGAACAACTTCACATGTGGTTTAACTTTGCAATTACCAGATAAGGATTTTAGTATGTTCTCTGCTGTTTAGTTTGGGAGTAGTATTAGTGTATTTTATGGAGGAGAAACTCTTATTTTTAAAATTATATGTATTGTAATTTATATACATGGTTTTTCAACATTACCAGATCTACCCATGTACCTAACTTGAACCACTTGAGCAATTTTTCTGCACTCACAAATATTGTTTATCTGTTTACATTTAGTTATGTACCTAAGAACCTGGAAGGACATAGACCCTATAGACAGAGATTGTTTTGAATCATTGCTAACAGCCAAAACAACAGAAAATTGCTTTAAGTTGGAACAAAACCTGGAAATAGTGAATTCTTTCTGTGAATTACAGCCAAAATAAATTATTACGAAGTATAAGAAATGTTGAGACACTCAAAATTAATGTTTGAAATATTTGAGTCCAATTTAAGCACAATGACAATAAAGAGAGCTGCTTTGCTTAATTTGTACATATTTTTATATATTAATTTGTTGAGTTTCTTCTTGGTGTCTGTTCCATCCCTGCTACCAACCCTGGCAGAGAGGAGAGAGGACAGCCTTGAATGTTCCCCTGAGTCCAAAAGTTTTGCCAGCTGGAGTTTAAGAGACTAGCAGAACCTTCCAAGCTGAACAAGGCTAAGATTAAGAACAGACTTTAAAAAAAAAAAAAAAAAAATAAATAAATTGGTGTTCTGTGTTACAGACTGAGCAAGAAATCTCTGATCATGGCACTGATTCAGTACCTGCTCATTCACGCCTTTCCAGAAGCAGTGGTGCACAGGGGATGTGGGATTTTGTTCATAAATAATGAGATTTTTGGTAGCAGAATTCAAAATCTGACAGTGAAGCTGTGAGAATTTCTCTACAACTCCAGGTGTATACTCTCACTCACCTACACTCTGTTTTGACATCAAAATCAAAAGTCAAATGTAATGAGAAAAATATGAAAACCTAAATGCAGGATCTGTTCCTGCTTACAAAGCATTTGCCATATCAGAGAAAACCAATGGGATTCTTAAAACCCAAAAACTTTGAAAGCTATCAGTCTGTCTTTGCAAGAGAGGCTTATAATGAAAAGTTGTGCATCCTCGTCACACTATTGCCCAAGGTCTTTTCTTCCAGCTAACAAAACAACAGAAGCAGCAACTTTTTTAGCTCTGTGAACACAAATACTCTTAAGTAAAACCACTTGCTATTTCATAACTTCTGAAGTCAGAGGTTGAAGGGAGAAAGATACATTATGTTATCTCCTGTTTTCTCCACATGCAAGTGTAGTTCTGTGAATGAATTATAACCTGCCAATCTATCCACAAAAGAAAAATAGCAAATAGCATTTCTCTTTCCACATTATTTTATTATGAAACTGTCAAAGAGGACAAAAAAAAAAAATCAGCAAGCCTCTTTAGTCAGTACTTCCTAATTAAATCTATAACCCAACACCAAATAAAAGAAATAATCTTTGCTTTGTGACCACAAAAAACAATTGAAGGACAAAAAGGGCCATGATTGTCACTTGGGTAAGAACTGACAGCAGAATTCTTGGTGCTCTGCCTGCCCCAGCTGGTGTGAAAGGAGGGAAATCCACTTCTTCACATTGTTGCTCCTGACTATCCTTGTTACCTGACCCATCCAGTGACCTAAGGCAATGAAAGGAAAATGCTTCCAACTGTGTCTTCTTCTCTTTCCTCTCTCCCTCTGGCCACAATGTTTGCACTCAGAGGTTGTTCTTAAAGCACCCTGTTTTGAAACACTCAGGTAAATTAAAGTTCTCTTGCCCAGACAAAAGAAACATCTCCTCCCCAGCACTTCATGGTGCTCCAAACAGCTGCTCCTCATACATCAGTCTGGTTGAAAAATCTCTGTTCCTACTTTACAAGCAATTAAAAGGTTGATCTGCACCCAGTAACATCCTTCCCCTCTTTGTCAGGGTGAAATACTGCTGAGATGTATAGCACGGGCTGTTTTGGAGTGGACTGAGATCCTGCAGGTTTTGGCATGGTCTGACTAAGCTCTCAAACCCCTGAGGCAGAGTGAGGTGAGGAAGCTGCAAGAAGCTGTCAGGTCACCATGAGCCCAGCAGAGAGAGGGAGGGGTTTACTAAAGCCACACCTGGCCAATAAATTACTGGGAATCTCAGCAGCTGACTTGATAAAAGGCATATCTGAGAGAGGAACATAAATCTACTTTCCTAGGAAAATAATAAAAGGCTGGAGAACAGTTGTCTGAGGGCAATCTCTTTGCACAGCTTCACCTTCACAGAGAGGCAGCCTGAGCAGAGCATGCAGCCCTGCACACCCCGTGGTCAGTGCCCTGACCTTGGGATCCTTGCCTACCCATTTTGATACTGGACTCTGAAATGCTGGAGCACACTGTGTTTGTTATGCCCAGCACTGCACTATTCTTCCTCTGAGATAAATTTCTTTTTGGGTTTTTTTCCCTTCACATTGGCAATTCTGCTCTTTGCACATCACCATGTCCTATGCCTTCATTATTCTGCGTCCATTCCCAAACTGATCAGAAATCCACAGATCTCCCGTAACACAGCCCCTGACATCAGGCTGGAAATAATTCCCTCATCCAGGAAATAGCTGGGACATGCAGCTACTGACGGTTGCTGTGGAGAAGGACAGAGCTGCCCAGCTATTCAAGGTTTTCCAAGCTAAGTCACATGCAGCAGAAGGGGAAGACAACTTTTCTCCTGCCAGTTTTTGGGCTGTGCCTCAAAGTCTTTATCCTTCCTGCTGCTGGAGCTCTGAGCACTGTGGATGTTTCCTGAGGCTGAGCCTGCCATCGGCCATCGTGGTGGCTCGTGCTGTAGGACACCTCAAAACTCTGTGAAGGCCACAATTTCCTATATTTCTTGTAGGAAATCGTGCTCTGATTTTGAGTTTTAGATGGATGAAGCATCAAAGCAAGAGGCCCTCAGCCCCAAGCAGTGGCAGACTTGGATCGACTCTCGATGGGGCTGTATTGAAACAATCAAAGCAGCATGGACTCCATTCCTGAAGAACACACATGGCAACACCATCCCAGAACTGGAATTTTCCAATCTCCAGCAAAAATTAACTTGCAGTGCCAAACCAAAGTGGTATAATGAATGAGAAGCAATAAAGGTGCATGAAACAAAGTCAAAATGAGAGAGGAAAATGGGAAAGAGAATGGACAAATCCAGAGCGAAATGGTCAACACGTGTTTTGAGTCAAGTGAAAAATGTTTTGCTGAAAGATTTGCCAAAACCAATACAGGTCTATTAAAGATTTCAGCTTTAATAAATCAGTGTTTCTCAGCAAAAAGGGGATTTATGTTTCAAAAAATTCAACCACCTCCGTGTAAAAAGCTCATCAAGTTAATCTTTGTTGCAGCTCTGTAAGTTAAAAACCTGAATGCCTTTTGCTTAGTGCTCTTCTGGAATTTGTTCTACAGGTGCTGGGAGATAAAAAGGCCCATCCAAAGTCAGCTGAAATCTGTGACAAGATTTCTACAAACTCCAGTGAATTAGGCCTGGAGAGACTGGGAGGCAGAACTGCATGATTAAATAAATCCCCTATAGCTCTCTGAAAGAACTAATTATTAAATATGTATTTATTAAAAAGGATTTTCTTAATGATAAAATGTTTTCATCTCTTACAAATTAGCATAAGTGCTCAGCAACTGCTGTTCTATTTTGTTGTGTTGTTTTGTTTTTTTTTTAATTTAAACATCTTAATATAAGTCCTATATGTTAACATTTGAAAAACTTTCCCCCTTATGATGGTCTCCCAGGAGCTGCAAGTACTTAATCATGTGCTGTCCAACCTGAAACCTTTTTCAGGCCCCATCAGATGCATGATTAGGTATCTCTCAAAGAAAAGAAAAGAAAAAAAAACAGTCTGGCAAAAGCCTTGGAGGCATGAAATAAAACACACAGATAATGTTTCAGAAACTTAGACCCATGTGGTTTTTGAAGAGTGAAAAAAGCACTTCTGATCAAAGGGGAGAAAGGGGAGAAAGTTTCAGGGGTTTTTAACAGGACTTTTTGATTTTAAATCATGTATTATTAGTCTGGGCCACTCTTATTTTCATAAAGTCAGGACACTTCATACAATATAATTTTGTACCCATAACACTGCTGAAGTTAAAATCCCGAACTTAACTGTACTTTAAAAGTTGTCCAGGTTGGCTGCTCTACTGAAACTAGTGAAAATCATTTTTAAATTGAATTTACCTCTTGTGTTTTTCATGTATTTCAATAAATATGATTCCTCTTTAAAAGCAAGTAAAATGCTCAAAATATAGATTGAGGTTTCATAAAACCACAAATTAAAATCAATATTTCATGATTTTCCACCAGAGAGACTCATAATCATGAAACAGGAGTGAGGAGCTTGAGCAGGGATGAAGAAGAAGATATCCCCTTTCCCAAATGCACAGTTTGTCTTTGTGAAGGCTGAATCAGCTGCCTGGTTTGGCACAGATGGGCTGTGGTGTGACTTCGTGTCCAGGTGAGGAGGCAGCCACACCCACACAGTGAGAGCTGTGATCAGGGGGCTGGGGTTTCACTGAGAGCCCAGCTCCTGGGCAGGACAGTTTTGTTGTCAGGCACTGTGGGAATCACTGTGTGAAAGCTGAATGTCAACCCCAAAGCAGGCAGAGCTGGGAGACAGTGGATTTCGTCCACTTATTGGATCGACTGAAATTTTGAAACTGAGATAATTTCGAAAAATTCGGAAGAAACTTCCAGACAAAAGATGATTTGAAACAAAGGGCTTAAATTCAAGCTTTCTGCTCTCATGCAGAGCCATTTTTTTTAATCCTCTTCCTTTTTCTGCCCCAAAGAAGGGACTGGCTCCAAGGCCCCAGTGGGAGAGAGTGACTCACTCTAAAGCCACTGCACCAGGCAGCTGCTTGGGATGTGGAGGACCAAGATGCTGGGCAGGGAGTCTCATTACTCACCACTTGCATAAATCTTTTACCAAAAGCAGTGAGGAGTCACAGCTGGTTCCTGTGAGATCCCAAGCACCTTCTGAGAGGGAGAGAGAGCTTTCAGTAACTTCAGAAATTTGTGGCACCCTGAAAGAGGGTACAGCATGACACCCCGGCATTTCCCTACACGAAGACAGATGTATCTGGCAAAACCTGAGTCCTCTAGCCATCAGGGTTTAATTAATTCTGATATTCTTTTGTTTGTAATTAAAACTGCTAGAGAGCCACTCAGTCTCTACCAAATTATTTTGGTTCTGTTTAGTCTTATTTTCTCTTGTAAAAACTTTGATAGTCCTGAACTGTCTATTCCTGGGTTGCAAAGTGATGAAATATTTATTCTTTATATACCAAGGGCAAGACTTTGGAGGAAAAGCCTTTATATAAAAGGCAACAACCCAGTACCTACCAAGGTCACTTTTAGAACAAATGGTATGTTACCACAAACCGTGCTAACTAAAACTTCTGGAAAGAACATTGTAAAGGCACATCTTGCTTGAAAGCCATGAAATTCACAAAAACAAACAGCAGGTTGGAATTTGTCCTAACTAAAGACTAGATTACAGGCAAAATGTTCAGTTCTTACCCCAGTCTTTTAAAGAGACTTATGAAATACACTCTCATTAAAGTCTTTTTTATCCACAACACTTTAAACAGGTCATAAACAATTTGGAGTAGGAACAGAAGGAGTGATATGACAAAATGCTGCTCTGCAGATTAGAGCACAGACTCCTGAACTAAAGTCCTTTTTCCTGTAAGCAGTTCCATTAGGACTATTTCCACATGCAAAGTTTTGGAACATTATACCCACAAACTATAAAGGAAAATTAAAACAACAAACCAACAGTGTCTGAGAACAGCCAGACCATAATGTTGCAGCAGATGTCAGGATTTGTACTCAAAGAGTAAGATTTGCTCATAAATGACTCTTCAGTGCTTGAGCTGGAAAGATCTGCAGCTGCAGTAAGTTCATCATCCACAAAAATGGGGACAGTACAAACTGCACATTTCAAGTAGTTCTGAGTTACAGTCACTGGACTGAGTCCAAAAAACCTAAATATTCATAGCTAATGACCAAGTTCTGAACTTTTAACTCAACACAACTTTAATGTCAGTCGTGCTACTTGCAACAAGGAATTTCCTTGGACAGAGATGCCTGCAGGGAAATACTTGAGCTGTCCAACCCACCCTGTGCTGAGGCTGCAAGTCTCAGGGAAGCATAATATTCAGCTGGGAAGCAGGTGAACCTTTTGGGACAAAAGGAACCTATGCAAGGAGAGGCTGCACCATAACAGCAGAGCCAAGCAGCTGGCACTGACGATAGATGAGGTTACAGAGCAGTATTTGACCCCAAAAGAAAGCTGACAGGTGTGGAGGACATCTGGTTTAGATTGGTAAAGTGTACCATGTGAATGTGGAAAGTACTTGAAGTGCCAGTGAAAATACCAGGAGGAGAACAAGCAGCAGTAAGAAAAGCAATTTAGACCACCCACTGGCCCATGAAACACTGAGTAAGAAAGAGAAAGAACGTGGATCCCAGGACAACGTGCCTGGGATCCAGAGACAGCCCACAAATCACTGGCATCTGAGAGACCTGAAAGTAGCCAGCCTTGTACACAGCCCGTGTGCAGCAGCTTCTCTTGTGCCATCATTGGAGACAGAATATCCATTGACCACCTACAGGACATTTATCACAGAACCACAGAATAGATGTGGTCGGAAAGAACCTCTGGAGATCATCCAGTCCAGCCCCTGCCAAGGCAGAGTCACCTGGAGAAGGTGACATGCCCAGGTGGGCTTTGAATGTCTGTCTTGTGGCCATTGACAAAGATACCATGGCTCGCACAGGTAGCAAAATATAGAGCACTCACAGATTCACAGTCAAAACACTGCTCACCAAAAACTTACCTTGAAACTCTGCCTGTCTTCACCTGCCAATGTTACTCTAAGACATTAGTGTTAGTTTCTAAAAACCCGCGAGGGCTGCAAGAGCCAAAACAAAACGCGCGATAAAGGAACCACTTCCCGCGGAAAGCATGCTGGAGATCACGACCGAAAGAAAAAATAAATAAATGCTTACGTTCATAGCAGTAGGCATCAAACTTGCTATCAGGGTAAGGGAAGCCTGTCTGGTTCTCATAGCGATACAGGGTTCTCACCCCAAGCAAACCCCCACCGCACTGGGGCCGCGCCACGGAGGCCGGGTACCGGACACTGCCGTCCGCCAGCCACCCGTAGTCACACTGGTCAAAGCCGTTCCTCCAGGCCACATAGAGGTTCCCCACGGAAGCCAGGACACCGCCTCGCTCCTCACACAGCTCCCGAGCTTCCTCAAAGGTGAATTTCTCGGGGCCTGAGACGTGGACCACTTCATCTGGAGGAGGAAACGAAAAAAAATAACAAAGGCTGAGTAGCACATTCCACCATCAATCATTCCCGCCCCTCCTCCAGTGCCAGAGTCCTGCAAGGTTGGGGCTTTTTCCCAAAACATCAGTATTTTTTTCCTTAAAAAGAAAAATAATTAGACAGTTGTAAACCAAATGTTCCCAGCTTGAATTTGAAAGTTAAACTGCCACAAAGCATGAGCATTTACAAGTAAACTTTATGCCATGAAGTACACATGGCTGGACACTGAGTGCCTTCCTTTGTCTCTAGCAGAGGTAACAGCAGCCCTGAGGCTCCACTGTGACCACATTTGAGTAGATTTTGCAGCTCAACTGAGTTAATTAAACCCAGTCTATCAGAATTTACTTTTTTCATAAAGCAAATCTACTTCTGCAAGCTCCTACCTGGCCCTTTTAGGCATTGCTAGAATCTCATTTCAAACACCCAAAAAATAGGAAATATTCTTCACTGACTGCTCTAGTGCAGCTTCTAAAGTCGGATTTCCATGAGTCTTCATCTTGCCCCATAGGGAAACAAAGGTCAGGAAATGCACAAGACGCATTGCATGCACAAAGCCGTCTTTGTGTGGAGAAGCTGAATTAGTCTAGAATATTGATAGTGTAGTTCAGCTTCCAAGGAATAACAATTTGCAAGTAATAGCCATCCAATTGGAAACTACAGCAAAGCAAATAGCACGTCTAAATCACCTTGTCTTGGTTGTCTCATTCACCCAAACAATCTAAAGAAAAATCAAGCCTCCCATGTTCATGTCCTGGGAATGAAGGAGTAAACTGACCCTTTTCCAGTTTTTGCCTAGACTTCAGGTGAAACCAACCAGACCTAAAATGAGAGTATTCAAACCAGCCAGCAGTGCAAATTCAAAATATTTGTTGGAAGACAACGATGCGCTCTCTCAGCCACAGCAGGGCAGTACACAACAGCCATTCCTGCAGGAAAACACTGCTTTTCCATGCCAGCCATGCAATCTGTCTTAACCCTGCACAGGTCTGAAGGGAACACAGAAAAATACAGACAGAAACTACATCACGCCAAGCAGTTTCATTCACATCAATATTACGCTTGTTTGGGGACTAAAAGCAATGCAAGTGCAAAAAGAGGCAAGGTGCCAGCTTTCTTTTTCCTCCTAGGTAGAGGCTTTGATTTGTTATTACAGCTGTAGCACCAATCCCATAGTGTAACTTGCCTTATACACATTGTGTGCAGCTTTCAGCTTGGAGGCAGAGGGACAGAGCATGTCTATTGGAGATGGACAGATAAGGGACGCAAAGAACCATTTGTCATCAGAATGGTTCATTTAGCTCTTCAGACTACATAGATAATGAGCATTTTTTTGTTACATCCTTCTGCATCTACCTGCCAGCTCTGGTGCCATGCCCAGCACAGAGTGATGGATGCAATTATCCCAAAATCCTGTCTCAAAAGCAGCACCATGAAACAGGGGAGCAAACAAGTTAAAGCATGTTGTCTTGTAATTGCTCTAGTCAGAGAGCATTTTTCTATAATTCCACAATTCTGATTTTTAAAAAATTGAGTAATGGGCAAAAGTCATATTGCAAATAGCAGTCATTTACTCTAGGAGCTATGACTCCTCAATGTGTCTCTCCAGTTTGAAATAAGACTAAAATTCTTTATGATTAATTGATTACTTAATGTGATTAATAATTGTGGTGACGAAATATGAAAAACAAAGAAAGAGTTTAACAACGCTTAATAAAGTTTAATAAAGGTGTTGCTAGATACATGAATCTAGAAACACTTGAAAGTTTGTTCTGCTTCTGCAAGCTTCTCAAACCACCTTACAAAAAAAAAAAAAAAAAAGAAATATGGGGTTTTCCTGGGGTTTCTTGATCTCATTCACTTCTAGCATGTGGCTGAAACATCTTGACTCCTTCAAATTATCAAAGAGAAAAGGACTCAAGCCTTGCACAGAAACTTCTTCTAAAAAGCAAGAAAAATAATTCTAAAGTTAATGAAATGTGTTTAATCCATGCAGCCTCTACAGTTTGCTCCTGTTTCTGAAAGCACAACAGCTTCCATATTTAACAGCATGACTGATACCACCATGTTCTTACAGTGTTTTTATTAAGATGACTGGAAGCCCCTGAATTTCCCAGCCAAAACACTGAAAACAAGGAAATTAAGAGGGAAAACTCGTCTGTTCAACAAACAGATGACATAGCCACCAATATCAGGCAGGGCAAATTCAATTCTGTTTGTGTTAAACAGCCATGTGCAATGTTTTTATAGCTGAAGCACACCCTGAGTAACTCAGCAATACTCTGCAGGCAAAGCCCTTTTTTCTAGGCCAGCAGATGAAGAAAAACTGGTTCTGCAGTACCAGGGGGTGGGGTGGAGAACGTGACAGTGTTTAGGCTGCAGACAATAATGTAATGTGTTTTATTGCTGGCTCCTGCTCTAAACCAAGCTCCAGGCTGATGGAGCAGCCTCAGCAGTCACAGCTCTCCAAGAATCCCCAGGATTTTCCTCTTACACACACTTGTTTTGCTTGGTCAAAAGAGATACCTGATGAAATTCAGGCTTTTTCCATCTCTTTCCAAAATATCAGGGTAGATGAAGAAGTCAGATTTTTCTCTTGAAGACAAAGGCTGATTCACATACAGTCCCTCAGGAAAAAGTCAAAGTTTTACAAGGATCAGTTCTACAAATCTTATCACCTGATGTTATAGCAAGTGTCATTGCTTTGATTCACTTTCTCTCCTCAGGAGATGTCTTGGTGAGCTGGGAATGTTGGTAGATGTGAATGCCATGAGTCACACAACTTAAAAGAAAGGTGGGAAGAAGGGCAGGCTAGAACCAAAGCCAGGGCCAACACACAACCTGTATTGATTGGGGTAGTGGTGCTGGGTTGATGGTTGGACTTAATGTAGCTCACAAGTCCTCTTATCCGACCTTAATGATTCTATGATTATGTGATTATTACTGTCCCATCTGGAATTTGGTGCTCATGAGCTTTACCCTGTGGTCAGGTGCTCAGATTCTATAACCTCCACAGTCATCCAAAGACAGGTATTAGAAAATGCAGAGGGATATTAATTATATGAAAAGCTAATAATTCCCATAGGAGGAAACTCTNACAAACAAACAAACAAAAAAAGGCCAGACAAAAACTTTTCATTGGCTTTTCATTTTAGTCTCTTGGTGATAGTTTTGTTTGAAACACTATCTCCCACTAAGAATTTGGGAGATTGATTTTGGTTTGATTTTTTGTTTGTTTGTTTTTGGGGTTTTTGTTTGTTTGGTTTTTGGTTTTGGTTTTGGTGGTTCTTTGTTTGTTTGTTTGTTTTTGCATGGTGTCCCTGTGGTGAACTTCAGAACTATTCAATTGTTTCTGAGAGCTGGAACCCACCAAGTTCATCAAGCAGAGATGTCCTTTGGGAATATTAGGGCTCCTGGATTCTGTGACTACAGCTGGAGACAAGGGTGCCCTGAGTCAGAGACAAAAGCTGGCTAAGAGTGACAAAATGCTGTCTTTTCTGATGTTATATAGAGCATTTTAAGGGCATTTTCTCACCTGCACCTGCAACCTGTGGTTACTGCTCAGCACCTGGACACAGCCAGCAGGTCAAAGCCTAGCCAGTCACGAGACTGCCATCACAACTTTCTTTTCCTCAAAAATGTGGAATCTCTTCAAAACTTCCTTCCTAGGACATAGTCAAGTGTGCAAAGAAGCAGGAATACTATGATCACTTTGAGGACTAAAACATTTACCCTTGTGCCTTCAGGACCAAGAACTTCCATGTCCCCCACCTTTCTTTCTCTGTTGTTCAGGGCTTGTTCTCTGACACACCAGGGTAATAAAGAGGTGTCCTTAACAAAGCCACTAATTACCAAAACCACTCTGCAGGGCTCGAAAACCACAAACATCTAAGCAGCTTGGTTCAACTTTAAAGCAGAAGGCTGGACAAGATGAAGAAGTCTTTTACTTGCACGTCAGAACAAGTCAGTTGATTCCTTGCACAGCAGCAATGATTTAAATAAACTTCTCTGAATGTCTTGAGTCTATTCTGTGCACACCCATTAACTGAACAGGAATCCTCTTGAGAACTTAACCCTGCATGATGTCACACAATCCAAGGCTGGATAAGTGTCCTATATAATGGAAAGGTTCATAATTCTACCACAGGCCCTGAACTAGAGAAAAAAACATGCTTTTTTCTATGTCCCAGTTTTGAAACCTAATCTAGTTGTTGCTCCAGAATCAGAATAGACTCCAGAGATCTTTAGGTGTCCAAAACACAGAAGAAACTTCTCACCTGAGGTCATATTTTAGATTATGACTCCTTTAATTATTACTATCATTCTCACAGAAATTTCCATGACAACAGCAAAACCGCATGAGAGTAGGTGGAAAGTATTCAAAGGACATATGGTTTTGGTTTTTATCCTTCTTCCCTGCACTCCCTGTGGGGAGGAGATGGTGTATGGAAGAAAGGCTGTAAAATCTTCCCCACAGACACCCCAAAAATAACTCTGTTAGCGTGAGTGCCCCATCTGCACATGACAGCCACTTGTCAGGCATACATGGGATCTGAGGGAGCCCAGCCAGGAGACAATCCTGATGGGGTGGTTTGTGCTTTGGCTCCGCACAAACCCTCACTCCACCAGTGGACTTTGGTGATGGTTCTATCTCCCTTTCCGACACCACAGCACTGCCAAATTAACCACACACTGCTTGTCTGAAGAATTCAAACTCTTCCTCACCCACCACCCATCTCCATCCAAGGGATTATACCACAGGAGACACCCCTTTGGCTGGTGGTGTTAAGAGATCCTCACCCAAACCTTTGCAGCTCAATCACTTTAAAATCTTTAATCATAAATTACTTCTTGCAGCTAAAATACCCTAAATGTTTTTGTTAGTGCTTGGTACACTGAAATAAGTGATGAAATATGAGGAATGTAAAACAGTTTGCAATGAAACACCATGTCTATTATCTTTTTAATGGCACTTTGACTCCAGGTTCTCATTTTTATCTCCAGGAGCTCAGAAATTTTCAGTCTTTCCCACAGTTATTCTTCTGACTGTTGCAGCAAAACTCATACTATTTAAATTATAATTGTGCAGTCATTAATCTCTCTGGCTTTCCTCAGAACAAGGAAATGGTGAGAGCTAGCCTAGATAACTGGTTTCAATTTAAGCTAATAGTTTGTGATTTAAGGAGAAATCCGGGTCTCTGCTAACTTCCTGACTCCATACAGCCAAAAAGGAATAAAATCGAGATGGAGTTGCTCCTACAAATCCTCGGTGCAAATACCCAAATTTGTACTGAAAATTCAATGCACATTTATTTTAAAATGTATTGCAAGAATTCCCACCACCATTTATGGCCTTCTGGGGTAACACACCAACAGCAGCCAACAGACTAATAAGTGTGCAATGACTTCCCTGGTGACATCCTCGTTATAGCCCAAATTTTGATATCATTAGTCAGGCTTGTGCCGTGAATAGTCATTCCACTGACACAGACCCTCCAAATAAGGACCTCTTTAGTGCGAGCAAGTCTAATAGATTTGGCATTGAATCAGGGCAGGGTACACAGATACGAGCTTTAAAATTCACATGGAAAAAGTTGGATTTAAGCACACCCTAAGTGCCATGGATTCATTTTGCTATGAATTAAATCATGAGATAAAGGTCACACCTTGCAGGATGTTCACCTTTGGAGAACAGGGCCATCAAAAATCTGACATAATTTCAGCTATCGAACAGTAAGTTCTAGTTTAGTTCAACCTTCCAATAACTACATTGACATTCTGTCTAAATTTCCATCATCTGTGGATGAGCTGTTCTGAAGTATAATCTCATAGATGGTGGGTATCTTCTAACAAGCTCCTCCTCACTTGAAATTAACCTCTGTCCTAACAGAAACTGATCCTGTTACACAGACAAAGCCACCTTGGCTCCTCAGCTCCTCCTGAAAAAGGCTCAGAGGCTCAAGTCTCTGTGAAGGCACTGAGGAATGGTTTATCCTACACTACACCACAATGTGACACCGTGTCTTCCTAGCATGTGCCTGTTTCTCTTCATCCAAACAGAGTAATTAACTCCTCTGCATTTCAGCAGAACCTACCTATACCTTTTTCTATGCCCTATACCCATAAACTCCTCCTGGAAGTCATAGAAGTTGTTGTCACACTCCCGATCATTTTAAAACTTCTGAGAGAATGAGAAAATAATAAAATCTCTCTCATATACACACACACGAAAACCAACAAACCAACCAAAAATACCCAAAATAAAATAAACAAAACAAATAAAAGGTACCCAAACAAACAAAAAACCAACCAACCAAAAAAAAAACCCAACAACAACAATAGGAAAAAGTTCAGGTGTGTCTTTAGCTAACTATTATAATACTCTGGCATTAAACTTGTTCAATATAATGATGCAATATAATCAAACAAATCTACCGGATTGTACTCTAGCTTATATATTTGTTAAAAATCTGGATGTTTCATGTGCAAGAAGATCATGTCACCAGAGTCCAGCTGATAGGCCACAGCAGTGGGACAAAAGTGTAGATGCAGCCAGAGAGGGAAATCAGGTCATAAATCCTGGCAAATGAAATTTTATATTGAAGAACCAATTAATGTCCATGAAAAATTGAGGATCTGTGCATTTTCATCCATGAGGACTGCACAGTCACTGCAGCCTCTTTGAACCACACAACAGTCTGGTTCCAGGTTATTCCAAGCAGAGACCATCAGAGTAAGTGAAAACTGCTTCAGTTTTGACTTGTCTTACTTTTGAAAGTTTAGTGATATCTTCTGACCCTGAGAAACTGCTGGCTCACATACACCCAGGATAATCTTCTCTGTATTAATGACACTTCTCTGTCCTTGAAGAGGGAAAAGAAGAACAAGGGATTGTTCTTCACCCAGCAATTATACAGATTCGGTTTTTTACTAAACCTTTTTTTTGTAAGCTAGGAAAGACATGAACTGAATTTAAAAGCATTGATTTAGGGGAGATTCAAAATCAAATTCCATCAAGGATTGATGGAGGATCAAATGTAATGAATTATAGATATTTACAGGTGCTGCTCACTGACAGATGTAAACAGGACATAACTAAAATGTAGACAATGAAAAGCACTAACAAAATTCTGTCACTTAATTTTCAAGTTCAAGTTACAAATTCTCAAGCATATATGTTTTCTGGAGGCTTTGCAGTACCTGTGTTGCTTATATTCCATAACTCTCCAAATTGCCTAGGACAGATCTTCAGCTACACTTACTGATTTCAGTAACGAAAATCTCTATAAGTCACCAGCAGGAGAAAAATTTGCATGACCTAATCTATATCTTACCTAAGACAGATTACAAGCAAACACTGAGCACCTGCATTTTGCAATTGTTTTTGAGAAATATATATACACCTACAAATGCAGGCTTGCCCACAGCCAAGGCTAATTTATTATTCTGCTGGCTTTAAGAGGACTAAATGAAATGTATAACAGCCAAGGATCACCCCTGAAGATGTTTAGTTAGGAATTATCGGGAGGGGTTTAGAAAGGAACTGTGGAACTGGCATGAATAGAAACCTGTCAAACAGAAGCAGTGTGATACACTCAGGGCACTGTAGTAAGTAGAAAATGTACTTTAGTCCTGAATGCAAAGTATCTCTGTAATAATTTCACTAAACAAGACCCAGAAACTACAAAGTTTTTTTTTCTTGTTTCTTTCAGAATCTGAGACAGCCCATTATTAAAAAGATACTGTTAAACACAGAGGACAATTCAATATCTATCTAATTTTATGCCATGGACATATAAAAAGTCTTAATTGCATGCTTAATGAACTATAATACATTTAGCACATATACTACATCTATCCTTGCATATACTTACATATAGCTTCTCAAACATTAAATGCATTTCTTTGAAAATACTTTTATATAACATTGAAAAAATAAGATGCTTCAACAGCAGCTTTTGTGAGATCTACTGCACTAACTATAGGCAGCTTGAACCCTGACTGCCTCTTTGTAGACTCCACACTGGCCTTTATTTAGGACTGGCAAGACCACAAACTATAGGTTCCCTCCATTCAGCAATTCCCTTCAGATCCAGAGCAGCCCAAACTTATTTTAAATGGAATTTTCTCCTTCTTTGCCCTTCCATATTAGGCTCCCCAGTCACTTTTTAAGCCTTGCAGTGCACTTCCAAGCTTTGCAGACCCATCTCACCTTCCATGCGCTCCACGTAGCAATAAACATCATAAGTCTCGTTAGGGAAGCGGCGCCCGTACGTCCTGACTCCTTTCTTTCCCATCTTATCTCCAAAGCAGCCAACTCTTGGATGTCTAATTGGATACCTGGAAATGCAGAAAGTTTATCATTATGATGCCTTAGGATTTTAGCCTTCATATTTTTCAAATCCTGTACTGCATTAACGTACAACTCTAAACTCCATATAGAGTGTTAGTTACTGTCTTCACATTTTGGTCAAACAAAATAATTCCTCTAGGCCTAAAATCCAAGGACAGCCTCAGGCCCCAAACAGTGTAAACAAAAGTGAATTGGGGGGAGCAAACTGAGGGTAAATTACTTCATTACCTGAGGCTGAAATTGGACGGATGATCCCTGACCTGTAAATGGACCAAACTTATATTTGCCTGAAAAACTCATGGCCATCATCCATCTTGGGTGTAGCCTCTGGGAGGCTTCTGACTGAAGTTCTTTAATAAATACCCACTTCATCCTCTCAATCTCATCAAACCTCTGTTCTAGGTGGCCACTCCAAGGCATCAATTATGGCAAGACAGCAGTTAAAAGTCTGCACAGGCGAGGCACACAAATTTTGGGGAAAAGCACGAAGGGGCGTTTTGAAAGCGTCACCTGACAGTCTGGTCGGACACCCATCCAGCATCACACTGCTCAAACCCATCCTCGTAGGCTGCTTTCAGCTGCTCTGGGCTGGCCATGACGGCGCCGTTGTCCCGGCAGGTCTGGTGGGCCTGGGTGAAATTCAGGGTGTACCTGCTCGTGGCGGCCCGGTAGTGAAACACAACACCTGAGAAGCCAAAAAAACCCCGTTAGTGGAACACTTTGAGTTGTTTCTGCAGCCATCACCATTCTGTAACCCAAAGACTCCCTGCCAGTGGCACATTTTGGATTGTTTCTGCAACCATCACCACTCTGTAATCTTAGCTAGGTGTTGTCACAATGCTGAAAACAGATGGGTAGAGTGAAAAATGGTACAAAAAGGTGTGATATTGCGGTATAAATGATTTTCCCCCTCTAGTGGCTGCTTCCAGTAATGACAAAATACCCCCAAAAATGTGCTCTTTTGAAGGAGGTTTGTTAATAGGCGATGGGCCTGGTGTCCGTTTCTACACATCAAAGATCACTACAAATATATTACTTATCACTGTATGGATTTGGCTCAATTTTCCATAGCCATATTTTCCTGCACGCACCACGGATGATACAAAGAAAACAAAGCATGATTTTATTTGGGGTTTTTCTGGTTCTGAAAACGACCTTGACAATTTCAGCAGTTCCTGGAGCACATCAGACCTTTGCAGAGGGAGGCCTGGTGTGAGGATGGTTTGGTTTAAAGCAGGATCTGTCTATAAGCCACGTTGTTTTCAACAACACACACACAATTACCACTGAATCTGACAACGCCTAGAGCAAACCATAAAGGGCACTGAAGTGGCAGAAAACAGTCATCCCACCTTACAAAATCATGTTGCCCTAAGTTTGCCTGCTTTTCAGTGTTTGCTTTTTATTCTCACGCAGCTTCAAATAAACTATGTATATTTTTAGAATTTATCTATTGTTTACATATTTGTCCCCTGGGAGAAGAAATATGATTGATGGTGATATTCACCATCCAGGTCAAAGAAGTAGCAACCCGTGTGGCCAATCTCTTGCCTTTTGTACAAATGTATATAAGATGGAGTCAGAAAAATTAAAATAGGAGCTTTCCTACCTGACCTTCTGCTGCCTGCCTCATTCTTTGTGTGTTGTGAACTGCGACAAAATAATTTCCCCCTACTACCACTGTCTTTCACAGTTTAGCATCAAAGGCACGTCCCTTGCAATACCTAACTAATTGTGCTCTAAAATCCTCAGAAGCATTTCAACACCATAAAACATCCACAGAATGGAAAAAAAACCAAAACAAGCTCCTAAATCATTAAATGTTCCTTTTCTCTGATGGTTTTACTAGAGTAGTTCATGATAAGGAAACAACATACTATAATAAAGTTTGGAAAAATGGTGATACTGCAGCAATAATTAATTTTACAACAAGTCTTTGCTATTAGAGCATTGTTGAAAGATAAAATCTGCTCATTTGAAAACAAATAGAAATACAGGTCATTTAGCAAATTGTTGATGGAAGAATTTCCAACTTATTTAGAAATATTTTTCTCGTGCAGACAAATTCAGTAAAATTTTGTCAGTCATCAAAATCTGCATATGGCAAATAAGTAGAGAGTACATGTTTTTCTTCTTGTCGTGATTCACTAAAAAATTAATACAGAAAATATTATCTGAAAACTACTCAGCCATCAAACATAATTTTTTATCAAAGCCACTTGCATAGAAACAGGAAATAAAAGAGGAAAGGCTGGGAATCCCCTTATTTCATCATTTAATAGGAAGTCACACACCAGCTGCAGCCACTAACTGGAAGTGTGCAGACCACCAGCATCCCATAAAATGCCTTTCAGAACTGACAAAACCCATCACACAGCTTCTTACAAGCAACAGTGTAATTTCAGCTTCAAATGGATCCAAGTGTTGTTTGGCAACAGTGATAAGTGAAGAATACACCCCGGAAAATTATCGCTGTGTTTGTATCATTACGTTAAACTTTCCAGGTGCCTGAAATTCAGTCATTAAGGGTGTTAAATTGTTAGGTTAGCTCACTGCATCATTTGGCTCAAACACCAATTTGGCTCAACACCATTCCAAACAATTTCTGGGTAGATTTCAAGGAGAAACAGAGAACAGGAACAGCTTCCAGAGGGCATCTTCATCCTGTTCTGGGAGCCAAAGGAGTGTTTCAATGTGGAAGGGGGACACCCTACTCCCCACAGTCTCATTGTTAAATCACCCCAGAACACAGAGTTAGGCAACATTGGCATTTAAACCTTAAAATCACAAAAAATATTATCTAGAGATTTACATTTTTTAACACGTGGTGTGCATAAAAATATCTGGTTTAATATATTCAGAATTTAATAGCAGTGGTTGAAACTGTGAGCAGAGCAGCTGCTGGTATGAATGAGGATTGCTATATTAGTAGCACAGTAGTAAATAAGAACAGGAGTTCAGATGGACTGATTGGTGTTCTGGATCTAGAATTTAAAAATGGGCAACCTTTACAGAGCTTTCAACAGAAGCAGATAAAATATTTACCCTGTTTCATAACAATGAACCCATGATAATATTCACAAGTTGTGGATCTGGCTTTACTATGTGTTATTTTTGAACATATACAAACATTTTAAAACTCTTTTTTAACTACATTGGTGTTTCTGTAATAAAGTATATTTGATACTGAGTCAGAAAGGCCCAAGTATATGAAGCAATTTGTAAATTCAGTTTGTTGTTTTAATCTTAATTAAAATGTATTTTGTGTGAATTTGGATTAATTGTCCTTTTTTTATAATTTTTTTCTGAGATTGCCTAAGTGATAGTGTATGATTTCAAAATGGGCCCAAGAGTTTCTGCTTCTCTGTACAGCCACCAAAAGGTTTACTACCTTAGAGGGGATGGCAACATATTTTTCTAAAGCTGTATTTTATTTTTTTAAAAGCTTCCTGCTGCTTAAAAATATGACTGCATTTTCCACACCAGCTATTTCACCTCTCATTCCTTCCTTTTTTTTCCGTGTTGGAAGCACACTGCCCTTCCTACCCTGGCAGAGCCGTGTGGCACCTGAACAAGGCAGGATTAAAGAGTTAATACCCCAGCCAATTTAAAGTGAATTTCTTGGAGGCAAAGAAGAGCCTCTGGTCATTTGTAAATCCTGGAAAGCAACTTGGGGAATGCTTTGTTCTCCTCGCCCTGATCCACAAGGTAAACTTCACCTATTCTCAGAGCTGCAGGCTCCTCCATTTCCAGCGAGGAGCTGATGGACATGAAAGAGCCTCCGAGATGAATGGGAAGGAGGACGTCACTATGCATAAGCCTGTGCAACAGCTGCAATAATTAGAAGCCCCCTGGGGCTAAGAAGATTAAAGTGCAGGACTTTCATTGTTTCAGTTAGACAGAGAGAGGGGCAAAACCCATTGTCCCGGTCTTCGCACTTTAAAACATTTGTAAAGGACTTTTTTCTCCCCCTTTGTCTATTTCCTCCCCAAAAGAAAAGGCAAGAAAGGAGTTGTCCTAGGAACAAATAAAGCAACTGGAAAACAGAGTACAGCGGTATAATGTTGTCACTGAACATCTGGCAAACAAAGTCAGTGTAATTACAGGAAGGAGTAGCAACAAGAAAGAGCACTCACAGGAAAGCAATTTGTAGCCTCCAAAATTCACTTCTGTCAGAGCAAGGGTGAACTCCTTTTCGTCATTTTTCTCATGTCTTAGACCAGAAAATAAAAATGTGACTTGTTTAACTTTTAACAAACCAGAGTTTCCGTGGGTAAGAACCTGGTTCTGTGATTACATCCCTTTGGGTTGCAGCTTTATTGTATATCATGCATCAAAACCCTGTGGAACTGCAGGGGAAGCTAGTTTATTAGCTCCTGGTATGGCTAATAAATTATAGTTCACTTTCACTAGTGAGCTCACGCTGCTGCCACATGCAGTGTTGGATGTGGCAACATATAGCCTGAATCTCAGAAGTTGCCTCACACAGCAAATACCTAAAGGGAAACGATTGTGATGGCAGTGCTTGTTATCCTGTTAATTTTTGTCTTCAGACCTTGGACACTGTGGTGCAGACCCCTGAAATAACCCCTGCGCCATTGCCAGAGCTACCACACAGTTCAGTTCATAGTTCAGATCCTCCCTGCCCTTAATGCAGAAGGTAATTTACATTACAAATACACCCCAAAAATATGGGTTACAGGACTGAGCTCTGTATGAAAAGGAGGGAAGAGGGCAGCATTTTCAGTTCTCTGCATGAATAATTAGTTTGTCTCTCTCTCTCTAGGCTTTGCACCCATCTTCTGACCCCTGTCTTGGGCTTTTCCAACCTGAGAAGAGACTCTCCTTGCCAAGTACCTCAGGGGACTCACAGTGGGGAGGGAAAGTGCCTTTCCCCGGCCCTGCCAGGTACAGACACTTCCTCCACCAGCTCACACTTTGCTCCCCTGTGCAGGATGTCTGTGTCCATCCTCACAGCACATAGATGGAGGCCAGAGAGACTCCTCTGAACAGCTCCAGATAATGAGAGAAGGGATCAATGCTGAGTTTCACCTGTGGTTTTACCCTTTTTTACTCTACTAGCAAGCTTCTGCAACCAGCCCGAGGCAGAACCACCCCAGCCTGTCCACCCAGAGGCTGCCATGCTCCCAAACTCTACAAGTGGGACACAGCAACTTGGCCAGAACATTTCCTTCCCTCTTCTTGGCACGCTTTGCCTGTGGACCCTGGGTCTTTATCACCCAGAAATTAATTTTGCTCTGCCATCCTTTGATAGCGGCTACCAATTGTGCTCTTCCCTTGCCAGGAAGATTTCTTGGGATCCATTAGGCAGGAGAGCAAAACACGAGCTGAAAAATGCAGCAGCCCATAATTTACACCGAAGTTCAACATCAAGAGGTGGTGAAGTTTCAAGACAGGTAAATCCAAAAGATTAGGTAAAAGTACCTCTTCTAAAGAAGGGGATTTCTGCTGCAGAGAGAATAGATCAATTAGGTTGTCAGCACACCATCTCCCAGTGCTAATAGCATCACTGAGTGGCCACCTTCCCACATCGGAAACAACTTTCATTTATTATCATTATAATGCTTGCAGGAAAGACACGTTTGCATAAAAACGAAAATGGGAATTACCATCTACAGCTGCGTCCCTAATTCTTGTTTCTTTCCATTAACAAGATCAGTATCTTAAGCTTGGGATTGTCTTTATGGGCTTTAAAAAGAAAACACACAAAAAAAAAGGGGGGGAAGAAAAGAAGTCTTTCAGATTTGCAGCAGACTCAAACAGAAACTGAGAAAATGAAGCCCACGAAAAGAGTGAGTTCCCAATATATCAGTTAGAAAATAATAAAGTGCTCTCATTTTTGGTAAAAAAAAAAAAATATTCACTAAGAAGCTATGACAAAAGATTAAGTAAACTAGAAGGATCCCATTTGCCACTTTGATCCCTTTAAATCCAATTAACTCCAAGGAGGAGAACAAAAAAATCAGCCCAAATGAGTGGTTTGTTCAGGCTTCTTAATTTTGAATACATTTGATCATATATGTTTTTTTTAATTGCCCAATATCATAGCACCAAACAAAAGTATTTCATTAAATATTCAGAAATGTTCCACAATGAAAAGTATTGTGTCATTTCATTTCTAGGTCAGATTTTTACAAGGTAGCTCAAATGTATTTTATAAAAGTGGACTTCATTACAACCAGAGAGAAGGAATAAATGTGGACACAGAAAGGTACATCAATACTTTTTATAAAATCCTTTCTGGAATTCAACTCACCCAAGGTAGCTTCACGTGAAAGTTACAAGTTGAGTCTAAAAGAGTCGTCTATAAATCTCCCTAATTGGTGACCAGGGATATTTAGTGCAGAGAGCTTACCTCATTCAGGAATATCCAAGAGCTGAGAGGCCAACCACTCTCAGTGGGAGACAGTTGGAATTATGGGCTTAGTAACACAAAGAAAGGTTAGAAGAAAAGGACAAAATGCCATAGATCAAATTACAGAATCTGACAAGGGAAGATTTGATTCTGAGACAAAGGGAAAATTTTGTAGGAACATACACAGAAGGCAGAGAAGAAAACACGTGGAAGTGAAAATCAGTATGAAATACTTGGTCTAGATATCCAGGACTGGACTTGGATGAGCCTAGTGGGTCCCTTCCAACTCAATGTTCTAAGATTCCTCATTTCTCTCTTCATGAGAAGCTGAAGCATCTAACCCTCCCATGCTGTTAGATTCATTTTGAACACAAAAAATCCCTTCTGAGAGGCCGGTGTAATTATAGCAGCAACCAGGATGTTAGGAAAGCATTCCTCATGATCAATAACAGGAAGGGGGGTATCCAGTGTGAGGAAAGTGCCTCTCCAGTGATCTTGCAGAGCTGCCTGCCCTGCAGGCGTGAATAATGAGTAATGCAGGCACCTGGCTGCCCCAAACTTCCTTCATGGGCTAAAATTAAGTGTTTCCCTCCTCCCTCTTACACCCTCAGCAAGTGCAAAACGCAAAATAGTAACCCTGATCTCAGGGGTGAAGTGTGGAGAGCACCAGGCCCCTGTGGATGGGCCTTCTCTGCTGGGTTTGGGCTTATGGCTCAGAACAGAACATGGGGACTTGCAATGCCCAAGGAAAACTGGATGAAATAACCCAAAATGTCATTCTTCTCCTACACTTTGCTGTGACTTTCCCAGATCCCCAGGGCTGTGCACACAGAGCCACCCCAGCCAAAACACAGCAGCTCACATTCCTAAAATTAAACAAGCCAATTCAGGTTTTTTGCTTTAAGATGAGACATTTAAACAGATATTCAGATCAAAATATTTGGTCTCTGTTTGATGCACACACAGCCAAGCACTGCCCAGCAGATAAAGGATCCCAGGTGAACTCACAGTGTCTTGATGATGTCACTGAGACAGAATCATGAAATGGTTTGGGATGGAAGGGACCTTAAAGATCATCTATTTCCAAATATAAGCAGCTATGGATACTCAAGTAGCTGGCATTGTTAATTCCTATAGCCAAGGCAAAGGAAGGCTACAGAATTACCCCAATTTCTAAGATCCTGTCATGCCCAATGGTGCAATACTACACTGTCATTGTTTAGAAAACCTTTACCTGTCAAAAAAGGATGCACCAGAAATATGTACTGCAGAGAAAAGGCAATGTGTGTGATGAAATGTGTCTTCCTTGTAAATGATAGCTAAGATAACCAGCTGTGGTTAAATGGTGGCTTAACCAGAAGTCTATCCACGGATAATGAAAATCTACAGACATTCAAAAACAAATGTGAAAAACCAAACCCATATCTGTTCAGGATAAAATAACAAAAGTCTCTGTGTGGGTAATTCCATGGGTGACAGGTCTCTGACAGCAATAGAGTAAACGCTTAAGTTTGCACTTTGATATCAGCTGCTTTCTGGGACAGCCAGATCTTTTGTCTGAACAGTTTGTTGCTAATACATATGAATCTGACTTCAGAAGTTCGTTTGGCATCTAAAACAGCAAATTAACTCAAAATTTGCACACAAGTTATCAAATTTCTCTGTTGTGATAGCTAAACAGAAAAAAAGTAGGTTCACAGTTACAACTTCTCTACAGTCTTGGGCTTGAGACCCAGCCAAAATAAATAATTAGGCATTAGAAGTTCTACTTTCAATGACTAATACCCACTATTCAGCTTAACCTGGCAAAATCTGTATGCTGCTGAGAAAATTACTCTTCCTCAGAAATCCCATTTTTCATTCACAATACATTTCATCACTGGTAAAATACATTTATTTGATGCACAGTGTGTTCAATAGTAGTTCTGTATTCCCAGATACCTAAAGGAGAGAAATGGCAATTACAGTAATTTTATTCAATTTATCTCTCCCAGCTACAGCTCCCGTTACAAAGGTTAATTTGAAAAAATAAGCAGGCCAGCTGTCTAATCTTATCTTCCTATCTTCATTGATGCTGCATTATGCTTTTTGTTTGAAAGTCTAAAATTAGGGAGTGTCCATAAAACAAATTGAGATCCTGAAAACACATAGAACAAAAGTACTGAAATGGTTTAAAAATACCCAAAGAAGCATCAAGAAAACCCATAAATTCATCATAACAGCAAAGAAGGAATTACACCTGCTTCAACAGAACTCTGCCAAAAAGTTTTGGCCTATTTAATTTGAGCAGAAAAATTAGCAGAATTAAAAAACTGGTGACAATTTTACCAGCGCTTCAGCAGCCCTGCTCCACCCAGGAGAGCTGACCAAAGCACAGTGCTGAACCAGGCTATCCCTCAGCTCTGGAATTACCTCAGTTAACATGGAAATACCTCCCTGCAACCCAGTCAGGACAGGCACTGCAGAACGCACAAAGAGGGAGTGCAAAGGATCATGTATCTTCAGATGGTGTCACTTTGGGGTGCAGGTTCAAAAAGAAACAACAGAGATAATTTGTGTTTGGGACTAATGGGTTTTTTTTGTTGTTTGTTTATAAATAAAAGCTGAAATCATAAGAAACCATAAAGAACGGAGCAGAAGATTTGAGCTGTAACGTTCACATGAAGTTCTTATGAGTCTAATAAATGCCATTTGTATACACAATGGAGAAAATTGAAAATGGATGGCACAAATGATGGTCTAGCAAACCAATTTTCCATTTGGATCAAGACTTAGCTTTTTTCCTCTCCTGAAATTCTGACATTAAAGTAGTCATGGAAAGGAACAGTTGCAGAAAGAAAATGGAGTAAAGTTTTCATTGAGATAAAATCACAAATCTAGTCAGTTCAACACTTTGCAGTGTTTTTGCAGGAGCAGCAACTACAAAAGCTACAGTATCACCATAAATCATCTGATATTTTATTGTCATAAACATCTGCTGCTCCTGGATATATAGTCAATAGAACACTTCAAAAGGGGTAAGGAATGCCAGGTAGACTCATTATGAAAAGTAATGTTCAAACCAGGATTTCTTTTGCTTTTCTTATTAGGACCCAACAGTTTATGAAGTTATGCAGACATTAATGGCTACACAGAATTATTGTACTTCCAAATTAAGGCCACACCTTTGAATCCTTTTGTGAAATCAACGCAAACAGACTGTTCACATTAGGTTACGCAGACTGGAAGAACAATACATTATTAAGCTCACCAAAAAAGGCTTAGCCAAAGCCATGATTTCCAGCAGCAGATATTAATGTTTGTCTTGGGATTCATCCATGTGAGTAAATACTGAACATCCAAAAAACACTGAGCTGCAAAGGGATGTGCAAGGCAGGGCCCAAAGCAAGGAGGCTCCTACGAGGAGATCCATCCACACAGCCCAGTGTTGTTCTAAGCACAGGCAGACACCTGGGTCCAGAACTTGCCTGTGCATGGCAGAGAGCCTGGGTTAATGCCCTGCCTTTCAGCACAGCCTGTTAGCTCAGGCTCAGTGCCAGCCCGATGGAGCTCTGGAGCAGCTGCTGTGCCATGCTCCACGAGCAGGTTCCGAGGGGAGAAACACCTACACTCACTCTTTTGTTTTGCTTAAGCCCATTGAACACTCCAAGCTGGGGCAAAGGGGCTGGAAAGATGGCAAAGGCTCTGGGCATGTTGGTTACAGCAGCTGGACATGAGCCCAGAGGTGCCCAGGGAGGCAAGAGGCCAATAGCATCTGAGTTGTCCCAGCCACAGGCAGTGACTGTTCCTGTGCTGGCACTGCTGAGAGACCATCTCGAATCCTGGGGGCAGCTCTGGGCCACTCACAACAAGAAATTGAGGGGCTGGAGGATCTCTGGGGAATAGAACAGAGCTGGGGAAAGGTCTGGAGCACCAGGAGTAGCTGAGGGAGTTTGGAAAGGAGTACAGCCTGGAGAAAAGTAGGCTCAGGAGGGACCTTCTGGCTCGGCACAATGCCCTGACAGGAGGGGACGGCTGGGGAGCAGGGACAGAAGGAGAAGGGATGGCACCAAACTGTGCCAGGGGAGGGTCAGGTTGGACATCAGGAAATACAATTTCACTGAAAGGGTGGTCAGACTTTGGAATACACTTCACAGGAAAGTAGGGTGTCATCATGCCTGGGAGAGTTCAAAAAATGTTTGAATGTGACACTGGGGAGCCTGGATTAGTAGTGAACATGGCAGTGCTGGGTTAATGTTTGGACTTGATAATCTTAGATGTCTTCTCCAACATCAGCAGTTCTGAAACTCCTGTCTCTTCTGTCTTTCAACACAGACTTCTCCCTCTCAAAATTTTGGAGGCTACTTACTAATAAAGATGACAAGCAAACTGTTATCACTGCCTGCCCTACACTTAGCAAACACCTCTCTAGTTCTTTTCTTGCAGCTTCTCCCAGATGAGTTTTCCTTCTGCCCATCCAAAATTTATTACTGGGCAAAAAGAAGCACTTCCTTCATGCTTGATGTTCCTTTCTCAGAAAGAGTGGCTCCCACTTTTGGTGGCATAGTTTGAGACATCAAGACAGGCCAACCACAGCTTCAGTGTCTTGTTTTCATCCTACGTTTTCATCCTTTCCATTGTAAGTTACTTCTTTTCACCCTACTCAAAGGGCAAATCCCTAAAGACATCCCTTTAAATCCTCTCTAGTTTTGTGTTAATTACTACGTTTCGCTGCTTTAACTGGAATCACTGTTGGCTACAAATGAAGTACACAGGTCCTTACCCTCAACAGCCAGAGACACGATGGCCTGTGTGTCCTCCACGCCGTACATGACATCGCAGCGATAGACCCCGGCGTCGCTGGCGCGCAGCTTGGAGAAGGTCAGCGAGGCGTCCCCGGTCTCCTCGGAATGGCTTGGGACAGACACTCTGTCCTTGTAGCTCTGGCCTATTTTGATGTTGCCATTTTGGGCCACCAGGACCGTGGTTTCCTTGGCATCCTTCCCGCTTTTGTCCAGTTCCACCTTGGACCATTTGATCCGGAGGTACTCGGCGGCGTAGCTGGAGGATATGGTGGGTGTGGTTGAAAAGGAGCATGGCAGGACTGAAGTTCCAGAGAGAGATCCCTTGACCAGGGTTTTTTTTTCTGCTTTAACTAGAAAAAGGGGAGAGAGTGAGGAGAGAGAAAGGAGAAATCACATTAGTGTAACAGCAAAATCAGAAACAGATATATTTCATTGTTAATTAATGATTCGCTAATGCAAAGCCTGAAATCCATGAACCTTAGCTGATCTGTAATAGGACTGGGGAGTATAAAGTGAAAAAGACTTTGTATCAATCTTGGTACATCATAGGCTGATGACGGAGCACATTTCTCTTTGGGAAAATTTAATTCTGACTTATTTTCTCCAGTTGTTAAGGTCACCAAGTGATTAACCTTTGGAAAATGGTCTGAAATTTTAGGTGACAGACAAACTGTAAGTTGAACTGTTTCTTCAATAATCAGGAGGAAGACCACTCCTGAGTGAAAAATGAGTTACCTTACTGGCCAAAACCCTGATTGCAGGGGAGCTTCTGGAGTTCACACCTTGCCTTGCCTCACAGCAGCTGTTCCTGTCCTCAGAAGGAAACACAGCCCATGGTTTTGCACCCCTGTCACCTCTGACCCCTCTGTTCTCTCAGGGGTTAATTCTTTTTATTGCACACATGCTGGAACAAAAGCCTTTCCAGTGAGAGTCTCCCAAATAGTCACCCTTTCAAAGTTGTTTCCTTGTACCCTCAGGGCCTAAGACATCACAGAAATGAAATATTCCAGGATGTAAAAGCAAAGGAGGAAGTAAAGCACACAGAAAGTCCCAAATTGGTTCAGACTTGACATGATCAGGACTTTTATCATTTTTATGTCATCTCCAGCTCAAACATTTCACAGTGAAATGCTCCCATCTGACAATATCCTGAGGGCAAAGTTGACTACTGTTCATCCAAGCTCCACACTGCAACTGAAGTGAGGGATTTACCTTTTTTATGTGATGTTATTTCATCACACATAATGGCCTAATGAAGATTAAAAGCTGATGCACAACAGTAACTATTTTACCTCTTTCACTGTCCTTCACTCTAACATTTTTGAAACATAGAACATGGTCATCGTTATTTTGTTAGGATTCATAAAGTTTAGAAATATAGTAACTTAATAGTAGCCATCAACAGAGTGATACATGAAATACCAGCACATGAAAATAATCTGTTTCTCTATGATAAAAAATACAATCTCTTCATAAAGAGTAGATGATTGGAGGGTGGAATGGAAGGGTGAGCAGAGGGAGAGAATTAAATAAGAGGAGCAAAAAAANAAAAAAAAAAAAAAAAAAAAAAAGAAAGAAAACAGAAAAAAACAGGGGGAGAAAGGAAAAAAGAAGAAAAAAAGAGAAGCTGCTCATTAACCTGATTATTTTTAACAGAGAGAGATTTTCCACAAGACAAAGTCTTAATGGTGTTATCTAAAGAAGTTCAATACAAGAGTCATCAGCTTAATGCCCAAGCATTTCAATAAAAAAGTACTAGCCAGAAAAAGAGAAAAATGAACTGACAAGAAAAACACAGAATTTTGAATGCAAGTTCTCAGGTTCTTTCCATCCATACCTACCAAATTAAAATTCCTGGGGCACACAATTCAAATAGAGTCAGGATGACAGCATCAAAACTGATGAAACAAGTGATCTCTTATATCACCTTTATTTTGTTGAAACTTCACAGAATTACAGTGCTTAGAGATAAACAGAATGAATTCTGAGTTCTATCAGTTGTGATGGAATTACTGCCAAATTTCACAGGTGGGAGATTAAAATCAGTCTCCAAATATTTAGAATTTATTATGATCTCTTGTCATCTATACACCTTACAGGAACTTTCTTCTTAAATGAAGAATGACTAAATTATAATTATACTGACTGACAGAACTTTAATAAACTTTTTAAGAACATTGTTTCTGATTATGAGTGACCTGGAATATCACCACTGAACTCTGAGGTTCCTTTTAAAATTCGTGTCTTCACATCAGTCAGGTAGAAGCCTTGGCAAACAACATATACCATCCTGATATGCAAATTAGATCCTGACTAAGCTGTGCTGCTTTCCAGAACCAAAAATTCTGTGTAGCTGCAGTTCTGTCCAACTTTAGAAAGCATTATATCACACTTCATAAAAAATTATTTGTTGTGATGAGTGGAGGAAAGAAGGAGGAGAAGACAAGAAGAAGGAGGAGGAGGAAGTCTTTCCCTGCAGAAAAATAAAATATTTGGCTGACATAATACCTGAAATACAAGATTAAATCATGTTCCTGCACAGTTCCAAAAAGCTTAATTTCCTGCAGCAGTCCAAATCAGTTAGTCTAGCAGAATTTACTGACCAACGCAGAAGCTGTCAGTATCTTGCATTAATTAATCTAACCTTTTTTTTTGCCTTTTAGCATTTTTGTTAATCTTCTATTCCACATCAGCCCCTATCAATGGGATGTGATAGACCAATGACACATAGCTGGATGTCCTCCTTTTGAGGTGGGGAGAAAGGAATTCTTGCTTGAGAACAAAGTCTCTTTCTCCAAAATGTGTACACTAGTTCTGTGGTAAATGTTACAAAATTCTTAAAGAAGAGTCTAGATAATTTTTTAAAAGGATAGAATTCTGCCCTTCTGTATCACACTAACCACAATGACCAAGCCAGTAGGTTTGCAGTGAACAAGGAGTCTGAAGAAAAGAGTGCCCTGCATGGTGTGACACTGCTTAGAGGAATGAATTTCCCACATAGAGTTTATCTGAACAGAATGTTGCTACTGATTGTGCAGACAAATCCCACATGCTTAAAGAATAAAATATTCTATTTAATTTTAGCTAAATTTATGAGGAAAAAAAAGAAAAATGTTGCATCTCATTTTTCAGTTCATCAACAGCCTGCTGGGACATATGGTACATTGCCCTGTCTAGCAGCAGAAATAGAAATGATCAGTGAAATTGTGTGTTTTGTCAATCCAGTTACTAGCATTGAGCCCAAGAGAAGCCTTTTCATTTACCACAATTCTTTTAGTGACTATAATAATGAATTAAAATGAGTGCAACTTGTAGGAAACACTGACAGGTAAAAGGGACTGAGACCAAACAAAAACCTTCCCTGAGTCCTTTACCAGGTGGTTTGTGGTCTGAGCAAGCAGAATAAGAGAAGGGCATGCAGAGTGATGAAGAACTACTTTTATGATCTGCAAGACACTCACAAGGAGCCAGGCAAATGTAAATCTCTCTAATGTTGCACAACTCAACATTATGCCACAAATGGCGACCCAAAACAGGTAGGAAAAACTCCAGCATTGGTTATAACCACAAAGTTCAGCTTGTAAACTGCAATAGTGATAATTCGGGAACTGATTTTTCCCAAAGAAAAATTTTTACCAATTTTAAACCCAAACTAAGGATTTAAAAAGAAAAGGTTGAAACTCAGGGTCTGTCTTTCAGAATGCTGATATATATTTTATTTTTGTAGCATTTTTAAACAAAAGCCATACTTATAAAAACTGTGTGTAATCTTCTAACACTCATCCTCAAAAATATTATTGCACCAACTGACTCTTCTACAAAAGATGAGGACATGAGTTGATCCCACAGATTCTCTGGGATCCTGAATTACATCAAATTTTTTCACCCTTGTCCTCCTCACCACAGTCATAGTTTGAAAATGGCTAAGACTCTGTTGGGCAAGTAATGGACCCCAACTTAAAAAGGAAACCCCACCAAGTTCACAGTGGGTTCTAGGAACATCAAGGCCTCTCTGAATTTCTTCAGAAAAATTTGGGCAAATGAGGATGGGTTACAACCTGATCTACATTCCAAAGAATGAGACATTCATAAAAAAATTCTAAGAACCAAAAATTCCACTCTGGAGATAAGATGAGCCATTTAAGATGTAATAAAAGGTGGAGTAAGTGAGAGAACATGTAAAGATGCCATCCCACATTCTATAACTCCAATGATCCATGTAACTACTCCCCATGTACAGTGCTGTCCTCCCCGTATCCCTGAATTCTGCATTTGTGCAAGGCAGTGAGTCAGGTCTGTGGCCTGATCCAGACCTTTCTTTCTTATAGCAAATCTTATTATCCTTTTTTTTTAATTGGTTCCACTAATGAACCAGTCCTTTTTTTTATCATTCAGCACTGCCTAAAGATGTTACTAGCAACAGTGTTCCAGCTAGGTGGAAAAAAAAGTAGTAAATTTGATTTCCCCAAAGGCTAAGATTGGTTTGAGGAGTGCCTGGAAAGAAGGGGGAAAGAAAATAAAGAAAAATCTTGCTTTGAGACTTGGGAAAGCTGCTTTCCGAATTTTGTGAGTCTGCAGCAGCTGTTGGGATATTTTCCTTACTGAAGGCCTGACCCAAACTTTCAAATAACCATGGCAACCACACATGGATACATACTTCAGTTTTAGCATGTAATCACCAAGAGAGGTAGTAAGGCCTCCTTCCTTTCCACCCAAACCTGCAGCTGCCCTAACACCTCCTTGCTCCAGACCCCAGCAGCCAAGGGACCTTCCCCAGCTTAGCTCATGGCAACCCAAGCAGACATAAATCATTAATGCCTTGAGGAGGACACAGAAACAAAATTAATGACATGATGCAGCATGGCAGAGGCAAAGAAAGTCAATTTCCTGAGTTTCAACTGTTTCCTTAGTCCTGTGAAATGCCCTACCAATTAGACCACTAAATTAATTTTAATTAAATGTTCTGTGTACAGAAGACTTACCTTTAGGTAGCATATATGTTATAACTAACGTAGAGTACATCCATAAGATACTTTTTATACTTAACAACATCTTGACCTAGAAATGAAGAACAAAGGAGTAAGTGTTTATTATTGCACTGTGTCTTTAGCAAAAGTTGTAACTCAGCACATCAATATTTGTCACTGGTATCAAAAGCAGTCCTTCCTGCTTTCAGGGCATCTTCATTTAACAATTTACGGTGGAAATTTGTTATAATGACCATGTGCCTCTATGGAATACAGATTTATAACGGGTTTCAGGTTGTTGAATCCTGAGTGACTCTGACATGTCAGTTCCCTTTGGGCTTCCTTCTCACTTTCCTTTACACCTTCCAACAGCTGGAAAGTTCTTCACATGTATCATATGTACACAATAATAAATTGCATGTTCACAACATTGTTCCTCAGTTTTCATTTCAGTTCATAGTTACACATGTTGAACTTGTAAATATCCCCAAAGTTACAAAAGCATTGGAAGACACACAAACACCAACAACTACAAAGGGTTTATATATAGTCCCTCATCCATATAGTTACACTTCTGTGCTATGAACATCCCAATGTAAGAAATTACTTTCAGCACCACTTTGTCAAAAGACTAGTAAGTTTTTATCACAACCTTGATTTTCCTGATATTGCTGAAAAATCTGCTACCTGAGCTCTTCATTTGGACAAGTAAGCAAGATGACAGCTTTTTCTAGCTCAAGAGAGCTTGCAGTTGAACTGCCTTAAGGATCAGTGAAGCAGAGATTTAATGGATATTTACATGTCTGTGTTATAACTATGGAACCTGCACTGAACACATGTACAATTTAAAACTTCCACTTTTAAAAACTCCACAGGTTGCACTGAATGTGACAGCAAAGACACAGAAAGAGGCGACTTCAGAAAACTCCTGGTGACGTGTTCAACC
Source organism: Cyanoderma ruficeps (assembly GCA_008694505.1). NCBI lineage: Eukaryota > Metazoa > Chordata > Aves > Passeriformes > Timaliidae > Cyanoderma > Cyanoderma ruficeps. The sequence goes on along the minus strand of VZDJ01000149.1, from coordinate 1,051,429 downwards.
CCAGGACAGTTCTCTCCACAAGCTCACAGCTGCAGCCCAAACTCCACATGAGTCTGTGTGAACTGGCACACATCCTGTAACATCTGAGCAGCACGGCAAAGACGCAAAACATCTCCAACCAAGCCTTTCCAGTGAGGCAAGTTAAAAATTCCCCTCCAACAGGGCTGAAAACCCCAGAGCCTTTCATTCCCTGTACATGGATGGCCAGAGCCAGCTGGTTGCACTGAAACATGTGCTACAACCTATTCCCTGGGCGTGGAGGGAGAAATGCAGCTGCTTTCCACAGAGGAGGCTGCACGCTGCCAAGGACGCCCCATCTCTGCTGCAGCCATTCAGGACAGCCGAGTGCAGAGAGTGATATCACTTATTTTGCAACATGAACTTCATGGAATTTGCACTTTTCTCAACTGAGTCCGAAACTAGAATGAGGACTTCATTCAGTTTAAGCCCTACATGCCATAAAACTTCTTCTGAAGACCCTACCACTCATCCCCAACACCACTCAGCCAAACTTTTATGTCTTCCTACATTTACATAAGCCAAGCTGCATGTGAAGAAAACAAAAAAGACTATTTATTAGCTAACTTTAAAATTCTATACTGTGCCCTGCTGCAAAATCCCTGTAGAAGGTTGTTATGAGCAAGGAGGTTGTGCAAGATCAGAGCTGCAGACATCAAAGTCCTTTGAATGCAATGGATCAGCTCTGAAACACAGTCACGTGTTTGCTTAGATAAACACTTAAATGATCCTCATTATTACACAACAATTAAAAGAAAAAGTGATGTCAGTCTGAGCCTACAGATGTGCAGAAGGGCCTTCAAGCAACCCTTGTATCCCAAAACTGCTGGAAGCCTCCAGCACCAAAATCACTGCAGTGAAGTTCCTACAGTAACACAAGAGCTCTGGTGAGAGCATGAAAAGAAGACTGACAGAATTCTCCACCTTGCAGGGTGCTGCCTGCAAGACAAAGTTCTGGTCCCTGTGAGAGCTGAGTGGCTCCAGACCTTTTGAGATGTTCTGCCCACATGTCCCATGCGTCATACACTGGCCACATCCACAGTGAAGCCAAGGTCCAGAACAGAATGTTTATAAGTTTAGCTCTCCATGTTTACCCATAAGTTTTATCTCCCTCCTTCCCCTGGAGGCAACCTTGCCTTTTGGGACCAGAATCAAGAGAATCAAAGAAACTGGACAAGAAAAAGAACACAGTGTTTTCTTTTTCCTGACAATGGTGGCATTGCACCTAAACAGGGCTGGTTACATTTTGCAACCACCACCTGGCTCACTTCCCTGGCTCTGACCTGGCGTACCTGGGTGCCTGGCACGTGCCAGTGGAAGCCTGTTGCCCTTGGAAGCTCACTGCAATTGCTGTCATAACACAACTGCTTCCATGTTTGGTAAGAACACAAACCCTACTGCTACGCCTGCAGACACCAAACACAACACACACAGCCACAGGGACAGATGAAAACAGAAAGGCAACCGTGGAAGGGCATTTTCAAGGTATCCATGGGAACAGAAGAGGACATTCCTGGCTGTGATGGCTCCTAGCCTTTCACTGAATAGGGCAGGAATTACACCTGCTGCACCCAGGGCTTGGATAGCTCCAAAAAATTGCATTGCTTGAGAAACAAAGCCTAGTATGAGACACGTGCCAAAAATCCCTATTTGACTCTTGGAAAACCACTTCCCGACTTTTTATAAATCTTCTTTGTCCTGAAATGCTCACTTAAGCAATGAAAACCCCTGGAATAATGGTCTGATTTTCAGCCCTTAGGGTCAGGATTGTGACTCCCACACAACCCTCCACACCTGATGGTTGGTTTTCATGCTCCAGGCCTTGGTGGGTTCCCATGGACACTCCTGGGTTGCCGCATGCTGCTCCACTCCATCTGTCAGAATTAAATGTGCAATTACCCCTGCCACCCTCTCCAAACATGCAGACCATAACAGCAGCACCTTGCTCAGGCCCACAGGACAGCCTGGCTTAGGAGGACACAGAGCTCTGCAGACATGGTGCAAAAAATCCTCCTCAGGACACAGAGGTGAGGCAGAGGTTGCTGCTTATATCTCACCCTGATTCCTTGCCATTCAGGCTCTTGGATGTGACTGCTCCAGCCTCCTGCCCTTCTGCTGGTAGTGACTGCAGTGGGGTGTGCTCTCTTGTAGCCTCCAGAGCCAAATCCCTGCTCTAAAACAGGCTTGTGTTTCCCATTCCCGCACCCTGTGCTTCACATAAGTCTGCTGTACTGCCTCTAAGTCCACTGCCATTAACCAAAATCCATCTAACTATACCTTTTTCCACAAGACTTTTTTTTTTCCCCCTTGGTGTCACTACACCCATAGTAAAAGAAATCCATAACACTATGGACACAGTGAGCAAATCTTGCCAACTCAAGCTGCAAGACTTGAGTAAGTGTTTAATTTCCACCTTCTGCTAAAAAAGTACCTCACTTGATGTGACCAAACTTGGGTTGCCTGCTGGCTGGTTTCCAACTGGGCTGATCCATTTTATTAGGAGCTACTACAGGCAGATGGAGCTACAGTAGGAATTTGTTTTACATTGCTAAACAGGATGCAACCTTGAGTGCAGCATCTTTTAACCAATAGATCCCAAAGTCCTGGACAAACTTCACATCTTTAAAAACTAGCAGTAGATGTTCTCTCTGTGGGGAAAGAGCACAGCTCCTATTTTCGCAGGCGCTGCTACCTTCCCTTACTACAGCAAAAACTCATAGGAGCAGTAAGTGCTGACCAAATTCCAGCTTGTGTTTAGTTTGCAGCGTAAGCTTGATCTCACACCAATGCTATTTTAATTTAACCAGATGGGAGAACATCATGTCTCTCTTTCTGTTTAAAACTCCAGGTTCAGAAAGTGAATTGTCCTGGTGTGGAAGAGACTAAAGATTACTATCCAAATATACTCCTGGTTTCTCTGAAGCTGAGACAATGAGGAATTAACCATTTTCATAGAGGCAACAATGTCTCTAAAAACTGCAATTTCTCAGGTCACGCTGAGATTGGTTGTGCACGTTCTCTAGAGTTGCACTGAGAAATCTTTAAAAAGCAGCCTCTGCTCATCTGACCCTCATAGTGAAAGTCAGAATGACATAAAAGATTGAAAGAAAAGAGGAAAAAAAAAAAAAAGGGTGGGACCCAACAGAACCCAGCCCTAGAGAACAGAAGGAAGGCTGCTCATTCTAAAGGGTAAAACAGTAAATTACAATTTCCAGTAGAACCCCAACAAGCTGGAAATGACTGATCCCACTCACAGAACATCCCTTGCTCCCTTCCAAGCTCTGAAAGCTTCACAAGTGCCATCCTTCGTCAAATGCACACATTCTGCACTTCCTTTTACTTCTGCAATCCTTTGATCCTGGTACTGTTAACTGCTGACATGTGTCCACCTCATCATCAACGCTGCCTAATTAACTTTGCCAGCTTCACCACCTCTCTGCCGCGTGATTAATTATCCCACTGTGCCAACACATGGCCCATCAGCCTGCATCCAATTCATCAGTGGCCCCTGCGTGGCCCGTTATCCCTTGGAAAGGCCCTCCCAAGGCCTCGGAGAAGGTCCTAGGGGTGTCTGCATCATCCCTTCCTCATCACCTCCAGCAGCTGTGGGGGAAACTCCTCCAGGCTGAGCCCTTGCAGTGCTGCCTGCATGATGGAGCACAGACAGAGGCAGTGACCAGAGCACAGCGTGTTCTGATGCTCCTGGCTGCAGCAGCTGCTGCCTCAGGACACCCCTCACAGCCCCATGCTTTTATGCCAGGAGCAGCTCCAGGCTCTGGGACAGCCACACAGAGACACAGTGGAAAACTGCCAGAGGCAGCGCGTGGTGGAGCAATGAGCACACCCTGCTTTTCCTTCATCATCCCAGCTCCACCTTCCTGCTCCTGCCTTCCAGACACATTGGATATCCTGAGCTGGACACACAGGGATCACCAAGTCCAGCTTCCGTCCCTGCACAGGACACTCTGACAACCCTACCCTCTGCCTGAAAGCATTGCTCGACTGTACCTGGACCTCTGTCAGGGTTGGTGCCCCAATGAGCTTGTTCCAGGAGAACTGAGGGCCTCTCCTTCCCACATCTCTCAAGCACCCACACTGATGAAGGGAGCAAGAGGTGGAAATGATGTGAAGGTGTCACTCATGGCTCCCATAGGTGTAACCCTGCACTGCCATCATGGGGTTAGGCACCTGGACCCCCCTGTGGGCTCGAACAGGGGTTCCTCAGTGCCTCTTGGGGTTCACACAGTGCCAGTGCTGGGCACAAGGGTGCCTACGAGTGCCCTCACCTCGCTCGGCCATCCCCACACCCCGGTGCCACCTCACACCTCGAGCCCAGGCACTGAGGGGCTGCCCAGAGTTGGAAACATGCCAATCCCACCCCACCGTCCAGCAGGGCACTGCCTGCTCCTGTGCCACAGAATCACAGACTGACAGAAAGGTTTGGGTTAGAAGAGGCCTTAAATATCACCCTGTCACCTCCTGTCAGAGGCAGGGACACCTTCCACTATTCCAGGCTGCTCCAAGCCCCAGTGTCCAATCTGGCCTTGGACACTGCCAGGGATCCAGGGGCAGCCACAGCTTCTCTGGGCACCCTGTGCCAGGGCCTCCCCACCCTCCCAGGGAACAATTCCTTCCCAAGATCCAATCCAGCCCTGCCCTCTGGCACTGGGAAGCCATTCCCTGTGTCCTGGCCCTCCAGCCCTTGGCCATTGTCTCTCTCCATCTTTCCTGCAGCTCCTTCAGGCCCTGCAAGGCCACACTGAGGTCACTCCAAAGCTTCTTCTGTCCAGGCTGAACAATGCCAGCTCCCCAGCCTTTCCTCCCAGCAGAGCTGCTCCATCCCTCATTCTGGAGCTTCCTCTGGACTCACTCCTTGTGCAGAGGACTCCCAGGGTTGGATGGGAAGTGCGAGGAACAGCGGCGACGTCGCTTTTGTCGAGGAGGTCTTGGGTATTTAAAATTATTTTATTAGGGCGGTGATTTGGGGGAGTTTGGCCTATTTTCCCCTCACGGTGACGGACTCGGAGCCCTCTGGCGGGAAACAGGCGGCCACGGGGGCTGCCATGCCGCCGCTCGCCGCCAAGGGGCGCCGTGGGGCAGCCGCGCCCGCCCCGTTCCTCGACAGCGGCCGCGCCCCCGGGCCGGGACCAGGCCCACGACCCCAAACCGGGACCGAACCCGTGGCCCCAGAACGGTACCGAGCCCGCCATCCCAAAACCGGGACTAAACTCGCGACCCCTCGGCGGACACGCGACACAGAGACCTCCCCAAAGCCCAGCTCTGCCATAGCCTCCCTCAGCCCCGGCAGCGCGGGACCGCGCCCGCCCCGTCCCGGGCTCGCCCCGCCGAGCTTCGCTCGCTTCTTGTGGGGGAGGAAACTACCCCTTTCACTCAGACCCAAAGGCGAAAAAAGAAAAAAAAATTAAATAAAAAAAGGCAAGGAAATAAAGGCAATTCCTGAGCCCACCCAACATTTACGCTCTCCCATCCTGGTATGGGGTTTTGGGGTTTTGTTTTTCTTTTTGCCCCGCGTTTCAACGCATACGCCTCAATTAACAAAAAGAAAAAAAAAAGAAGGAAAGAAAAGGGGAAGAAAGGTGGAGGGAGGAAGAGGAAAAGGAGGGAAAGGGGAAGGAAAGAAAAAAAAAGGGAAGGGAGGAAAAAGGGAGGGACAGGGCAAAAAGGGGGAAAGGGGGCAAAAACGTGTGGGGAAAGGGAAGAAAGCGGGGGGGTGAAGAAACAAAAAGAAAGGAAAGGAGTTAAAGAGGGAAGGGGAAAGGGGGGAAAGGAACGGAAGGAGGAAAGGAGGGGGAAAGGGGAGGGAGGAAGAGAAGGAGAAAAAGAGGAAGAAAAGAGAATGGGGGAAAGGGAGAAAAACCGAGGGCAGCGGGTGATAAGAAGGGAGAAGAGGAAAAGGAAAAAGAAAAAAAAAAAGAAAAAAACCACCCATGGGGGCTTAATCCCGGGAGCCGGTGCAGGGAGGGAGAGAGAGAGGGTGGCCGGGAGGACGTGACCAGGGGGACAATGAGGGCCGGCCCCCGCCGGCCGCCCCTTTGTGTGGGGACGGTGCCGGGGGCCGGCGGAGGCTGCCCGCGGTCCCGCTGCCGACCCCGCACACACACACACACCCCCGCTTCTTCCCGCCGTCGGAACTCCCTGCTTGCCCTCCACCGTGCTCTCACTTTTCCTTTGTAACACAAAGGCGAAATCCCGAACAGCGGAGGGGGAAGGCAAAGCCCGTGCCCTAGAAACTGGACGTGGGTGTAAGAGGGGGCGTTTTGCTCCACTGACCTTGCGATCCTCCTCACCCACCGCCCCCCTTTCCGCAGAGAAAATGTGGTTCGGGGCACGCTGCTCTCCCGCTCCTCTGCAGAGAAGATGCTGAGCACCTCAGAGCCGCTCTGCCCTGCGAGCAGCTTTCCAGGAACATCAGGGGAAGCGATTGNGGGGGGGGGGGGGGAATGTGGGGAGCACACGGGAGTGGAGGACGCAGAGCGCACGCTTTTCCCAGCGCTAGAAAACTGGTGGCCGAGGGGAAAGGTCCGTTCTCGTCGTTCCTGCCACACAGGCGCTTTGTGTACTTAACATCCGTAAGGAACAGCTTCCTCCCGTCTCCCTCCGGAGCCTCGTCACACGCCAAGGTGCGGCTCTACCTTCCCAGCCATCCAAACCACCAGCACTGAACACTTCGATCAGGGCTCCCACCCCAAAGTCTTCTTTTCCCTAGTTTTCTTTGTTCTCCTCTTCGCATCTTTTTTTTTTNTTTTTTTTGGTGGGTTCCCGAGCATCCCTCCTTGTCCTCTTCCCCCGCGTGTCGTTGAACTTACCCCAGGTTGCTTAAATTCACCAATCGCTATTCCCTCCCGCTTAAGATTTGCAGTTCAAACTCTTTGTTGGTATAAGCAATAAAACAACTGTTTTAAATCTTAGACTAGGTGTTTGCTGGCAATCATATATATGGGGGGGGAAGGAGGGGCGGGAGGAAAAAAACTCTAAAAACTAACCCGCAATAAAAAAGTTATAGTTACCTTAAAAGGTAGCGTATTGCAGAGATCGCAAAAAATCACAACGTGGTGGCTGGGCTAGTCCAGAGATCCCAGTGGCCGCATGAAAGAGTAAATCCCCTCGTTAGTGCTGGAAGGAGCCGATGGTTCCGGGGTCTCCCCTTGTGCCGGAGCTCGGTCTCCCCTCCTTCGCTCGGTTCCCGCCGGCGAGCACCTGACTCCGAGCCGCGGAGCCGGGACCGAGCTGTGGGCAAAGGGAGCGAGCCTGCAAGTTCAAATGCGAGCCTCAGCCACCCATCATTATTATATCGTTGTACCGTCAGCGTTGCAGAGGAGGGGCGCTGGCTGGGGAGAGGAGGGTTCACAAGCTCTGCGAGAGCCTCCTTGCAATTTCCAAAGCTCCCGCAGCTGCTGGGCGCAGGAGAGCCCCCAGCGCCTGCCTCCGCGGAGCGGAGCCCCCCCGCCCCCGGCCCGGCCCGGCCGCCCCCTCGGGGCTCCCCCCGGCCCCCAGACCCGGAGCGGGGATCCGCAGCCCGGTGCGGCGGGACGGGTCCCTCCGAGCTCGCCCGGAGCCCTCCGGAGAGGGGCAGGCGGGTGCGAGAGATGCATTGTTCCCCAATTAGACAATTAACCGGGAAGAGAATGGAGAGACCTCCTCCACCCTGGCTCCCGAAGCCGGTCGAAATGGGGAAAGTGACTGGGACCGAAATGCCTTTTTCCCCTTTGCCTTCCCAGTCTCAGCGGAGGTTGCAAAGAAAGAATAAATTGGTGCTGGTTCCAAACTTCCCCTGCTGATGCCAATTCACAGGCAGCCTCAGATCGGCAGCCGCCCGAGCCAAGCTTCTCCACCCATGCATCTCCAGCCACGTTTTTTTTCTTTTTTTTTCCCCTTTTTTTTAAGATTAGACTCTGCATTTGCTGTCCAAACCTCTCAGAGATGAAGTCATAAGCAGAACTCTAAACCACCCTTTTACGAGGGATGTTCACCAGTTAAAAAAGGGTCTGGTGTGTTCTCCAGGCGGCCCCCATCCCAAAATGTACCTATCTCAGTATGTGGGAGACATTTAAGACACTCTCATCAGGCACAAAATGCTGGAAAAGCAGATCCCCTGGCTTGCTCCCTCTCACAGAAGCAGATGCCAGAAGTCCCCCTCCTCCGGGAAGGTGTAAAGCTGGAGCCAGAAAAGAAAAGCCTGGAGAAATAGGTGTGTCTGATTGCACTGCTCTGGGCACGTTTTTGGCAGCCCCAGGTACAACTACTTAGAAAAGGCAGAAGGAGTTCTCCTTCAGCTCCTCTCACTGTTACTGTTCCAGCTGCTGTGTCCCCAGAGTTATACTGATAGAGGATTTCAGACAAGACTAAAGCCCTTATTTCCAAAAACAGACCTCAATGCCAAATTGGAGGAGCAGGAGGTGGACGAGATGACAGCCAAGCAGGGCGAAATGGAGACCTGAAGGCTTAAACCAGATCAGCTTTGTGTGAGCTGTGGCCTGGGAGAACGGAGCTCAGGGTGAAATTCTTATCTCAGCTTGCAGACCTTGTTTGTTTTCCTCCTTTCACGGAGTAAATACACAATTGCTTACTTGGGATGTTGAAGAGAGGCTTCTCTCCCACCACTGCCACCTCCCAGCAGCATCAGTCCCCTCAGTTCCTCATGCCTGCGTCAGTCCCTGCATGGTGCACGTGCCTCCTGGGCACTGCCACACCTAAACACACCAGACCTTGGGACGATGTTTCTCAATCCTTGAACCTTGTGCGTCAGCAGAGTTGACAAAAATACAAAACACTGTTTTCAAGCAGGCACTATAAACAGTTGTGGGCACGTTTTTTGGGGTGTTTGATGCAAATTCACGCAGATGCTTTGCAGTTCCTGTTTTTGGTAGCCTTGCCTGCCTTGCCGTATGCAGTGTCACTGCTGAGGCAGTGCACACTTTCTCTGCACAGTGTTGATACTGAGATTGAATCTCTCCAACACTGGTTCAAAGAAGCCTCTTCTGTCCCCCCCCAGACATAAGGGGGTTGAGTGAGACACACGGTGAGGGCACTGTTCCCTCTCCCCCTACTATCTCAGCCTTCCCAGGCTGCAGACAAATCCTCTGAAGACATGCGTACGGTAGGAATCTCTCTGGCCTACTCCCTTTTCTAGGTAAAGAGGTGGGAGATCATCCTGCTGCCATCCCAGCCTCTGGAGAGGACAGCAGGACATCCCCGATGGCACTGAGTATCTTCCTTTGTCCAGGCCACCCTCCAGGACAAACAAGGAACTTCTAAATAACTAGGTGCCACAGTCAAGCTGCCCCTCTAGCCTCCAGTGGCCTCAACTTCCCAGCTTCACCTGTTCCTATTCTGTTCCCTGCCTTGGTTTCAGGCAGGAGGAGTGACATTTAACAGAGCAGGAGCCACTTCTGCAGCCCTGACCTTGCTTCTTCATCACCCCTTGACCCTTGTCCACTGGAGACTGAACACCTGCTCTTGGCAAAGGGTTGAAAGAGAAGAGGGTGACTGTTGTCCCTGCCCTGTGGAGATCTTTGCTCTGCTGTGGAGCATCCTCTCACAGCTGTGGCTGCAACAGCACAAGTCCACGAGGGGAAGCCGCGGGTTTCTGCTCCCACTGGGGCACCCGCTGTGCTGGTGTCCAGCTGAAGCACTGACCACCTCTTCAGGGGACGGATGGGGAGATCCTGAGTGACCAGAAATCTGAGCAGGGAGTAGGGCCGGGTGGTAGCTCGGGTCTCTGCCCTACAAGCACCAACAAGAAGCAACCAGTAGTTATAGCCCGGGGCTAACCAGCTTCGGGTCGGCTCGCTGCTGGCACCTCTTTTCTTTTTCACGATGGGAAAGAAAATAGATTATTTTTTTAAAGAGAAAAGACCCTTCCCCCCTACTCTTTCCTCTCCCACCCCCCCGATTGCCGGAGCTGTGATGGGAACCGGCCGGCCAAAGCCGCTCGGTCTCGGAGCTGGGAAGAAAGCAGAGGATGCAGAACCCACCCCCTTCCCCCTCCTTCCCAGCCCGCTCCCNCTCCTCCTCCTCCTCCTCCTCCTCCTCCTCCTCCTCTTCTTCCTCTCCGCCCGGCGCTGAGCTCCCGGAGCCCCCGCGGAGCCTCGGGGCCCCGGGGCTGGAGGCGCGGAGCCTTCCCTTCCTCACCCTCCCGGCGGAGCGGCCACAAGGACAGGAGGCGGGCGGGGGCTCCGCTCTCCCCCCAGCCCTTCCTGCTGTGGGATGGAGGTTTCTGGGTACGGGGGAGGCTTTGGGGCCGGCCAGACAAAGGCACGGGCAGACGTGGTCGCAAGGCTCCTGTGGGGCTGGGAAGGGTGGGATGAGGAACTCCTCCTGGGCATCCCCAGCCCGCCAGGGAGAGAAAACCCCGGAGGAAGGAGGGTGTGTTACACCGGAGACCCTCGGGGCTTTTCAGGATGGCTAGGGAAAGTGAGGAGCAGATCAAGCTGGTAAAACAGACAGCTGCAATCCCTCGGTGTTTTCATCCCACTTTATTTAACCCTCCCCACCTTCCCCGGGAGCCAAGCTTTCTGCACTGGACCAAAAAACTGTCCAGAAAGAGAATCTCCTTTCCCCCTCTAGGAGACCACGCAAGCTGCCTCCATGGGTTATGTCAAGGGCCTGAAATATTGTCTGATTTACTGTGAATGTCAGATATTTTTCTTTGTAAATATTTTAGGCAAAGTAGAAACAGTAAACCTTTACTCAGGCTGCCAAAGTCTCCCATGACAAATCATTGTTTTCAGATGTTCGGATTTGTGTGAGAAAACCCAACAAAAGGGAAAATGTTTAGGCTTTGTCTCCATCCTGAAGCAATATCACTTGAGAAAAAAAAATCCTTCCAGCTACATCGTAGTCCAGAGATGAAGAAAAATACTATTTTCGTTACATACTTCTTAAGCATAGGTTTTGTGTTACTGACTTAACAATGATTATCATTTTAAATGTGAAACACAGGCCCTAAATGGTTCTTTATGAGAAACCATTGTTTTCAAATATCTGAATTTAATTATACTATGGCTACAGCCAATGTGCAAGTATCAAACTGAACATCTGTGGGAAAAAAAAAGCTTCCCGTCACTTGAAAGAATATTGTGGATCTGAAACACAGTCTCTCAAAGAAAAACTAATTTGTCTGGCATAGGTTCTCTTAAGCCATCTTTTGTGGTTTCACAATCACCTTTTCTTTGTGTCTTCTATGTTTTTTTTTTTCCTCCTGAGCTGCTGTGTGTGGAAAAAAACCTTACATAAAATTAAGGAAATAATTAATGCAATTTGTATGTCAGCAGTACTAAGGTCAGTTCCAGCAAAATCAAAGATCCTTTCAAAGTTATTCCACCTGGTCAGTGGCTCTGAAGGTCTAACTTCCCACTCCCATCTACTTGCAGAGGGTTGTGCCATGGCAGCTGTGCTGAAAATGAGTCCATTGGCCCAATTTTCCTCTCAAAGCTACGGATATGTAGCCTGCTTCCTTATTCTGCAGTGATTCAGTTATCTAAACCCCAGCGTGTTTTCAGAAACCACAAAATCCCCCAAAACAATAGATTTTTTGCAAGTTCTCAGATTCCACATTTAAGAAAAGCTTTTTTCCCCCAGTACTTCTCCTTCCTACGACACTTCAAGTGAAATATGTTTTCAGAGGCAAATTAAAACTCTCCAAAGGAGTCAGACTTAGCAGCAGTGGTAACCATAGTGTACACAATCACTTTCTCAAACAAAACACTTGATGGCTTATGTCAATGTTTCTTTTGTGGCAAAACCCTTCTCCACCTATTTTTACTCCATATTTCTTCAGCAGAGGGGAGAGCACTCAGCTGCAAAAAACCATGAATAGAGTGTTTCATTTGGTAGCAGAACAAGCCACAATTGATGGTTAGGTATTATTTCTGCATTAAATGTAATGATGCAGACACGGCACTATCTGCACTGAGATAGTTGGTTTCCAGGACAGGATTTATCAGGAGAAGGTCCAGGATTTCAGCAGCACTGGATGATGATGGCAAAGGCAATGATGCTTTCCTCCTGTGTTCTGATGCTGCCTTCTGTTCTGACTCAGTGTTTCTGCCTTGACTCCAAGGACAAGGGGCCAGACTGGGATGTTTTATGTTTCCACGGTTAATCCCTCCAAAAGCCGTGTCAGGAAGCTGGTGGTGTTTGGTTCTGGCTGGTGTAAGTGTCAGGCTGTGTCTCCAGGTCAGGCTGAAAGAGCAGCCTGCTTCTCAAGCCGGCTCTGGCTGCTCAAAGAATGGCTGCTTTATGATTTTGGGGAGGAGTGGTCAGTGTGTGCAGGTCACCACCAAGGTCCTTCTCAGGGTTGATCCTTGTGAGGACCAAATGCAGTTAGCACAAGGCAAGAAAGGGGGAAAGAAACTAAGAAACTTATCAGCACAGGGTGGCCTGAGCCATAGTCAAGTGTTGTGCTAATCCGTGCTGTCCTGGGCTTCCTCTGATAAACTCCATCCTGGGCTTGCATTATTTTTGTTTTGATAACTCTGTGGCTGCATCATAAGCTCGAGTGTAGGAAGTAATCCTGAATAATCAAGTGTGGGTTTGTTCTCTTACTGTTACCAAAAGAAATGAGTCTTTCATACTCTTTTATTTTTGTTTTGGTTTTTTTTTCTTCATGATACGAAGGTACCACCATTGTGCAAAGAATAAACTCACTGGACCTGGTTCCTCACTGATAGGGCAAACTCTTGAAATGGATTAAGAGAGATTTTCTTAACTAATCTCTTCTTCCTGGGCCTTCTCATCCTTGGCTAAAGCAATAACAAACATTCACAATGTGATTAATCCAAAACCTACTGAAGTCACTGGAAAGATCCTGCTGACTCCACAAGTGTCAGTCAACAGTTTCTTCTCCCTGGCTGTGTGTGAAGGGGAAGCAAAGAAATTAAATAGACGAGGAACACCCAAAAAAGTGGCGGAAATAGGGAGTTTAATCTTTTTCCTTGNCCCCCCCTCCCCCCACCATGCAGGAAAATCTCAGCTTTTCTTCCCTGGGGACTCCTTTTTGTTGATCAAAATAGAAAGGTGGAAATCTTGGTGGCTGTTAGCAGACAAGGAAAGATGAAAATGTTCATGTCTGCAAGAAGAGTCATAGCCTGCCTTGAGTAAAAGAGTGTAAATTTGGGTTGAAAGATCTGATCCTGTCCCGGCATCTCACAACTTTGATTGGCTCTCAGAAATGTCCAAGACAATACCTTTCATAATGCCATTTAAGACAAACAAACGAAATAATATATAAAGAAAAAAAAGTAGACTGAGGGTGTCTGCAGATATGTCTTGGCACAATTTATAAGACTCTTGGGATAGCTGTAAATATTTTTGCCCCAAAAAAACCTTATCACTTCCCATGAAGGAAATGGTAGTTTTCTGTTCAGTGGGGAAAGAATGAATATGAAATCAGAGAGAAAAATTCAGTCCCTCTGTGTTGGAAACTACCCTACTATATTGAATATTCTCTGATTTTTAATGATTTTTAAAATTTTTTGAAGGCCTCAACTAAGGAAATATTACATTCTTGAAGCTCATTTGAATTTTGCACAGAACATGGATCGTGGTGGGAGTGGAGAAAAGTTTGGAAAGAGGAAGTAACTTTGCCCTGAAGACCTAAACACCAAATAAAAATATTCAGAGACAGAAAAGAAAATATTTGCCAAATAATTTTACTGTTTGTGAGGAAGATGGGCTCAGTGTTTTGGGAAGCCCAGGAGTGTCAATGAGTGAGACCTGATTTTGACGTACACCAAGAGCTTCAAGCTCCATGTTCTCCCTACACCATTCCCAGGTCTCTCCTAAAACTTGGTCTTGGCTTTCTCACCAAGTTTTGCTGAGACACATACCATTTTTACCTTCCATCTGCTAAAGGAAGCATAAAAAACAATTGTTTCTGGTATGCAGACATTCAGTGAAAAGTTTTTTCTGTTGCAACAAGTGGAGTCTCCTAGGATGAGACAGAATGGGAACAATGTTAGCATTCATTGCATTGGCTGCAGGAGCTAAAAGATATTCTTTTTAGTATAAAATCATACAGAAGTACCATAAACTTTGTGAGATTTTTCCTTACTAATGCAAGTGGACCTACTCTTGCTGTGAGTGCAATGGAAGGGTTCTCCCATTACCTGGCTGAGCACAACCCTTGGGCACTATGGTCCCAGAAGTTTTGGACATTTCCATATCCAAAAGTGCTCAGAGGGCAGCTGCTGATATCTCTTTGGGATGGTGAATCTGCAAATGGGGTTGGTGACAAGCACATAAGGGGCTGTCATGCTGGGGGCACGAAGTCTCCCCAAGACTCTGCCATGTGGAAGTTTTGTGATGGTCGCTGGTCCTTCCCAATGGTCCTGTGAGTCAAGAAACCATAAATATAGATAACACTACCTGCCTGGTGTTTGATTCTGAAGGGTGAGAGGTGGAGCAGGTCTGCTCAGATGGGGAGGCGATGTATTTCTTTCTCTTGTCTTGGGCCTCAGCTACATCCTTGCACAGCGTATTACAGGAAGGAGCTGTTTGATCACCTTCTTATCTTGTTTTTTTTCCCCTGGCTCAGATGCACGAGGGATAGGGGAAGCTGTGGGATAGAAATATTTCTACTGAAACCAGTAGCAATGATATCCAGCAGCATCCCCTCTTTTACAGCTTCACCAGCACCTCAGGATATCCCACTTTTTTGTGTCCAGTGGAACAAACAGCTTTACCACTTGAAGGTGCTTATGAGCAAGCTGCTACAACAAAGCTCTTTGAAGCCAACAACCTCCCTCTGTTCCATTCAGCAAGGTTTAGCACTGCAGACCCAGGGCACTCCAAGAAGAGGGAGGATCTCCCTGCCACACTCCAGGGAAGCAGCTCGGGACAGGAGAGTCTTCCTCCTTCTGTGCATGAAAGCAAAACAGGGAATTTGAGGAGCCTTTGGCACAGCAGAGACAGGGAATGGACCTGGCAAAGGGAGCTGCCCAGGCAGAGGAAAAGGGGGTTGAGGAACAGCAAGATGCCATGAAAACAAGGGAAACCAGGGGACACTACAGCTGAGGGAGGACAAGTGTCAAAACAAACTCCACAGAGCAACAAAAGGCAGGGGTAAAATAAGTGTTTGTTTTCTCCCTGTTTGCTTTTTAACGAAAATAGGCAGGCGGGTGTTTGAGGGTTGTTAGCGTTTCTTGCTGACCTGCAGCTGGTGCATTTTTCACCCACTTCTGTCAGAATTTATTTGAGTTTGGTACTAAATGTTGATCAGACTTTGCCCCTTGCTTTACTTAGGCTCAGAATTGCTTATACAGCAAACACTCTCTGCTAGGGTTCTCATTAATCCACTTCTTTGTTGAGGTTTCCTAGAGGAATTCCTATTTGGTAAACCAAACAGAATTAAAAGGAATGCATCTGCACCGGGGATATCCATCTTGGGTCTCTGGAACCTATTGTCCCAGCTAAATTAGACTAGGAGGCCTCTTGTGTTTGCCCGGAGCCGTGATTCCCACTGGCACTTGATAAACCATTAATGGGCTGCGTTAGTCGGGAGTTTTTGGCAGATTCGGGGCACCCCTGGCAGCGCGGGATGTGGGATGCGGGATGCGGGATGTGAGATGCGGGATGTGGAATGTGGGATGCGGGATGTGGGATGTGGGATGCGAGATGTGGGATGCGGGATGGGGATGCGAGATGTGNCTACAGGGCACGGAACCTGATGCACAATATATCTTCTTAAAGGCACGACTGACTGGTGAATATTTTTTGTCTCAACTTCTTATCTCCTTCATCCCCCCCCCTGCCTCCCCCAAATCTTTCCTTTTTTTAAGATGCTCTGAGCCTCACAACGATTTCTTTGCCTCTGTTACAATTTCTTAGCCTTCAACACATGTGTAAAGTTGGGTCTTTTCCTCTAGAGATAATGCTTGCTACTGAAAACCGACGATTTTTGGTCTCAGTTCATTCCCTCTTTGTTGCCTTGGTATCAGACTCCACCAATGTGACAAGACAGGAAAACCAATTTGGGCCTTCCAGCTACTCCTCTCACAGCAGCCACAGAGAAAGTCTAAAAATGAGTGAAAACTTCACAGTTCAGCGTAAGAAAATGTACTCTTTCTTTATTAAAAAAAAAAAAAATAGACCGAGGTTTTACTGTGGATTATGTGACACTTCACCTTGCACTTTAGGTTTCTATAAAGCCCAGTTTAGGTCAAACTGATTTTTTGGCAGAAAACCAGGCATAACTAAGAGCTTCATATAGTTTCCATCTGAAAACATAAATCAAGCAGCAGGCTCAAGGACAGCCCAGCCAAGGTTTGCTGAACCCCACAGCCCCAGACAGTGAGGCTTTCAGTGGATGTAGTCTGATATGCAGTTTTGGCTATGATATGTAGATATGTAGTTTGTTTGTTTTGCAAAGCATCTGGGCGCGAGGAGGGGAGGAAAGATAAGTGAAATGTGGCTTTTTCCAGGCCCAGGAGCCGCCCCTGGCTCCCCAGTTGCTGCAGAACAGTGGGCTCTTTTACACAGCCCCGAGTGGCTCAGCGGAAGCATGTGGGATGCAAATGGGAAAAGGGCACAAGAGAGGATTTTTACTTTTTTTCCCCCCCCTTTTTTTTTAAAGTGTGCACCACTGTGTTTATACTTTATCATCTGTGATGCAACCAGATATCCACTCATACCTGCATACTCCCATTGCCCCTTTCACTTTTTATCCATCCATCTTTGTTAGCTCCATTTTTCTTTTTTGTGAAATTGTAGCTTTCGATTTTATAACACTTAAATTTGCCAAGCCTTGCATGTTTTTTGTGCCCAGCCCTTTTCCTCCATGTTTAGCTGTGTTATTTATTCTTGTACTGTCACGTGAGGATTGAGACCTTTGTTTTCAGAGCGGGGTCTGTATATTTTTCTGTTGAGTACCTTGAGATGCTCAGTTTCATAGAGATGTTTGTGTGTTTTTAAATAAAAAAACAGAACGAGATATTTTCTCACTTGTGGAATCATTTAATAAATTCTCACAGGCTTAAAGCAACACAAAGAGAGGCTGAAAAAATTCCTCTCAGGTTTTACTCATTTTGTTGCAATTTTGTTTTCCATGCTCTGAAAGTCTGAGTAGTTTCTAGCTAAACCCTCCACACAGTGTAACCTCTGCTCCCCTGCAATCATTTCACTACGATTCACAGAGGCTTGGATTGTTCCTGCCCCCAAATATCCCTCAGGATTAATGCCTGTTAAAACTTCCTAACATATTCCAGCCCATTCTGCTGCTTTCAGCATCTCACTGAGGACTTTCACTGCACCACTTTGTACTACAGTTCTGATGCCTTATTAGCAAATACTAATTATGTCATGGCAGCCACACTCTGCAATAATGGCCTTATATGCAACCCAGGTGTGCAAGAAATAAAAAAGAGTAAAAGCTTGGTGCAAAATTCTGGGTGGATAAAAGGCAAGGGTGTTTTTATACCCTACAGTATTTGAAAGCTGGAGAGAAAATGTGAGTTCCAGATTGTGAATATGAGGATGGAACTGAGGGCTCTAACATTGGTGAGGTCCTTGGGAAGGGTTCTGGGCCTGAAACTTGGATTTGTCATGGTTGTGATTTTTCCTTGGGCAGGCAGTGGGACGCTGGATGCCTGGGAGGGCTGTAGGGATGCAGAACTGCAACAGCAGACCCTCTGGAGAGGTGCTTTGGGGCCAGAGAACGTCCTGGAGCCCTGTCAGTCCCTGGAAAACCTGCTGTCCTTGTCAGCAGCAGCTGTAGAAATGTTTCCATGGAGCTCTTCTTCTCCATGCAGAGTTTGCAAGCCCCTTCTGTTTGTACATGTCTTTCTTGAATGTGCAAACCCCTCCTTCCTGCCAAGGCCTCTCCTTCTCTTGGGAAACACTCCTTCTATTTGACTCCAAAGCTGAGAAAATCCTGGCTTTGGGACAGTGTCTGAGGTCCCCCACACACGAACCCTCTCAGTATCTCTGTGTGCTGATGGAGAGCAGGCTCTGAGGTCTTGTCAACATCTGCTTCCACAGGGCTGTTCCCCAAATCCCCGGTGCTCCCAGTGGCTGATTGTGTCCGAGGGGCACTCAGCAGCACTGAACCTGCCTCTGGAATCATAATCGCTTCCATCAGCACGAGGGGCACTGACTCATGGGTGCTAATACCCCTGCTGGTATCTGCTCCACAATCCTTGTTCCTCCTAATTGAATTAAGCAACTGTGAAACCGAGGAGAGGGGAGGGTTGAGCAGGGCAAACAGAGGAAGAAGAGATTTGCACTTTCGTTGCCTTGTGCTAGAACTTTTTGTTTTGACACAGGAACGGGTCAATTCCACCTCAGCAAAGGAAGCGAAGCACAATAAAGCTTTTCTTAGGTAGGAAAGTTGAGGAAATCTTTAAACGATAGATAATACAGATAAATTTAGGAGATAGCTCAAAAATTCCCCCTAAGAGATAAAGTAATAATAAGCTGTTCACTATGATTTGCGTCACATTACAATGCCTGTGGGATATATAAAAGTCATCCATTGGAGATCCTGTCCTGCTGTTGGAATGTATTAATTACCCAACTATAGATGTTCCTTGGGTGCTGAAAAGCTACAAAGATACTCAATGACTTTTAGGACTGAAAGTCAACTGAATTTCAAGGGATAGAAATTCAATAGAAAGCGGTTTCTTGAACACTTTGACATAATTTTTGCATAAGAGTAAATGGTTTGTGCAGAAAAGCAACAGCAAAACTTTAAATCAAGAAAAAAAGTTATTTCTTATATTCTTCAGTATTCATTGGTTCATAAGAGAGTGCTCCCTCAACTACTGCCAAGAAGCCATCAAAGTCTGGACTTCAATTTTTCTCATTTCCCAAGAAGCCAAAGGGATTCCTAAGATTTAATTTGCAATTTTTTGCTTGTGGGATGTGTATATGTAACCACATAGTTAGAACTTAGACTTTCACCACATTTTCATTGTTTTCATTGCAGTTGTATTGGTTATATTTAGATTTTATTATTAGGCTTTATAGTAATAGACTTTAGTATCAGACTCAAGCAATAGAACAGCCTAATTCTTTAGAAGAAGAAAACATTGGAAGTTTTTTTTACCTCTTGTTTATTTTTTAATGTATATCTAGGTCTTAATCCAAAGTATTTTGAACTTTCTCAGGTATCTTCCACTGACTTTGAAGAGTTTTGTGCTCTGGTATATTCAGTAAAAAGGTCAGACAAAAGGAATATGTTGACTCTGCTCAGGCTTCTATAAAAGGAAACCTGAAAGCATTTAAAATAGAAAAATGCTCTTTCTGAAACGCCTGTTTCCAAGGCCAGACGTTTAAGCCTCCCCAGAAGCCAGTAATAAGCTCCTCGTTTAATGTCACAATTAATTTAACAGGCTGAGATAGGACTGGGGGTTTGTGTGAGTTCATGCACCCGTGCCCACGCAGGCGTTCACCACACACCATTACATTACCCTCGGAAAAAAAAAACTGCATTAACATCCAGTCCAGGGGCTTAGTTCACAGCTCTGCGTTTGCCAGCTGAAAGCTGAGCCCTGCTCTGACTCGGGCCGGCTTTGAAGGAGGCTGAGATAAGGCAGCATTAATCTAAGTGGTTCTTTTTGCCTGAAGGGAGGGAGCTGGAGCTCCTTTGGGAGGCCAGAGACCACCTGGGCATTCATCCTATCGGGCCACAAATCAGTGTGTTAATAGCTTGTGTACAATAGCCTGTCAAAACGAGCAGGAGGTACCTTTGCAGCTTCTACAAAATGGCCAGAATCTTGAGAATCTGATTTTTTTTTTTTTTTTTGTCCCTGGGACAGGAAAAATAGATATTATTCTAACCACAGAGGAATACAGCCCCATTTAATAATTCTTTGATAATCCAAATAAGTTTTTTGTGGCTAGGGTAGGCGTAGGTAACCCTACAAACACACTTCTGTGCATATAGGTGAAGTGTATTTTGAGTGGAGGTTGATGGAAGGAAACCAACAGGAGCGCAGTTTTGTGGGCATTTTGCCGATGACTGACTCAGGAAAATGGTCAGTTTTGGACTGAAGTCGTCAGGCTGGGAGATGGGGCTGTGCATTGTCATCTGGAGAGATATGAGAAGTTTTCACACACTCCAGCAAAGGCCCAACACAGGTGGGATCAAAACCAAGAAGCTGTGACCACAGCTCCTGCTGGTGTTCAGCATAAAGGAGCTTTAGTTCCACCACAGATCACGTGTCCTTCACGAGGATTTGATATTAGAGACCTTCTGCTCACATATTGCCCATATACTAACATTTACACCACCATGCAGCAAGGCAGACAAGAATGTTTTTATACTCCTGACTTCCAGAAGTGCTCCCACACACAGAGCAGTTCCATTATTGGGTCCCAGATAGCAAATGAAAGCTTTTACAGAGAGGGACTCACACAATGACCTATTCAGATTAAAACTTGTACACCCAGCCCCATTTTTCAGAGCAACAGACACTCTATCAGCAGCCAGACAAATGAAAAAAGAGCAGATATTTTAAATCTGCAGCCATTTCCTGGCTTGAGGCATCGTCCAATCAATCTTATCATTCATTCTTAAAAGCCTTTCCAGTTACCCACCCCTAACCTACACCCCACAGTGGCACTGAAAGGGTGACCCATCTCCAGGGACAAAACATAAGTGGCAAATATTCAGTATCTTGTAAAAACATAGAGGTGTTGGCATAAAACACACCTCACCACTCCAACACAAAGAAATCAAGACCACAACAACGGTAATTTTGTTTCTCTAGACTCCTCACACTGAGGAGTGAGAAAGAAATGCAGATCCAGTGGGAGCAGGGGCGTGGGGAAGAAAACAGGGCTCTGATGTGTAGGGATGGGGTCAGGAGAGCCAAGGCACAGGTGGAACAAGGTTTCACAAGGGATGTGACAAGTAATAAGATGAGATTCCATAAGTGCAGAGGTGAGAAAGAAAGGCCAAGGAGAGAGCAAAGCCCCTACCACTGCTGGCAGAGAGAATGAGGCCATCACTTGATGAAACTGGACAGTGACAACTTCTCTGTGGCCTGATGAGATGCATCCCAGCACCCTGAGGGAGCTGGCAGGTGCTGCCAAACCACCCACCCTCCATCATAACTGAAAAGTTGCCACACTCAGGCAAAGCCTCCAGTTAGTGGAAAATGGGAAGCATCAGTCCTGTTTTTGAAAAGGGAGGAAAGGAAGGCATGGGGAGCTACAGAGCAGTGAGCCTCACCTCTGTGCCTGGAGAAGGAAATATCCCCATGGAAGCAATGTTAAGGTACAGGCAAGAGAAGGAGGTGATTTGAGACAGCCAGTGTGGCTTCACCAAAGATTTGTGTCCAGGGGAGTCCTCAGGGCTCTGTCTTGGCACTCAGCATCTTCACCAAAGGAGGTAAATGGAGCACACCCTCAGCAGGTGAAGCAGGTGACAACAAGCTGAGGGTGCAGTGACACCCCTGAGGGACAGGATGGCATCCAGAGGGATCTGGACATTCCCAGGAGTGGCCCATAGAGATCTCAGGAGCTTTAACCAGGCCAGGGGCTGGTGCTGGCCCTGGGTTGGGGCAATCCCAGACAGGAGCAGAGGCTGGGGGAAGCAATCATGGAGAACAGCCCTGCAGAGAAGGACTTGGGAGTTTTTGTGGGTGAAAAGCTGGATCTGAGCCAACAGTGTGTGTTTACAACCTAGAAGGCCCAACATATCCCAGACTCCACCAAACCTGTGTGGGCACCAGGGCAGGGAGGGTTCCACCCCCTCTTCTCTGCCTCCCTGGGATCCCACCTGGGGTCCAGCACAGCAAGGAGCTGGAGCTGCTGGAGCCAGGCCAGAGGAGGCTCCAGGATGAGCAGAGGGATGGAGCAGCTCTGCTGGGAGGAAAGGCTGGGAGAGCTGGGATTGTTCAGCCTGGACAGGAGAAGCTTTGGGGTGACCTCACTGTGGCCTTGCAGGGCCTGAAGGAGCTGCAGGAAAGATGGAGAGAGACAATTGCCAAGGGCTGGAGGGCCAGGACACAGGGAATGGCTTCCCAGTGCCAGAGGACAGGGCTGGATGGGATCTTGGGAAGGAATTGTTCCCTGTGAGGGTGGGGAGGCCCTGGCACAGGGTGTCCAGAGAAGCTGTGGCTGCCCCTGGATCCCCAGCAGTGTCTAAGTTGGGATCAGGGGATCCTGTCCAAGGCCAGGTTGGACACTGGGGCTTGGAGCAGCCTGGGATAGTGGAAGGTGTCCCTGCCCATGGCAGTGGTGGTACTGGGTGGGCTCTAAGATCCTGTCTAGCCCAAACCAATCCACAATTCCATGATTACCACTTTTCAAACAGAAGTATTTGGAGCTTGATGGAACTCCATATCAGATGAGAACTACGTTAAATAATAAACCTTGCAGAGATGCCATTCCCACGGCATGTCCTGGCAAAGAAGTCAAAAAGGCTGCCATGAGAAACATGAGGGAAATAGTTTAGGGCCTGATGACCAAAACCATCTTTAGCGACCCAGTTTCTGCAGGCTTGGGTGCTGAAACATCAGCACACGATACCTGCAATTTCTGTTCTCTTCCCTTTTATGCTCTGTCATTATAATTAGCTTCACATACACCATTTTCTGGTCAAGAATTACATTCACAACCCTTATGTAGAATGTCAATGCAACGAAAAAAGAGTTTAATGTACAGTGCTCACAGAAATGTTACTGCTGCCTCTTTAATGTGTATCATTTTCCACTGAATAACCACGAAAATGCAAAGCAAATGGTTTTATTACATAAAGTGCCGTGACACTTTCAGATGCTGAAGAGTCATTTTAAACTTGAAAATGTCAGAGTAAGGGGGGGAACACATTAGAAATGAACATTGCAATGTTCTCTTTTCAGACCTACAGAGGAAAATAAGTTCAGCAATCATACATTTCCACTTTCTTTTTATCGTCGTTAGAAATTTCTCTGCTACAGCCCAGTCAACAGCAATTCAGTCATGATTCATGGGTTTAAAGCCTGAATTATGACAAAAGGAGTCATAAATTGCAGGAATTATTTTACTTTAAAGATGATGGAGTATCTACTCTGACCAGAAGACTTTTAATCCATTATATTTCTTAAATAAATATGCCTGGGTAACTAATCACTTGCTATTAGCACTCTCCTATGATCACTTCAACTAACATAACAGTGTATCACTTAAATAAACTGGCAATGTGAACAGGGTAGATTTATGGGCTTTAATTTCTCAGCTCACACTTGTCTCTCTTGCATTTAAAACAAATACCAGAATGTAGCTGTTGGCCGATGTTTGTAGAATCCATTTATTCCATGTTTTGAAAGCAACTGTAGCATTCATCAGCCAGTTTGGGATTGAATTTTTACAAATAAAAAAAAAACAAAACAAAACCAAAAAACAAACCCCAAAAAAACCCCAAGAAAGTCCAAGCAAACTCAACTAACTAACAAAAATTCCTCTGGATTATATTGCAATTTTTTTTTTTCACGATGATGTATTTTTTCTCCAGTGGAAAAGGTCTGGGTATTGCCAGCAGAAGTTCTATAGCTCTGCTCAGTTGAAGAAAGGTATGAAAAGGGGTGTCCCAAAGGGCTCCTTGCTCAGGCAAACTGGCCACCAGACAGAGGTCAAATACCAAAATTCTGATCAAGTACCGAAAGTGATGCTTTGCCACCAAGAACTGCCAAGGTGGTCACATTTTACCTGGTGCAACAAGCATGGTGTATTTATCAGTTGGTGTTAGTCAATGCAAATTATACTTCAGGCTATCTGAAAAAAACCCAACAACAGCAAAAGAACCAAAAAAAAAAAACCAAAACC
>VZDJ01000149.1:982915-1026504 GCA_008694505.1 Cyanoderma ruficeps | reverse complement strand
CCCCCCCCCCAAAAATCAACAAAATCAGGACTACTTCCATGTTTGGTTTCTTTACATCCATTTCTCAGTATTTCCAGGCTACTGCTATGCCTAGATTTTAAATTATTGAAGGCATTGAAATAGGAGCTTTCTAGTCTGTGTGGGCATGCTTTGTGAAGCCAGAGTTAGAATTTGTCTTTAGGAAGTCCTTGAACAATGAGCAGCAGTCAGGCCACCTGCTCTGGGCTCACTTGAGAGAGTAAAGTTGTCCACACAGTGATAGTGGAATGTGTGGTGATTCAGCCTAGAAATCCAGACCTTTCTCCATCCCACACATCCCCCTTGCATCACCCCCCAAAATTAATTAATATTCTTGGTTCTGCAGGAAGTATTTTCACAGAATCTAAATATTCGCTTCTATTTAGCTTGCCAGCATTTTTCCAAAAAGCTACATGTTTTCAGGTCAGTGGTCAATGGAATTCTTCTAACAGCTGCCTCCTCCTGTTTATCTCTGTAAAGTAAATTCTCTTCTGGTTGTTTGGGATCGGGAGTATTCCACAGCTCTGTGCCCTGTGAGGCAGGGATGGGCTGTCCTGAGCCTAGCAGGAAAGTGTCCCTGACCACACCAAAGGGCTGGACCAGATGATCTTTAAGGTCCCTTCCCACCCAGATCATTCTGTGAGTCTCTGGTAATTTAAAATTAATTTTGTTCGTTCACTCGGATTGACACCTTTAGATCATGCCCCAGCAAATTTAACACATCCCTTCATTCAGTCTCTTTGTGTCTGGCTTTCCTGCCACTCTCCTGAACTCTGGTCCACCAGCACACAGAGAAGAAGGAAGAATACCCCTGGAACCATCTCCATCACCTCCTGCCTCCCAGAACAGACGCACTTGCTGCATTTCACCCCAGTCTAAATTGCTCCTCACCCCGTTACTGATCAGGGATTTTGTGTTACACTGCTTGCGTGTCCCTCAGGTATCTCCTTAAAACCTCTCCCCTCAGACTGAACTACTGCACCCCACCAAAAACCACAAGTGAAGCAGAATCCTAATATTCTGGGAGGAGATCAAGCAGCTTACAGCATTTCTATGCTCCAGTCATCCTTGCTTTTCCCACTCCATGAGAACAGCATCTCCAAAAGGCTGGATTCCTTTTTTTATTTGGCCACATGCTCTCACTGTAACTATGTTCTTTTNAAAAACTCATCCAGTGTGGAGCATCTGAATTATCTGAATGATTTTCTGGTAGGAAAGAGTGTGCAGGTGGTAAAACATCTGTTCTCTCTCTGGGCTTTAGGTATCCAGCATTGGCTTGTGCTTTGCAGCTCCTCTCCCATATGTGTCTCTTACAGAAATTTTAACACTTACTTGTGGGAGTCTCTACAGCATTTTTAAAACCAAAACAGCAAAAATGCTTAACTAGTAAATAATAATATTATTTCCCAGAGTTTCTGCAATGAAAACTTCCCTCAAAGTTAGGACTTTTGATTGCACGAGGTTCTGTGACTTGTCTGGCAGAGAGACCAATGCCCTGGTTAGGTGTAACTCACCCACTGAATAACAGACCCAACACAGTGCTAAAGAACAAACAAAAATCCTTCTGGCCCTTGCTCCTGCACTTTAGGGAAAAAGGTTTCTATCAAGAGATCTCAGAAACCCCTGTGATGTCTCATGAGTCTCAAGCTGAGGCCTGTCAGGGTATAATTAACAGATGTAGACAGCCCCTATCTTGGCATGACTAAGCTAGTTTTACACCGGATAAGCTGGAATTATATTTATTTTCATTTCACAACATGTTCATAATTTTAATGAACTCGTGTGAGATATGAGCAGGAGAGCAAGGCACCATGACCAATCCTCCTCCCTGAGCTGCTGGGTCTGGTATGTCAGTGGAGGAAGCTCAGAAAACAACTGCACTGCAAACACCTTCCCCACTGATGGGACAACGTCGAGGGCACTGGGAGGAGGGGAGTGCCAGTCCTGGGGTGGCAGCAGGAGCAGGACAGTGACCATCCCTGTGCTGTCACTGCTGAGGGGAATCCTGGGGGCAGCTCTGGGCCATTCACAACAACAAGCTGAGGGGCTGGAGCATGTCCAGAGGAGGGAATAGAGCTGGGGAAGGGGCTGGAGCCCCAGAAGCAGCTGAGGGAGCTGGGAAAGGAGCTCAGCCTGGAGAAAAGGAGGCTCAGGAGGGACCATCTGGCTCTGCACTCCCTGACAGAAGGAGACAGCCAGGGGGGTCGGGCTCTGCTCTCAGGGAACAGGGACAGGAGGAGAGGGAATGGCATCAAACTGCGCCAGGGGAGGGTCAGGTTGGACACCAGCAGGAATTTCCCCATGGAAAGAGCGGTCAGGCCTTGGCAGGGGCTGCCTAGGGAGATTTGGAGTCCCCATCCCTTGGAGGTGTCCAAGGAAGGAGTGGAAGTGGCAGTCAGTGCTCTGGGCTCAGGCCAGGGTGGGGCTAGGGCACAGCTTGGACTCAGTGTCTGAGAGGGATTCTCTAGCCTCAAGGATCCTTGGATTCTGTGATTCTGAGAGGGAGCAGGCAGCTACTGGGGCTGATTCCTTGGGACCAGGCTTGTTATTATCCATCTATGATTAAATCCACAGCCATAATAACAAAGTCTCAAGAACACTTTTGCACTTCAGTCCAAAAGCACTTGGCCACACAAACCAAACACCATTTGGGACATAGTAAGTTGTGTCTCTCAGACTGAAACACAAGAAATGTTTTTTGCACCAGACAATATGATGCAAATGTGTAAAAAATAATTGGAGACCAAGATGTTTTACAAGACACAATAGTAGACAAGAGGGTGTAACACAAGTTAGACCTTGTTCAGCTGTAAGCTTGCAGCTCTTGGAATAAAACCCACATTTTTCTTCTGCTGACCAACAACAAGAAGCCTAAGGATGCTCTCTGAACCTGTGCCCAACATCACTCTTTTTGGGCTGAAACCTGTCCATGCAGCAGCTGCTCAGGTGCTCACCTGTACAGCAAAGGCTTTTCTCCTGCAGTGGTGGAAAACACACACACACATTATTTAAAAAGGGATTATATGGTCTCCTGAAAATGTTACATTTAAATATGTGAATGTGAAGCTTTCTGGCTCTGGCTGGAACAAAACTCCCTTTGCTGTATCAAATACCTTGTCAGAGCAGTACTTTAACCTCTGGCAGCTGAAAAGGAGATGATTTGGTGAATGTCCAGACTCAGCTCTGACCTCAATGGAAGGACACAAGGACCACATTCAGTGCTGTTGTATGACCCAGAGAGGGCTACACAGGTGAGAGAAGAGCAGGGAGGAGATAACCACCCACCTTCCCATAAATGCACCCAGCAGCATTCCCCAGGACCATCACAACACCAGCATGTTTAGGACATTCCCAGTTCTCTTACAGCTGCTTTCCTCCTCAGGCAGGGCACACAGTCACCTCTCAGTGATCTGTACCCACAGGGACTGCCACTGCCAGCTCACATCTGCCCACAACAGTAAAAGGACAATAAATATGGATATGAATATGAACATGAATATGAATACGAATGTGAATGTGAATATGATTATGAATATGAATGTGAATATGAATTTGAATGTGAACATGAACATGAATATGAATATGAATATGGATACTCCTCCCCCTGTGGTCTCTCAACCCCCAGACATTGCCAGCCACAGGGATCTCCCAGGCCATCACTTGGTGGCCCTTTTCCAGAGCACTTGGCCCATTCCCTGTGGGAGCTGTGCTGGCTCTCAGCACCCACCCTGTCTGCTGGCAGCGAGCTCCAGGGCTTGCACCAGGAGCTGCTTCCTGATGTTTGTTTTGGTTTGCTCAGTTTGTTTGTTTGGTTCCCCTCAACTCTGCTTGAAGCTTCGTTGTCACTCCCTCAAGCATTCCCACTGCCTTTTGCTGCCTTCCAAACCCGTTCTGTCCATGCCACAGCCTTCTCACACACCCTCTGTGGATGGCAGACATCCGGGGATATCAAAACAGGGCCCAGAATTTCTGCTCATGATTTCGGATGGTTACAAAATGATCCATCAAACATCTTGGAGCAGAGGGAATTTTTGGTGGGATGATGTGCAGGTCTTCAGCCAACCCCATATTAAAATAAAGTCAGTGAAACCAGGAGGTGATTTTAACCCAGAAGTCATCCCAAGGCCTGTTTTTGCCACACCTGGGTAATGTGGAGCATCTCTCAGCAAAGAGATCAGGAGGAGAGGGAAGATTTCTTGACCTACACCCATCTCAAGGACTGGGGCCACCAGTGGTACCACAGGCTGCAGCCGGGGCTCTTCCCTCTTATAAATAAAAACATCAACCTCCTGTTTTCCAAGGATTAGCCCAATCCTCCAAAGCACAGCCAAGAGAGATCCCTTTCCACACATCACCCTAAACATCAAGAGTCCTCCTGTCCCTAAAATGCATTCAGGCACTTGCTTTCCTAATATAGCAAGGATGCAAAGCCTTGAGTACAGTATTTCACATTTTGATATATTTTTAATGACAATTTAATGTAAGAACTCCTGTGCATCTCTGTCTCCTTATTTCTTTGCTGCATAAAAGCTCTCCCAGTGTCTTTATAAACTTGAGGTGAACCTCTTCACTGCCTTCCAGTCATGACAACAGTGGATACCTGTTTAGGGTGGTCATCACCCAACCACCCTAATCTGCCACCTTGGCCAGTTTTATGCACTTTAATAGTGCCATTTTTAAAAGAAAGCGCACAGCTGACATCCACAGCTCCCCTGGAGTTCTGCAGAGGGTTTGGGGTTGACTGCAGTGTGCTGAGGACTTGACTCATTCATCTCCCTCCCCAGCAAAACTCTCTCAAGTAATTTTGTGCCACAATGGAAAGCAATTCATTACAAAAGGGCTACAGCAAAAATCTAGCCAGGCAAATAAAGAAAAAAAAAACCACCCCTGTCAGTAGAATTTATAGAGATATTTTCGAGGGCCTCAAAGGGATTTCATTATGAGACAGTTTTCTATTCAAATTGTAATTTCAGGGCTGGGTGTGGAGGAACTTATTTGGCAACTCAGTCCCGGTGAGGGGCAGGGTGAGGGTGCCACAGTCACAAGCAATAGGGGAACAAAGGGACTTGGGCCAGCCCTGCGAGGTGTGAACATCAATCTGAGAATTTTCCCCTGAGCTGGNTTTCTGTCTCCTGCATCTTTTTCTCCTGTTTAAATTAAATTTCTCATTTTAGGGTCTTGAACTGGACTGATAAAATCAGACAGGGTCAGCCTCACACATGTGAGGTTTTGAGACCTTGCCAGTGGTTTTTGTGCATCAAACTTTGTTTTGGGCTCTCTAATTTGGGGAATTTGACTTGAAAGGTTTCTCTCCTGCAGGAGTCCTGAGCAAGTCTGAAGGTTTCCTGGTGAGGACCTGTGCTATTCAGGAGGAGCATAGGTCCTAACCTCTGGTCAGGCTAAACTGAGCAAATACACCTCCAGAAAGATGAAAAAACCTGACCTGAAGGCAGCTGAGCCATCCACTGAAACTGGTGACAGCAAGGAAAGGCCCTTCCAGCAGCTCCACTTGGAGAAAATTGCCAGCTTGTTCATCTACACAAAACTGAAAGCAAAATCAAGGTTTAAGAAGGAGAAAAAAACCCAACATTGCACAACAACAGCTTATTCTGGGCTCACAGCAGTTTACTACAGAGCAGTTGCAATAAATCATCATCCAGTCTGGCCGTGGAGCTCAGCTGAAGTCAAAGTGGAAGACACAACATTCCTGGGAGCTGTCATGAGGAGCCCTGTTCAATCTTTCCAAGGCTTCCATGAGCAGGAATGAGACAGGCTGCAACAGGCCAAGAGCTAGGCAGAAATTATTTCACTTCCTCCATGCCTCTGCAGCAAAAAATATTTCTTGCCCTAAATCAGCTCTGATTAATTTATTGCAGAGATTTAAAATGCCTCAATTGCTCTTTTGTTCTCGGGAAGATGCTCTTGTTTTTTATAGATATTTATTAGTGCAGCTCGCAGACAGCTGATTTCATTTCCCATCTCTCTGGGTTTTGGCTCTGTGGTGGGAAGGATGGAGTAATGAGCCATGAGGCTGAAGCAGGGCAGACACAGGGAGCAGGATGCAGGGAGCAGGACCCTCCTCCACTACGAGGCGCTCCTCAGGACCAGACCCTGGGCTGTTCCTTCCCCACAGACCTGGCACAGCCTGTAAAACAAATGTGGTTAGCCAACCAAGCTTTGAACATCACCAGCTGAATCAAAGCTGAGCTGAGACAGGCTGAAAAACATGGAGTGCAGGGATGCCTTCAACTCACAAATGGAAAGATCCACCATTCCATGGTGAATTTTATCTTTTACTTTTCCTGGATTTAGAATCATCCCTCTGCAATTTCCTGGGCAGAGGAGTTGGGGATGGCCTGACCTGAGCAGAAGGCTGGTGCTGCTGAGCTTTCTTCACTCCCATATGAACAATTCATGGATAGCAGGAAGGTAAAGGGCACACTTATCCTCAGGGATATGAGGTGAATGGTTTCTGCCTGACCAGGGCCTCCCAGGTACCAGAAAGGTGAAGATAATTTTCTCCTCTCCCCAATAAAGGAGATTAACCATGTGTGGAAATGCTGTTGGAGAGTATTGCCAATGCCTGCTTTCCTAATGCAGAAAGAATGCAAAACCTTGAGCATAGTATTGCACATTTTGATACTTTTTATATGACTATTTAATGTAAGAACTCCTGTGCTCCTTCATCTCATTTCTTTGCTGTATAAAAAGCTCTCCCACTATCTTTATAAACTTGAGGTGAGCAGGCTTGTGAATATATTTTATTGCCTTTCCCTATTTTCATGTGGATGTGAGTCTGGAGGACAGGCTTTTCTTCAGCCTTTTCTGCCTAACCCTGGCTTAACCCTGGTCTCTCAACCATGCACTAGAAATGAGATGTAGTACTTTAAAGTGATAATTAATTAAGCTGGAAAAGAAGGACAATGTGGTATTATATAATTTACTCAGAGTAACATGGGTGCTACTTGCAGTACTGATGATTATTAAATGAGTTCTACAGTAATAGCTGCATAAAACAGATATTTAAATGCATACCTTCCTGTCCTTCACAGAGCGGATGTCTACCTCTGAACATGAATTTTACCAAATATTCCTCTCATATTCTCTCAAATGAACAACAGCTTTGTGTGTGAGAGGAAGATAATAAGGACAGCATTATTCAGCTTCTGTATCAAAGTGGTTTCATGTGTTTGCTTCCCCCCCAGGAAGGGTATTCCAGCAAGGAGCAACTGGTTTGATTCCCAAAAATCTGAGGCTCACAAGAAAACCTTTATAGAGATTATCTTCACAGTCCTTTTCCAAAATCATCTGTCGGGTGACTCTGTGAGGCTGCAGGAATGATGGCAAATGATGATTTCCTTGGTTAAATATTTCTGTACAAGGCAAATAGAGCCAGGAAAAAAAGCCCCGAAACTGAGCTTTTTTTCCTTCCCCAGAAGGAACCTTGAAGTAGAATGCTCATCCTTTTAATCCAGGTCTTGCACAAATATCACCTTGAATGATATTAGAATTCAGTNAAAAAAAAGAAAAAAAAAGAGAAAAAATGATTTCTGGTTATTGTTGTCACCTCTGTCCAGTGGGACAGCATGAAATTCAAGACCAGACACTGCCAGGCTTCCCATATCCACATCTTCAGGAGGTTTCACTGCAATTCCTACTTTCTATTCCAATGTCACTGATGAGAATGAGATTGACCCCAGGACTCATCCCTGAGGATCTCCAGAAATAATCTTCCTCCAGCTCAGTGTTTTCCTTTTTAAAAGTTCTGGTCTTTAAAAATACAGTTTCATTTTTCTAACAGTAGCAGATTAATCCTGATTACTGTTATGAATTAAAATGATTTTGGAGTGTAATTATGACAGCAAGGAAATCGTTTAATGGTCAGAAAAGGATGAAAATTCAGATGTTGACCAACATTGTAAGGAAAAAAAAAGATGAGATGGAGGATGACAGATCAACAAAAGGAAATTTAGGAGAAAGATTTTATGAGAAGGCAGACTTTGTAAAGGGAATTAGAATAAAATTAGAGCAGGAAAATATTTAGTAGGACAGTAGTACTGGCCCTTGCTGAGAGGATTGATGGTTGATCCTCTCTTAGTAGGTAACCAGATCCTGAGCATTTTTCTTAATTAGGATTGCTCAGAAGAAGTTCAAATGTATCACCTTCAGTCTCTAAGCAGCCTGGACATGCTTTTATTGCCTTGTTTTCATTCCATTTTGACTTCACCATTCCCAACTTTTATTTTTTCCCAGAAGAACTGGAAAAAAAGAAGCCTTGCCTTAAACATTTATCAGCACCTGAATCCCCACGTGTAAATACTTTTTCTCTCATCAAGCATCTCCAGGCTGATGGATCAAACTGCAGGAGCTGTCAGAGCCAGCTACACCACACTAAATACTTCCAGAGAATCACATTTATACACACAGTCATTTTATACATCACAGGCACAAAGAGAGGGAGAATCTGATGCACACACAGACACACACACGAGTGTCTGCTTTTGGGAATAATAGTGAGAAGGTAGTTAAAGTAGTGATACAGATTGTCAAAACATTATCTCAAAATCAAACTAACATTATCATGCCAAAGGCAACACTTCATGCAGCATTTCCTCAAGAATTGATGGGGATTTTGGGGTTTTTTTTTGGTCTAGAATTTTCTTTTTCCTCTCTTGAAGAGAAATATTTTTGAGCTGTGAACTCAGACCTCAAATAACAAATTGTTTTGCATGACATCATACATTCTATTCAAGCAGTTACATTAAAGGTATAAAACTCTAGATGAGTCCAAGCCTTTAATGAAAACATGTTTTTTCTTTCTGCAAAGCAACTGCATGTTTTATCTTCCTCCAAAAATACAGTTTAAACTGGTGAAAAAAATTACCTGGGATATCATTTGTAGATCAATATCAAGGAGAAATGTTAATAAAAAATTTTTGGAATTTGATCTGTAATTCTTAACTTTGGTTAAGCTCCTGCCTTGAAAAACCCATTTCCAGGCATTTTTCTCTGTTTTGTCTCATGTCATTTTGGGTAGGGGAGTGATGTGGCATCTCACTGGCAGCTTCACTGGCACACGTGGAAAACATGGTCTTATAAACCCTGAGTTAGAGAAACCTGTTCAGAAAAAAATAAAACAAGTCTAAGTTTGGTAGATCTGCAGAAGGGAGTGAATGGAGTGAGGATTAAATCCAGAACTGTTCATGGAGGGCTGGCAAAGACCTTGGCTTTCTCAGAGACAACCAAGCAACACCAAGTATTGTATTAATTTAGTAAGTTTTTAAAAATCATATTATGAGGCATTACCACAGAGTTCCCTTCCCAAAGAACACGAGTTAATTTGGAAAAGATTTCACCTGTCTTGGTCAACTGGCCCATTGGGTCTATCTCTATGCACTGGAGGAATGAGTTTAAAGATGAAGCAGATTTCCCCACTGCTGTCACAGACAAATGCACTTCCTGAAGCAGTTTCACAAATTTCCTGCCGTTTTTGCAGTACTACCTCTGCTCTCACACAATGAAAGACCCACATAGATCTGAACTGGGTTTGAGACTGGCGGGTTTTTCCACTTCAAAGTTGACTGGAAAATGGAAACTTATAAAAAAACCCAAAAAAAACAGTAGTTTCTCAAATAAATCTTCAGAGAGGAGGATTTCACCACCACTTCCCACATGGCTGAGGACACTGACATGTTGTCAGGAGGCTTCCAGGGGAGAAGAGGTGCCTGTGTGTGTGCAAACAGCCTCAGCTGGGTGGAAACTGGCTGCGTACCAGGATAGCACAACATAGACCAAGGTGTGTATCCTCCACCACGTAATTTTCTGATCAGTTCCTGGCCTGACCCTGCAAACCTCTTAAAAAACCCAAAAACCAAACCAAACAAAAACAAACAAACAAAACCACACAAAACCCCCCTCAAAACAAACCAAAATAAAAAAAACCCACTCTGACAGACTTTATTACACATGCCAATGGCGTGTAACATTATTTGCACAATAACATTTTACTATTAGAACCCCAACAGTTTCCTGAAAGTGGGGAGTTTTGTGGGATGTTCAGCTCCATTTACCTCCATTTTCTGCTGCAGGCACAATCAAGCCAAGCTCTAGCACCCCAGGTTAAATCATGGAACATTTTCACTTTAAAACTGAAACCATATACAAGCTTTTGCTGAAAGCATTGTCAGATCATCACTGGAAGATTTTAAATCAGGCTGTGCCTATGAATGGGTGCATGAATGGCTCTTTTGTGGCCCTGTCACTTCCCAGGCACAAAGCCTTTTTAGCAAGCAAAATATTTTGGCCATTCTTATTTTTGCTGTGTGATTTATAACACTGTCCCAAAGTCCTTTGAGAATTTAAAACGCTGTGACCATGTTTTTTCAGAGAGGAATGCTTAAATATAATATTCCCAGATCCCTATGTTCTTGTCTGAAGCTTACAAATACTGACAGGGATGCTTTTAATCGAATATAGGATGCAATTCTGGCAGAATCAGAGCCACTTCAAAAATATCCAGTATTTTACTGAAGAGCTTTGCAACCCAGAGAGCACAGAAGATTTCAACGACTGACTTCAGCAGGATTCCTTCTGCAGAAAGAACTGGATCCTTCTGTCTTGATCAAGAATGGATTCAGGCTCTTGAAACTGCAAAGCAGAAACCTGAGGTCTGCGTTTCGGTCTTCATTTTGACCACTGAAGGTAAATGCAAGTTAACTTTGTCTTTTTGGTGTTAAATCTAAGTGAATGCATCAGTTTGGGGCAAGACAAGCTCAGGCATTAACACACTTTGGTAACTGCTGCCTTTACTCATAATGTCTAACAAATAGAGACAAATTTGATTTATTTTTCAAGTGCATATTTATTTTTTGTTTTTTTTAGGAATTGCCTTAAGGTAAAAGCTGAAGTATCAAAAATCACAATTTTAAACACTGTGGGTTTCTACAGAAAGTTAAAATAGAAGCAATGTCAACTTTAGTGGCACTTCACTCTCAAAAGCAAGAATACTTTATAATGCATAGTGGCACAGAGAATCCCTGTAAAGTAAAGGACATTTCTTTGTATGCTCATACTCAGGACAGACCATTCTAAAGTCACACCTGCACCTCAAATAAAGCTGATTTATCCAGATCATGCCTGGGCTGAGCTGGAAAGGTTGACTACAGTGGTAGTTTGGAATCAATTTGTGCCTAGTGTTTGGGAAATGGTTGGTCCTGAACACAATCAGAGGCTGTGAGGATGCAAGAACACATCCACAGTGCTCTCCCTTCCCACATACAGGTGATAAAAGATCTACACAGAGGCTAAACTCAACTTTTAGACCCTCACAAATGAGGTGTGGCAGGCCAAGGGTCTACGAAAACAGGAGAAGCTCAGCGCAGGAGGGTTTAGAGCCCCAGAGCAAAGATTTTGGCTTTGCTCTGTAGAAAAATGCCTTGCAGTTTATAATTTATCCCTGCTGGAAGCACCAGTGTCCCCTTTCCCCAGCCCACATATGGCTACATATCCTTGAAGAGGTCCTCTGGCTCACAGGAGTTTTCCAGGGTTTCCAGATCCCAATCCGGGCAACGCTGGCCTGACGTCGCCTGCGAGGCCAGACCAGGCCTGGAAACAAAAAGCAGAGGGATGTGAGACAAATTTAGAAACAGATATAAGTAGTTGCAATGTATTTTTGTTTTTTCAGGTTACATCTAAGAGGAAAGTTATTTCTGTGAGACCTAATCACTCGCTGGGGTGGCAGTGGCAAAGTAAGCAGAGGAAATTCAGTTTATAAATGTCATGACTTCAGCTGCTCTGATGGAAGCTTTTTAAACACAGAGAATTTCACCCATAATTTCCACATGGAGAGATAGGAAGAGTAGCACAGATGGAGAAATCATGCTACCAGACCATGTTCCCTATTTCTGCTCTCTCTCCAAAGCATGATTCCAGTAAAAACACCTCTGGCCTTGTGCCTTGGGAAGGTGATGTATCCTGTGTTTCCAAAAAAAAAGTGGCATTTGCAACAGTTTCTGATCTCTGTAGGAATTATTCTTATATACACTTATATCCACAAAAAAACCCAAAAAACCCAACTGAAACCTGAAGAGAAACCTTTTTTCTGTGAGCTTAGAGTAGATTTGTCAATAAAAGGGGTGTGTGTTTCCAGTGACAAGGAATTCCAGCGACCAGAATCAGTCACTGGAATTCCAGCATGACTCACTGCCTTGAAAATTAGATGTGATCTCCTGACCTTGGCTCAAGACCTGGCTGCAGGGAATGGGTATGGGGAGCAGGGATCAGGCTTGGTGTGCTGTACTGCAGGGTTTGGGGTTGGCTGGAGCTTCACAAGGGTTGAGGATTCATGCCCAGGTTTATTACCCTGCTGAAATACTGACAAAAAGGTGAAAAAAAACATATATTACCCAGGATTGAAAGAACTAGACAGAAGTGGTGGGAAGTTCTACCCTCCAGTGCTGCCCTGTGAGGACTCAGTGAAATGAGGCACACAATGAAATCTTAACTATCAGACTGATTCAAGCATTTGCCTTCAACTGCTCTGTGTGGTAAAGTCAATACTGTTGGTCAAGCTCAGCAATTTTCAGAACCAAATTTTTCCATAACTCCTACTTAGGAATCTCTAGGGAGCAGAAGTATCTACAAAACTCAGCAATTTCAAAAAGGAATGAGCTCTCTAAGACACGAGGCATTGCATGACTCCCACTTCAAGTTCCTCAGGCCTTTGGAGACTCAGAGCTCTGAACATTCTCTGTTTCCTGGATCTGGGGAATGTGCCCCAGGGCAATCAGCAAAAGCCCAGTAAATGCTGAGTCTTGGATGCTGCCACTTCCTAAGAGCTCTCCAGCATGCAGAAGGGTTTCCTCACCACTCTCTCTACCACTCCAGTTCTGAAAACCCCTCTAAATTCAATATATTCCTATACTCAAATTATGGTAATTACTTTCTCTGAAAGTCTAACGAGCTTTCTCTGACAACTCTTCCAAAATGCTCTTCTTCAGGCCTGAATAAATTGTGCCAAGCATCTTTTATATTCCTTTTGGCATGCAGTGACACCTAAACAGATATTTTCCTCACCAAAAGTCACTGAGATTAGCTGTGAAACAGACCTGCAGGAATTGGACCCCTCACCAATGACCTCAGAGCATCCCACGCTGCTCTGGTGGCTAGAAATCAACTCATTTAAAAATGAAACACAGGCAGCAAGCCCCAACAGAGGGTTCTCAGGTTCAATCACTGAGGGTGTGCTGTTCTTTTACCTTTTTGGGTTTATCTCCAGTGAGAACAATACATGTGAACCACACAGTGTGCACTGATCATTTAAAATAATTCTGAAAGGTCTCATTAGCAAATAAATTAGGCTGTAGAGGCCTTTGTGCCACCACAGGATATTCCAGGTATGGTGGTTTTCGGGTTTTTGTTTGGAGCATATGTTCATATATTATTCAGGCATAAAAGAATTAAAAGACCTCTGAGACCCCGCATTTGTTGGCTGTGAGGTTTCAGCTGTTCCAGAGTTTTCTGATTTGGACAAGGAAGCCTGACGGGGCTTAAGCAGCATCAACAACAATTCCATCCTCATTGGCTAAAATAACAGTTTTCAACACCATCCATGAGACCACATCTTTAAGCCAAGCCACTGCTGAGTTTTCACATTGCACAGTGAGAACTATTAAGCTTCTGTGTCCTTGTAACATGGTCCTCATTTAATCTCCAAAAGCTGCAGCACTGTGCCTCTGAATAAACTCAACCCCACTTGCAGAGTGGAAGCATTAGGCTCTTCACACAAAGCTCATCAGAAACTTAATTTTGGCTTTAAGACTTGGTGATTCCCACTCGGATGGCAGCTGCTCACTGAATGCCAACAGCCTGCTTTGTGCTGTGAAATTATTTTGGATTTCTCAGAGAGGCTGTATTACCATATCCTGATGCATAACTGAGTTAATTTCTTTAAATTACAGTGAGTTGCACAGCCCTCTCTTGCCAAGAAGCCTGTAAGTAAGGCATTCTTCCTGAAAGTTTATTCTTCTGTTGGATCTCTTTTTGAAGTCTTGCCTTTTGGTAAACTAAAACTCCATTAACACATCTGGAGAACTGCTGACTATAAGAGATCATTTCATATTTCCTGACATTTAGTTCATAAATTAAGACAGAAGACCAGACCCACAGCTGGTGTGAATCACTGGAGCACTAATAATGTCAGTGGAGCTCTGCTGACTTACAGCAGCTGAGATTCTGGCCCCAGATCTGGAATAAAGTGGTTACATGACTTGATATTTTTTTCCAGAACTGAGTAGGAGCCATGAGGAGCAGAAGACATGCAAGGCTCTCCTTACCCAACAATCCAGAAATTCAGAGCCACTCAGGGCCATGGCCCTAGAGAAGCTGCACCAAAAAACCCTTTATTTTCTGGAAAGATGAAGTGCCCTTGCACTTTGCTTTGCCTCTAGGGCCAGTCCAGCACACTGTGGTTATGACTCTACCCAAGCTTTTGTCCTTGAGCAATTCTGATGGGATTTGGAAAGAGAAAAACCCTCACAAACCAACGTAGATGGAAAGGTTTCCTAAGGAATTTGAGTAATCCAGGATTGTGCCCCTGAACCACGGCATTATTCCCTCATTTTTTTTAGTAATTAAAGTAATTGGTTCCAACCATGAGCTGGCATTTTACCAAGAGAGGAGATCTCAGCTCTCACCATCTGAATTTCTCAGTGTGTACATCTTTCCCCAGCTTGGTTTAATGGTTCCCTGCTTCATTTGGACATGAATCTTAATGAAGGCTTAATAACATGAGTAGATAATAATAGAGGATAAAATCTGATATACACTTCCTTCAGTATGATAAAAATAGGTGTCAGCAGCAGCTTGTAGACAGAGAATTATTACAGCATTAGGACAGGAACCTCAAATCTTTGAGGCCCCTTAAGCCTTCATGAAAGCTCAGCTAAAATCTTGGCCTTGAATAACCAACACCCTGTGGTGCTCTCAGAGCTCCTGGGAGAAATCCTGACTGCCTGTGGTTACTGGGCAAAAAGAGGAAAGTTAACCATAAAAAGAAAAAGAAATGGTGTCATGGAGGAGGGGGAAACAGCCTCTCACATTAAGTGATGCATTGAAAATACTCTGTGCAGACACAGCTCCTTAAAATGGAATATTAAAAATGTGGGTAGGCTAAATGGGAGCTAAATTAAAAGTGATTAAAAATATGATGGTATTTGCCCTTAGAGATATGCTAGAGTGATTATAATATAAGGTAAATTATAGAGGCATTTTTCTTTTTAATTCAATGTAGAATTGGAAAAGAAAATAAAATGGTTTACATTTTGGCAGTAGCAAGAGTACTCAGCTTCCAGATACAGTTTTTGCTGGCATTTATTCCTAGAAATGATATGAAAGCAGGCCCATATACTTCTAAATAATCCTGCAAAATGTAAATCCCATCAAGTCTTGAAGAATTTGCTGGGTACATTCAACTTCTGACTTGAAATTAGAGTTGAGGGACTTTTCCCTAAGTTAGTGAAGAAACAGAGATATTTTTGTGTCGATTTCAGTCATCTGAAGAGAGCAGTGCTATCAGAGATGATCAGAACCCAACCCATAGCTGGCCCCAAGACAAATTCATAGAAACCAGAGAAAAATACTTAGGAAACAGATGAATAGAACAATTCCTGAGACATCCATGCCTGGCATTTCCCTAAACTCAGTGTGTTGAGCAAGTCTGGTTTTGGTTGAGGTCACCAGATCATGACAACAACAACAACAATCATCTTGTTCAATTTCACAGTTAATGAAGAATATTTTCAATGCAGCAACCACAAAGTTAATGTTCAACCAGGGAAACAAATGTTCCTTAATAAGATCCCACCTCTGGCTGGAGGCCAATCTGCAACTGCACCTGCATCCATCGCCACCTCTCCACTGTAGGGCAAGCCTGGAATTCCCTTAATAAAACACAACTTGAAGCAAAACTTCAAAACCAAGGATGATTTTGAATATTGTCCTCAGCTCCTGCAAGCAACACTCTTCATTCTCTGGGATTAGAAACCATCAAATGTGGGATGATTTTGTTTTATGCTTATACAAGTTGTGTGGGCTTTTTTAGTTCATATACCATTGGAATCCTCCAGGGGCAGGAAAGTGAACTTGGAATCCCTCAAATATCCTATAAATTACAGCTGATTGCAGCAAGAGCAAACAAATCTTCTATATTGAGAAGATGCTCATATTTATCTCTTAATTACAAAACTTTTAATATTGGATGTAATTTCCAGTAACTGGTCTAAATCAGTTCTCAACATTTCTATTCCTCCACTGTATTTATTTAGTCCTACAAAACAGAAACTTTTTTAGGGACTTACATCCTTTGAGTTGCAAATTCCCAATTAACTTCAGCTGGCATTGGTGCAGGTCATTATGTCAAGAGAACGTTCTGGTTTAGCAATATAAATACAGCCTTGGATCTTTCCATCTGATCAAACACGCTTACAGATGCTTACTAACAAAGATCTACTTAGAAATGTAATAATAGATGTCACTTACAAGGAAAAAGCCTAAACCATGTTTGTTTTAGACAAGTGGCACACATTTCTGTGGCTCATTTCCACTTAAACTCCTTCCTGCTTAAATAAACTAGACCACATGTACTTTGAGGAACACACCAGCACCGCCTTCACTGGGGAAAAAACACAAACCTCTTAATCACAGCTACAAAAGTACAGAGTAAAGGAAAAACTTGGTTTGTTTAGGAATTTTGTCAAGGTCTTTCATAAATCCAGTGCGTTACAAATCTATTGGCAAATGCTGGGAGACATTTCTCATGGTCATTAAGCACTATTTATCACATATACATTTATATAACACCAGAACTGCCTAAACTGCATTTTAATCCTGTTCCAGGCTGTCAGATCCTGGGGCTGCTGGGTCTCCCTAACCCTTTCCTATCCCTCTGGGTGATCACAGAGATCTCAGAGGGCAAATAAAAACCCCTGGTTTGATTTCTCATGTAGAGAGTGTGTGTCCTGGTGTTCCTATGTCTCCATCCCTGAAGGGGTCAAGGTGGAGTGTGGAGGGATGGGGTTTTGCATCTCAAAATCTGGTGACTGCACATGGCAGCTACAGCTGAAAGCCATGCTAAAACAAACAACAAAGGAGTATTTAACTGGAGAAAAATAGGAGTTACTTTCAAGTAAAGTCTGAGC
Source organism: Cyanoderma ruficeps (assembly GCA_008694505.1). Lineage (NCBI taxonomy): Eukaryota > Metazoa > Chordata > Aves > Passeriformes > Timaliidae > Cyanoderma > Cyanoderma ruficeps. Next base: position 1,009,291 of record VZDJ01000149.1, on the reverse strand, counting down.
TTGCAGAGCCTCCTGAACCACGGGCTCAGCCTCCAGCTCTCTGGGACCCACCCCCTGCACTGACTGCTGAAGAATGAACCACCCCCACTCCACAAATTAACAACATTTAAATTATTCTGAAAGAAAAAGATTGACTAGTTCAGCATCTATATGATGAAAATTTTCCTCTCAATATCAGACTGGGGTACTCTGATTTAGGAGAATCCATGGACTCAACCCAAAGAAAGATGTTTTAAAAACTCCTATGACTGAATTAAGCACTTTCTTTCTCCCTGCTGAACAATTTGTACACATACACCTGGGCACCATCAGGAGCCCGTTACTGCCCTAATTACCTATTATCCACAGATCTGCTCAGCAGGTTTTGGATCATTCACTTCAATCAGCTTATTGCAGAAAACCACTTTAGATCAGTAGAGCATGTGGATATATTACTCATGTAGGTGTTTTCTAATGACAAAATGCACTTAGAAATATAGAGCAGCAGCAAGATCTTAATAAATCTGGGAGCAGAATTCAATTTACAAACTAAGGTAGAGCTGATGAAGTATAGCAAGCTTTTTTGCCCCCTTCTAACAGGTTTCTATTAAATATAAAATTGTTTTTAGAACTCAGAACTGTGCTTTCCTCTCTGTTGCCTCTTAACTCCATTCAGCCTCTCCCTCTGACCCCTTCCCAGCCACAGATCTGAATTCATTCATACTTTTCTGAAATGAGATCAAAGCTTTCATAATTGAGATCAAACAATTGCCTACAGTGACACCTGTGAGAGCTGAAACCTGTTTAAGTGCACAGGAGGGGAAAAAATCCCTCAAAAACCAAAAAGAAGAGGACACAGCATATTCAGACTAAGCACACGAGTTCATTACTTATTGGGTAAATGCTGCAAAAGAGTCTGGAGAATGAGATTTTTAAGAAAGGTTGCACCATCTACAAATAAAACAACAAAACCCCAACTAAACAAAAGGATGGACTGGCCCTGTGTGTTTCTTTGTGAAAATTACTATAAAATTAGGGGTTTTCTTCTTAATGAGCCACTTTGCCTTTTATTCCTGTAAATGGTCAAAATTACAGAAACCAGTGACACCCCAGCTGGGATGCCAATCCACCCCAAAAGGTGGAAAGGAGAGGAGCCCAGAAGGGCCACCAGTTTCTGCAACAGCGAGCCGCCCGTGTCCTTTTGGGAAAGGAACCAAGACAACCGATGGAGCTATGAGACACAAATGAAAAAGGTCAGATTTTAAACAGAAATTTCTGATTTCCACCTTTCCACAGATCAAGGCACAGCTTCAGAGAGCCCATGCACCTCATGTCCCCTTGACCAGACGCTTCTTAGGCTCTAGGCTTTCAGAGACACTGAGTCAGGAAAATAAGAAGGTGCCTTGGGTAAAACTTAGGCATTTGAGGATGAACTGTGAGGCTCATCAGAAGCATTAACCCAGACAGGGAGGTGTGACACTGGTGTCCCACAGCCACTCTGCCCTTCCAGCCTGTTCAGCACCTGCACTGGACACCTGCAGGCTCCATTTCACATATGGTGGTAGCCGGAAAGAACACTCAGTGATTTTTGGGTTGTGTTGAGGTGGAATCAGCACCCTTCTGTGAGGAGGAAAGAGACTGTGTCAGACAGGCTAAAAAAAGGAAAAGAAGGGATGACCCACCAGCTGTCCACAATGTGAGAACAGCTGTCCTTGAGTCAATTCAACACTGCCCACACCCTTGTCCAGGTGCTCTCCCAGCCTCCAGCCCTTGGCAGCTTGGAAGCTCCCCAGGTCACCTTTGGTGTGTTCAGCAACTTTCAGTGCATTTCTCTTTCACAGCGAGGCCCTGTGTCCTCTCAAGGCCATGGAAACTTACCAGAGTCTTGAAGACACCCCCCACATAATGTATAGGAACAGAAAAAACACAGCAGAAAGCATAGAATACAATGAAAATGTGATAAAATTGATTAGATACCAGTGCACAGTAATTTTCTTTACACAGCTGTCTCAGCTCCAGCCCAAACCAGATTTTTACCTTCAGTTCTGACATATTAGTACAAACGTAAAGTATGTCCAGAAAAATTTCTTGTACTGTTCTGGTTCAAAGCAGCATCATCACAAACATGATACGGTTTTAATCCACAGAGAGCCTTGAAAATGGTCCCAGTTCTGCACCAACACTGAAAAATTTAGTTTGCCTTTTTGTTGAATTTCAGCACAGTGCTGTAAAGGAATATTTCATCTTACATTAAAAGCATTAAGAGAAAAGGCAACACCACACAGGTGGGCAACTGGGACTTTATTAGGAGAAGGCAGAAGTCAATCAGAGGAGAATAATCATGATTCACATATGAAACAGGTGCTGCTGCCCGGGTAAAACAACCCAGAAATAGCACGGAAAATGGAGCTGCACCTGGATCTTGAGACACTGCTAACAGGTTCCACTCAATAGAAACCCATGTGATTTTATCCACCTTGTGATACTGGGAAAAAGGGGAGTATTTTTCAAGTGACTTCTTCATCTGATGTCTCAATTGTTTTCTTTCAAGAGGAAAAGAAATTAGAATCAATTCATGGCCCAAAAGTACAGGGAAGACACTGCGGTTAATTAAGATTATTACAGACTGAGCATTCCGAATCCTGATTCTGTCTGAAATGGGTATCTTCGCAAAAGAGAGAGAGGAAAGGAAAGTGAAAGACCCGGACACAAGAATTCCCATCTGAAAGAACAAATCACAGTCTGGGATAAAATCTCATGTTCAGAATAGGCAGTTCAGATTGAACAAAGTGATGCAAAAAATGTGAAAGAACTTTTTAATATTTATTTTAAAGGACTATTATAAATAAAAATGGTTGCTTGAAAAGTTTCCCAATAAATCTGGCAGACCAAAGACATTCCTGGTATCATTAAGGAGGAAAAAAATCAGAATCCATTCTGAAGCAGAGGTTTTCAGTTTGAGATTAGCTTAACTTCCTGTCAAATAACCAACATCACTTTTAAAATAATTTACCAGCCATGTTTCCAACCCATTCTAAATTTTCATCCTCAGTACTGTTAATTGCAGTAAAAATATTCAGGCAAGAGAAACAGAAACTCATTCTAAACCTGGAGGGAACCAACAGGAGCCATTACAGTGAGGGTTTGGTGCTGTCAAACTGTCGAGTTTCAAGATTAACATAATTCTTTGGAGCTTACACTTTCCCTGTCCTAGAAAGAAAAGAATAAGCTGTTTTCTGATGGGAATGCAAGGAAACAGACCATTTAACTACAGAACACCACAACACTCTATAAACCACCAATAAAATTATAAATGTGAAGAATGTTTGATATTACTGGTGAAAAAAATACAGCAAGGGCCTCGAGACCCTTGGTGGGAAATTTCAGTGGTGATGTTTCTGATTTCTGTAACTACAGAAAAGGAGGCTGTTCAAACCTAAACTACCCCTGCCCTTCCCTCACAACAGTTTGATGACCAGACAGGCACATTTAACTGACTCTTGTTAACAGCAAGAGCTCAACAGGCAGGAGAAAGAGCTGGAAGACAAGATATAAAGAAAAAACCCTCATATTTGATTACTAAAACTGTACAAAACCAGAGCAGTAAGCAATGCTCATGCTCCCAGGCAGAATTTATGTAGTAAGGTGTTTCTCTGCCTGTAAGCATCCTAGACCTGATCCCAGCATTACAAAAATCAGCAGATTCAGAAGGTTTGGAAGTGGACTGGGGGCTTATCGAAAGAACACAGTTCTCCCCAAGGCTTTAAACAGCAGAAAACCATGAAAGAAAATACCTCTCGTAAGATTTCTCTACTGCTGCTTTCAAAAACAAGAGGGGATAAAACCAACCATCCTCCTTTTGCAGAGGAGGATGAAAAATGGGATAGCATAAACATCCAGGACAATCCTTTTGAAGTTTGGATCAAAAAAAAAAGGAATGAAGCCTCGAGGGCAGGGGCAGGGGAAGGGAAGTTACTGCTTTATCACATTGAGTCATTCATCTTGAGCACCTCTGTGTGTCTATTACATGTCAGCAATCGCAAATTAGGCAACAGGAGTGTGATAAAAACAGGCATTCCTAGAAAACCTTTCTAGCAGATGATGCTTAATTCAAAGGAGTGGGTTTTTTTCCTTCCAACAGTAGCCTGAAAAGACAAAAACTCCAGTGAAATTGTCTCTGGTGACCAGTCCAGATCGATACAAGGCGAGCAGCTAGAATTAAATCAATAAAGGGAATAATGAACCCAAAGACACTTCTCTTCAAAGCAAAAAGCCCAGATGATTCAAATTCCCTCACAGACACTGTCCTGCCTCACCAGGGCTGACTGGCCTCCACACAGCTCGAAGCTGATGGGCCACTGTGCTGCTGAAAATGCCTTAATGGTGATTAAATACCTGTAGAATGACCAAAAATGGAGATGTTACAAAGCTAGGTGAGGGAGAGGAAGGCATGGCACTCCTGATGACCACACAGAGCAATGCAAGTTTGGACAAATATCCCATTTCCGTAGAGGCTGTTACTGGCAGGGTGAAGGTGGCAACTGGGGAGGGGTGAGCAGGTGTCACACCACCCCTCACAAAGCTGTCCCTGGCACAGGCTTGGCATGGTCACACTGCCCAGCTATGCCTGTGCTGCCCATCCCAAGAGAGTGCCAAAAACACCCATTCTCCCACTGTGCCTCTCAGTGCATTTCGTTTATTGCTCCCATCCTCATTATCTGGCACACCTTGGTGGCAAACCCCGATTGCTGCACTGACAGGAACAGCAGCACTGTAGCTCCCTGGCAGGAACCCAGTGTGGGTCCAAACCGGGAGAAGCTGGAGCCCTGCCAGGTAGAGCACAGGCAGCTTCTGGTGGCAGGAGTAGGTTTTTTAAAAGGTTAAGTACACCACACTCCAGCAGAACCTCTAGTGGATGATGTATTGCTGCCCTTTCCCAATGTGAACTCCCTTAATGGAGAAGTGAGCTCCGGAGTCACTGAAGGCTTTGCTGAGTTGATGTGTTCACAAGTGCTTCTTTGTGCAACAGGAAATGAAGGGACTCTTCTAGGGGAAGGGCAGGACAATGGAAAAAAGAAAGAAAAAAGAAAAAAATCATCATGGAAATAAGAATGCTGTGGGTTGATCATGGTTGGACACACAAGTGCCCATAAAAGCTGCCCTGTCACCCCAATCCTCAGCTGAGGAAAGCAGGGACATCACAGGTGGGCTCTGCTGCTCCTTCTTCCTTAGGGGTTGGACTCCTTACATTCCTCCCCTGCTCCAGTGTGGGTCAGTTCCATGGGGTCAGTCCTCCAGGAGCTGCTCCAGGGTGGGTCCCCCTCAAGGTCACACTGTTCCCACCAAACCTGCTCCAGCATGGGCTCCTCTCTCTCCTGCCAGGACCCTGCTCTAGCACAGGATCCCCATGGAGTCACAGCCTCCTTTGGGGCCCCCTGCCCCAGAGTGGGGTCCTGCAGCAGGATCTGTACTCCCCAGCCCCCCAGGCACCTCCTCCCTTGACCTGGAGACTGCAGGGCTGTGCCTCTCACATATTCCCCTTCCAGCTGCAGCTGCACAGGTTCTTCCCCCCTAATCTGCCATCCCAGAAGTGCTACCACCAAGAAAAATCACACAGAGAGTCCTGGTAAGGTTGTTGTTAATGCAAAAAGCACAAGCAAGTAAAGCATGCCATGTCAGTGGCTATTTTGCAAGGCCAGATTGCAACCCTTCCATCCAAGGGAAAATAAAGCAGCCTTAAACAAGAGATTTGGAAACAGATTTTTTTTCCAACACATCTTGAATTCAGTTTGCTAAGTGGCCACCCTTGCAACCTCTGGGCTCAGGCACTCATCACATCCTGGAGTATCCCACCTCCCTGAGAAATCCAAGGAAATAACTGTGGCCCACAGATCCCTTAAACTCATCCCTTAAATGACAGATATTCAAAGAGTTCTGTAGCTCCAAAGGTGTTCCAAAGCCTGGCAGTCTGACTGTATCTGAAATGGAGACTATTGAGGAGGAGGAGGAGGAGACGTTCTTGCCAATTTTTCTTGGAATAATCTATGTCTGTGAAGCCCTGTACATAAATATATACATACAATTATGTATAGGCATCAGGGGATTGCCTGGTTATGCTTTTCAGCCAAATCAAAGACACACATTAAATATACATCCTCGTTAATTCTAAGAAACATTGGGAAACTAGGGCTTTGGGCACATAAACCAATGACCTAATTACACTCATCCACATACAGCATTTTTCCTACTCCCAACAGATAAAATGTTTACCAACCCCCACTGCCCTTCCTGAAATTTGTTGTGCAATGTTCCTGTCACCAGTGCTGCTGTGGTGTGTCTTAGATGTGACTGTTTCAGAGACTAAACCATACACATTGCCAGAGAGTCATCGGGTCTCCCTTGAACTTAAATCACAGAGTTTTGGGAAGAGACATGAAAAAAAAAAAAAAAAGCTTACAAAACAGAATGTTTAGTTCAGCATAAGCCTTACATCCAGTATGAATGAATACTGCAACACACTCCACCTGAAATGTAGATTTTACTCCCATTTTCACCTGAGCATTTAAAAGTGTCCTCCCCACCACAGGAAAACAGCCCTTTATATTTCCCTTTTAAAACACACCAGATACACATCTGGGTTTTGGGATTTCTCTAACACATGATGGAAAGACAGGCATTTAGTTTGTATGTTTGCCAGGCAAAATCTACAGGTATTAAGCACCAATTTAAATTTGTTTTTGAAGAGCTTTTGTCAGCAAGGGGAAGAGAAGTGTCCTGGGACAGAACAGTGTTTATTTCCAGCTTTTCCAGTTTCTGTCCCACAGCTGAACTCCTGGTTCAGCTGAACCTAGTGTTTCTGGGTGAATACACTAAAAACAGTCTAGGGGTAAATATTAAACCACTAACAGCAAGGTGAAAAAAGAGCATTTTCTCGGACAATCCTCTTCTTAAAGATAGTTGTTTTTCTACATTGATTAGGCTTGAATTGCTGTGCTGATAGAAACTCACTGCAAGAATCTCTTAAAACCAAATGATCAGACATGTCTTTCTCCCTATATTTGGGTGTCAAAGGGGTATTTAATGAATATTAATTCAGGCAAGTCATCTGATCTGGACAGCCATGGCTTCAAGTTTAATGGAAATTTCCAACTGGTCTACAGTTACCTCAACAAAAGACAAGGAAAAATAACTTCACATATGTTTATCATAGCAATTCATACTTACATGCTATTTTTCAACTCAAACAGTTAATTTTAGAATAGAGTGGAGTGTATCTTGCTTTCTGTCAAGATAAACACTTGTGACATACTGCGCACAGAAAATAATCCAAAATGACAGAATTGATTTTGGAAAACGACACTCACTAACACAGCTAATGATGAGTAATTCCAGGTTGGGATTTACCAGATTTGATCTGAACCATGAGCTATTTCTTTGTCTACAGCTCTGTGGAATAATACTTTAATGAGACCATGGCAGATTTCCACCACATTAAAAAAAAAAAAAAGAAAAGAAAAAAAAAGAAACAACACACCTTATTCTAAAGACGTAACTATTTCCTTTGAGCAGCCAACAGACACTCGTTGTACTGATGGCATGGTAATCAATGCCTATTTTTAATTTAGGGGATTATCACTGAAATAAAGATAGATTGCACTTGTAGCTTGGTTGGATTAGTTAATTTTCCATGAAGGCGTCGTGATGGTTTTATTTCTTATGGCTTGATTTGTTTTTTTAACTGATGCATGTCACAGATTAATTCCTGCCCACAGACAGCCCTCCACTCCTGCCTTCTCCCCTTTGATGCTGCTTTCCACATCACAGCCCTGCTCTGTCTGTGCACAAACAGCTGAGCCAGGATCACAAACTCCTCCAACGCCAGAGTCTGCCAAGAGTGTGAGAGCCCAGCATGAAGAAGCAGTTCAGGGATCCAAGTTCCTGTTGCCTAATCAGTCCTTTCACCCTGGCCAGGAGGCAGTTGTGCCTCTGCTGTGGTTTTGCAAAAAAACCAAAAAAAACCCCAAAAAAACACCCCATGAATTATATGGCTGCACAATGAACTATCAATTACTGACCCAATTTGCAATGCTGGGAATCAAATCCCAAAGAATCTAAGTGATCAAAGAGGAGTCGTAGGTTGCAAATTTTATTGCTGTGTTTTTACTGGAACACAGTTTACTCCTCCTAAAAATCTTCCACATTAACACAATACATAGTCTGGAGCTGTTTAAACAAAATCTCATTCCACAATTCCACATCTCAGGGAAATTAGCCAAGTAATAAGACAAAGCATTTTCTTTAGGGTATTAGAAAAAAATTAGGAAAAGTTTAGAAAATTTAACTCCTGTCCCTAAAGCCTTAAACTCTGGAAATCAACCATAGAGCATATATTTTCCTAGATAATGAAAAGTATTTGTAATGGATTTTACAATTAAGTGAACAAAAGCTGCTGCAGGATCTGTTAGGGATTGTCAAACCACTGTAAAGAATTCACTGTTATGTCAAACTCACCATTAAATTTCTTGTGCATTTAGCCACAGGCATTAGAGAAGAAACAACATTTTACATTGAAAGAACCCCCCTCATCCGGAAGATAATGATTGAATTTAACTTCAAGAGCGAAACGTGAGGGTAATAAATCAGCCAAGGGGATGCATGTGGCACAATGCACATGAAGCTCTGCAAAAAGCACTTGGTTTTCATTGTTACTTTCCACTTTACATCCCATCGATGCATTGTTAAAGGCACTAGAAGCAGAAAAGGCACAAACTCGTGCCCATGTTGGCAGGAATGATGCTGAAATGGATGAATTTATGGAATTTTGCTGCTGCCACCAGCCACAGCTTTCATAGAAGGCACTTCAGAAAGGAAAGAATCTTTGGGTGCTTTCCAGCAAAGTTAAGTCTCAGGAGGAATTTAGGCAACACCAAACCATGGCTGTAAAGCAGCATCCCCTGGTAATTCTGACAGGACTGTGCCTTCCAGCATCTCACCAAGCAGTGTTTCTACTCTGTTGCTGGAGGAAGGGATGGAAAAAGACCTGTCCTGAGGAAATCCAAACAGAATATGAATCAGCAGCAACCCCCTTGCTTTTTTTCCCTTCGCTTTCTTTGGGTTTTTGAGAGGTTTTTTGGTTTCTGATGTTTTCTGTCATGGAAAGACAAAATCTTTTCCTCTTTTTCTTCTCTTCTAGTACTTTATTATTCTTGTGTGTGGTCAGGGTGCCCCTCACACTAATAGGTCTCAAACTTCTGAGCCTTTTATTACAGCACTCACTTGAAGTCAAGACTTTTTCCAATAATTCTGCAAAACAGAATCTTGTGCATTGAAGAAAAGAAAAAAGAAAAAAAAAATTACTTCAGACAGAATCCCATTCTGATAGTCCTGACTTGACTATCATAATCCTACTGAAAGAAACACTTCTGGTAACAGGAACCTGTAGGTACAAAGAGGTAAAGGCAGTGGGTGTAATACCATAAAGAGCTGCAAATCACAGAATATCTGGGGTTGGAAGGGATGTCTGGAGCTCATCCAGCCCAAGCCCCCGCCCAGGCAGGGTCCCCTGGAGCAGTGACACAGGAACGTGCCCAGCTGGGCTTGGCATGTCTCCAGACAGGGACACTCCAGGCCCTCCCTGGGCAGCTGTTCCAGGGCTCTGCCCCTCCATGGACAGAAGTTCTTCCTCCTGCTGGGCTGGAACTTGCTGGGCTTTATTTGATGGCCACGGCTCCTCATCCTGGCACTGGCACCACTGAACAGAGCCTGGCTCCATCCTCTGGCAGCCCTTGGAGATGTTTGTATGGATTGATGGGATCCCCTCTGAGCCTTCCCTTCTCCAGCCTGACCAGGCCCAGCTCTTGCAGCCTCTGCCCAGCACAGAGATGCTCCAGAACCCAAATCTTCTTATACAACACACAGGAGCTGGAAGTCTGCCCCCACAGCAGGTCACAGCCCCAGATATGGCTAAAAATCTGAATAATTAATAAAGAACACTTGAATTCAAAGAAATAAACAGCCATCTTTGCAAAATACACTCAGCTGTGCTCTCCTACAGAGATGCTGTGAAAAAGTCCTGTAGCACCTATCTTCCATGCATATGAACTCTGCACTGGGAACACTGCAGGGCTCCTGCTCCACAGCCCAGAGATGAGCTTTTCCATCAGAGCAGGTCACTCCAGCTGAAACTGCTCCTTAATGTGGCTGGGGACATCACTCAGCAAAATAAGTATCCCTTGAACTGGTTGCCTTGGTACCCTTAATGAAATCCCAACTTCCAGCACATTCAGCTCAGCTCATCTTAGAACATTAAAGCCTGATTGCAAGAGGCATAGGGAAAATGAGGTGATGTCAATGGAAAACATGCCTTTTATCCATATAAATAACTCCTGAGAAAACAAGGTGCTCAACCAGGAGTCAGGATGCCCTGACAACTAAGCAATTTCCCAGAATTCAGTGTTTGTACATCTATCTATACATGGATCTAGAGCTGCACTGGCATTCCTGCATGCACAAAATAATTGATTTCCCCATTTACATTAGTTTTCCAGAGTACAGATTTAGATGAGGGGTCTTTATTTACCTTACAAAGGACTGTAAAGAGAAACAAGCTCTGTGGAGTTTTTCAAACTGATCTATTTTCCCCAGAACTCTTCCTCATTATTAGTATTTCTGCAGCACACTGTTAAATTCAGCCAGAGATGCTGCTTCACTTTTTCCTCTGGAAACACTATTTTGCAAGCCAATAAATATAACTGACAATTTCTTAATATATTGTCCAAAAGCTCCTTCTCATTTCAAGTCATCTTTCCTAATCCCATTTCTCATATTACTTTCTCTGTTCCATGCTGATACTCTTCAAGCCTTATCAAATGTTTCCTTTGTTGTCCTGTAGCCAGCCTGTATGTATTTAACCTAAACCCATCCCTCATAAATCCGGGCGCCAAATACCTTTGCTGAGCACGGTGCTCTTCCCTCCATCCCTCCAGCTGTCAATACCTCCCTGCTAACGAGACCTCAGCATCCCCAGTGACAGGAGACCTCTGCTTATTAGACTAAAATTGAATTGGTCTTTATTGCTGTCAAATCAGTATTCCAAATTCATGCCTAATTTGCTGTCAGTTACTACTTTTTAAGTCCCTTTTGGCATTGCTGCTTTCCAAGGTTCCCCTTACCCACAGGAATCTGTGGCTCAGATTATTTTTCCCTTGATAGGCCGCTGCTAATTAATGTTTCTAAAATGCTTTTAAAGTGGAAAGTGCTGTATAAATATTAAGTATCCTTATCTGTGATGGGGAAACGTGCCCCATTACTGTTGTCACATAAACTTCACATCAACACACTCTGTGCATAGCCCTTGGTCACGGGCACTTGATTTCCGACAAAGCACTGCTGACTGGATACAATAATGGGAAATATTTATGTGTAGGCTGTGTACACACAAGAGCTGGGCCCTGCAATGTGAGTGCTGCACACACGAAACACAGACCAAGCCACTCTGCTGTTTATGTATTGAATGTAAACAGAAACTCAGAACAGTTTGCAGCTTTGCCTGTGTATTTTACACCGATTTTTGCTGTATAAACACTGTCGCACTGAGTTATTGGCTGCCCAGCAAGGCCTGGTGCAGGGGATTGTTCAATACTGAATGAAATGAAGTTGTGTGAGTTCGGGCAGCTTAGGTATTAATCATTCAGAAAAACAAAACGAACAAAAAGACCTTGTGTTTCCACTGCCTAGCATTTCCTACATTTGACTTTAACGGGTGTCATTTCCAATGCTCTGTTCCACAAAGGAGTGGAACATATTTTTGTACACTTTAACACCTTGAAACCACAGCAGATGATGGTATGCATCCTTCACTGCCAGCACGGTGCCTTTGGGGACTCACAGCTCACGGCTGGTGGGTTTATGACAGAACACGAGCCTGAGGGGATGATGAGCACAGGGTGGGGAACACAAAGGAAGGAAATCAACCCCGATAATTTGTTAAAGCAGGCATTAAATAGGTTGGCAAGGTTGTTTCTTCCAAAAGGCTGCATTCTTGGATCTGTTCCAATAAATCACCTACCATAGAACTCTGAGGAATTATGCAGAGATTTGGAGGTTAAATCTGTGTTTACATATTTGCTTTTCGTTGTGATCAGCACAATCAGCACCTACCAGGAATCACCTACCACCCAACCCAGGTTTTTTTAAATGTACCGATTTATGACTCAGGAAATACTGTGATAAATTTTCTGCAAGCATTGCTCCAGAGCAATGGGGATGACAGATCTTCACTTTCACCTGTATTGTTTTCCAATACACCTATTTATTGCAAGGCATTTTACCATATTCCCTCTTTATCTAAACCAGAGTCCCTCTACAAACTTCAGACCAAAGCAGAAAATTAATCTTCTGAAGACTATAAGAAAAGCCATTCCATCCAACCACCTGATGCTTTTGCATGGCAGGTTGCATTTGCTGAACTCTCCATGGTGATGCTGAGCTCCTGGTGCAAGGTGTGTTTCCACTTTCCCCTTCTGCAGGTGGAGGAGGGCACACCCGTGCCAGGTCTCTCAAATGAAAAAGCCAGCAGGTTGTTTACTTTGGAGATTGTTTGGGCAGCACAGCACACAGCCAAAGCACCCGTCATGCTACCACAAGACCAGGAAAAGAAAAAAAAGCTGTGTTTGCCTCCCTTATAAAACAGAGAACAGAGCCCTTAACCTCGTATAAAATGTCTAGACTCTGGATAAACAGTCACCAGTACTGGTGCTGTTGCTGGTTACTGAGTTACCACGGGGACAAAGCTGTACATTAATGCCAGCCAGCTCAGGGATGAGGAACAGGTCTGAGATAATCTCTGGGATAATCTTTGCCCTGCCAGGATCCGCCTGGTTGTCCTGAGGATGCAGCCACAGGCCCCACTCCACCCTCGCACTCAACCTGCAGGTGATCCTCAGCACGGATTCTTTTTCGACTCGGGCATTTCTCACCTCAAGTGAGGTGGGGCAGCTGGAGCACCAGGAAGGTTTGCAATAACGCTATCATTATTGCTGTTTTATCTGTGATTCTTAACACCAGTCTCCTCAGCAGCAGTACACAAAGGCATTAATTCACAGAACACCGCCAGGAATCCAGGACAGTCTTAACAGAAAAAAGGGAAACTTAGGTGAATCCACCAAATGTAAAGGGAAAGCACATTTTACTAGATGCAGGCAGCTTATTTCAGAAGTGCAGTATACTCTGTTGTAGTTCCACTCTATTACCTTGATTGCACAAACTGAATTTGCTTCGTTTTCTACACACTAATACAATACTTGTAGTTGACTATTACGCTCCATGTTTTAGATTCAGGTTTTGTTTCCTGCCACTATGTAGATAAACTAATACAGTGTTGCTTTGGAAAAAGTGTTTCCTGTATTCACATGATTACCCAAACAAAAAACATAAGCAATTTTTATTCATATTACTATTCCTAGTAAAAGACAACCAGAAAGACAACAAGGTTGGTGGGCAAGGGAATTTTGTCAAAGACACGTCAGAGGTGATTCCAGCAAACAGGCTAGAAATATCACAGCCATTTTAAAAAGGTGAAAATGCCACATAAAACAAACATACCTATCTGCAGTGATTACCTTCCCATGTGTTTCAGTACTGGGAGAAATATTTATTAAAAAAAATCCAGCCTTAATATGAAAGAACAGCACCTGTTGCTGTTTCCACAAGCAGCAGGTTTGAAAGACGTTAAAACTGGGACAGCCTTAAAGGAATTTTCCAAGATTTCATCCAGGAATGCCTCTTCGCTGGCTGAAAACCATCTGGGCTCCTTGCTGAGCAATCTTTAATCAAATTGTTTGCGACAGAGAGAATTATTTAGAAGAAAACTGAGAAAAAAAAAAGCAGGTCCATTTCCACCAGGGACCTAAGCAGTAGCATGAATTGAGATTTAAAGACAGAAAAACTGGACAAATGCACTATTTCAACATCATATTCCAAGTTACAGAGGCAGAAACAGATAAATGTGTCAGTAAAATCAGCTTGCTTTTACTGCACAGTAACCTCTTGTGAATAACCAACTTCTCCCCAACACATTTTTTAAAAGAATAATTTGTTCCTAGTCAAAAAGCCTGTGTGCCAAGTTTCAGCACAGAATAAAATCTTTACAGTGGAGTTATAAATTTTTTTGAAAAGTGGGTTCTGTGTACTCACATACACTTAACCATTACAAGGGCAGCAGGTGTCACTATAACAAATGATGTAAAGTTTAATTTAAACATCAGAGAACACACTGAAATACTTTGGAAATTGCCACAGGTCACTTAACATTTTATATGAAAAAAAAAAAATTGAAAAACCCTAACTCCTCTCCCTAACATTTAATTTTTTCTTTCCCTACACGGCAAAGTAAAGAAAACACAGACACAGATTCTTTGTAATTAGCAGGACTGTGGTTTTACAGCCAAATGTGGGCCAAGAAGTGAAAAGTTAACAAATCATTAGACAACATACATTGCTCTGTATGAGAACCGTGGCAATCTGCAGAATAGCTCAGGATACATGAGCATGAGGTCAACTGTTTTCAGTAGATAATTGTTAAGTATAAGCATCCTTGCCTCACAGACAAGGCATGCAACAACACACAGGGATTCCTGGCACTTTCAAAACAATTATATTTGCCCACCATGTTACCTAAACAAATACAGGAAGCATGGTCACTAATCACAGATACGACTTAAATATTAAGGAAAGAAAAAAAAAAAGAAAAAAGAATTCTATTTTCTTTCCGCCCCTCTTTCCATTTTTCTGCGAATCACCAGTTTCCATAGCAACTACACTGTTTACAACACAAAAGGCTCTTCCTCTTCTTGCCCAGGCTCCCTGATGTTACAAAGCACTTTTAACACCTACTTAACTTTAAAGTTGGGGGCACCCCTACAGTAGTTCTGGGGACCATTGTAGGTGTTCTGCTCAATACAGGGACAAAAAGGGAAGAGAACACAGAAGGAAAAGTAAAAAATGCAACAACTGCTCGCTTAGGGACAGTCCTCCTTTCCCAGACTGCCCTTTAATTTTAAGTGGTTTGATTTTCAGCATTACCTGCAGGTTTCCACACAGGAATCATGCTGCACTTGAGCCAGACTCTGCTCAAGGCTGCACTCACCTCCTACAGATATTGGTGATCAATGTTTTACTCTACATCTCATCACCACCAAGCCCAGGTTGGACAGGGCTTGGAGCAACCTCGGGTAGTGGAAAGGGTCCCTGCCCGTGGCAGGTGAAATGGGATGAGCTTTAAGATCTATTCCAACCCAAACCAGTCAGGAATTCCATGAATAATTTACCACCGTGGTGCTCTGGCTGAGGCTGGTGTCACTACCTGTCCACGACCAAAAGAAGCCTTAAAATCAGCAATTTTAACCCACAAGGCCAAACTTAATATGCAAAAGAAAAAAAGTCTGTGAGACGGTTTAAGCTGAAGTTTTAGCTTTTAGTTTTCTCTTGACAAAAACATGGTCTGTGGGGATATGGGGTGTGGGACTGGAAGAGGTCTTTGCCCCTTCCTCAGGACCCAGTGCCTTTTTTGTGTCTGAGGAAGCCTTGCCGTAGTCCCCAGCAGCAGCTGTTGCTCCTGGCAGCATGACCTCCAGCAAACACTGCTGGATCAATCACTGATCATCACTCTCATCCCTTGTCCCTGGAACAGTAACCCAGAGCTGCCAGCAGCCGCCTGCCTCACCTGTGCCTGCAGATAATTGGAGTTCTTCCTCTTCTGCAAATGAACATTTTAATCCCAGGAATACAATTATTATCTGTTAGACTTTTTTTTTTCGTGATGTGTTGTCTTTTCTTTTTTCTCTCTTTCTTTTGCTTCAGCATAACAACTCTGGCCACGGTTCAACAATGCACTTAAGCATGTGCTTAGTTTTAAGTAGATGAATAGGCCTGTTGAAAAAATGCTCCAGTTAAGCATAAAATTAATAATGTGCCTCAGTGCTTTGGATTACGCTTTAATTGCAGGAAAAGTTTAAAGCCATATTGTATAACACTTAAACATCCACCCATAACTGAGTTATACCTTTCCTTACCAAAAAAAAAAAAAACACCAAAAAAANAAAAAAAAAAAAACACCAAAAAAAAACCCAACAACAAAAAAACCCCAAACTGTAGCAATGCTCCCTGCAAGGACCAAAGTACAGAGCTGAAGATCCCTAAGATGAAACCAATATTATCCTGGAATGTGATTACAGCACTGTAAAAAATGATCTGCGATTTTCATGATAGCCTTTGCTGTAACACACAATGAAGACTTTTTTCATCAGTGTCCATAACTCAGATTATATAGTTTAAAAATACCAGTGCAGTTTGGTGTCTTTTTGACTAACTTGGTTCTGTTTTTAAAACCCCAAATACAGTAATTCATGTAATCACAATTCCAGACCACACATACCAGCATCTCTTTACGTGCTTTTCAAGAAACCTTTTTGTGGAGTTTTTTGGGGGTTTTTGGTTTGTGTTGTTCTTGTTGTTGTTGTTTTTGGTGTGTTTTTTAATGAGAAAATGTTATTCTTTGTATCCCTATCTTCCCCATCTACTGAGAAATTGTAATTCCTTGTATTACTACCTTCCCCATCTACCTACAATAACAGAAACTATTTTAAATTTGTTGTTAAATATCCCAAATAAACATTTTAAATGCCAAATAAGCCAATGTGAACATGGAATACACACGGCTTTCTTCCCTCCTTACAAAGGAGACATCTATCAGGATGAATTTAGCAGGAAGTGAGATTTTTTTTTTTTCCTGTGGTTATCTCATCCAATCTTAATGCCCATCACAGGGCATTTCATCTGTCCTTATAAAAAGAGAAGTCTCACAGAAATCTTAGGCCAAATATGGAAATCTGAAGAGCTTTATTTAACCTATTAGTGATATCTGGTGCATAATGAGACATAGAGAGATGCAGGATGGTTTGGAAGAAAGGGAGCAGACAAGAAGAGAACCTGTGGTGTGGATCAGGGATAAATACTAACTTGACAAGAGAGAATGAACTCTGGCACTAAATATTAACTGGTCATGAAACAGTGAGCACATGGCTGAAACCCGAGCACAGGAGGGACTGTGAAGCCCCTAAATTCAGCAGGAGGATTGGTATTCAGACCCAGCCCCCAGCTACCTCAAAGCCACCGAATTATGTGTCTCGTTGTTCCTAACGAAGTCCCAGGCCAGGAGCATCTTCTGTGCCAGTTACAGGAAAATATTTATGGGACAGTTGATAGGAAAAGCACAGAGCCAGAGGAAGGGATGAAAAGGCCACAAGACATTTCTCTCTGCAGCTGTCAGTAGGAGGTTGCACACCAGANAGAAAAAAAAAAAAAAAAGAAAAGAAAAAAAGAAAGGCACCAAGAAGTTTTTGCAGTGGTTTTTTTTGGGTTTTTTCCCTCAAGAGACGTGGATACAATGATACCTATTCAGTAGCCTAAGCCTCAGAAAAACAGAGAATTACACTTCTCTGCCTCTATGTGCAGTTGTGTGTTCACATTACATTGTCCAACAACAAATGAGACATAGGGAGAATATAGTTTCTGTAACAAAAAAGAACTGTGTCTGTTGGGACCCTTGATGTGTTGGAAATACCAAACTTTTATTCATACCGTCCATGTAGCAAGGCTTCTCAAAGGATAAAGAAAAATATTTTATCAGACTGAATCAATACTAGACTCTCTCACCAAACACTGCAGTGCTTTATTCCTACAGGGTTGCCTGAGAGCAATGGTTTGAAACCACCACCATCACAAAAATCAATTTTTTTTTATTATTAATTACAAGAATTTTCCTTGCAGTTGTCGTGGGAACAGTGCTCACATATTGATCTCTCCTAAGGCAGTTCCAGAAGTAATCTAACCATCTTGTTCTGCCATCTTTGGAAAGAAAGTCCCCATAAGCTATTAAAAACCTCATTTCTACTGGGCTGTGCCCCTGAACTGTCTGATTTCTGCCTCCTGTGTCACAAAGGACTTCTCAGAGACATTTCAGGATGGGAGACTGGAACTGTGCCAGTTGTCCTTTATTTTTACCATGGGATTCTTCCCAACCACACAGGGCACTACAAACACTGCCCAGGGCAAGAGAGAAGCAACCTCTGAAGATCTGACAGCCAGTGCTAAAGAACTTTTTTAAGTGTACATCAAATAAAAGATATTGATGGAAAACCTACGGAGCAGTTTCATCCATTGACTATTTTAAAACTCATATTTTTCAGGGGAGGAAAGAAGTAATCATCATTTGGAAAAAATAATCCAAGTAGGACATTTCAATACATTTTTGGTTGATGCTTTTTGTCTCTTTCGAACCCCACATAGTTGATACCAGACATGATTGTGTCAGTAGCTTCCTCAGATGATGTCAAAACAACAAGCTAGTGCAGAAAAGCAATGAGGAAGAAATTCCTTTATTTTCTGCACTCATGAAGCAGTTAAGAAATAGCAAAGGTTTTGATAAATGAACATGGTTGGTTGGCTGAGATTTGAACCATGAACAGGTGGGACAAGGTTGTCTCTGACCTTGTTCTAGGCACAGCCACTGCCGAACAAGAATGAGAATAAAATCAGAGAATTTAGACAAAAGGAAGCACAATAAATTCCAGTGACACCATTAGTCACAGTCTCGTATCTCATTAATGTTGTGGCCTGCATGGCTGAGTTTCATGCAAATTTTCATGCAAATAGGAAGCACTAACATCTTAATTTCATCCTGAATAAAGTCATTGATTTATCTTGCACTGGTGTCCTTCCACCGTGCCCTAAATGAACTGGGTGCACAGTGCTGGGGAAAAGCAACTTTACTACTGGTGGAAGCACGTGATATAGAACATTATTTTACCTGATGTAGGTCTATCAGAGTACACACAGCAATGTTTATGCATGCTAACCCTGAAAGCAACAGGAGAAAAGCAGGAATATTCAGCATAAACTGCAAAAAGCTGACACATTTATATGTAGTACCCTGCACTGCAACCAAAAGACTTACACCACTCTCATTTTAACGATATTATTTAAAACTTGCTTCAAATTTCCCTTTTTCTCTCTACAGACAAATGGAAATAATAAATGCAGGAGCATAATCATGCCTGGCAATTGGTGAGAGTTTTGAAAATTGCTATTTTTTATGCTGTGGTTTGAAAAGCAAATAGATTTTCATGTTTGTGCATCAGCTGGATTGTATTAACACAGTAAAAGCTGTGCAAAATTGTTTGCTTGTCTTTGGGCTTGACAGTGATTTCAGAATTTCACAGTAAAATGGCTTTTGGGGCATGATGCAACCTGCAAACTTCTCTTCAACAGCCTCTTTTTGTTTGCTAAGTGACAAAAATACAAAACAAACAAGCAAAAAACCCAAACCAAACAAAAAAAAAAATCCCAAATGATTTTTGCCACATAACCATTCTCTGCACACATTCAGGCAGGTCTAATTCACTTTTTTTTTCCCTTTGGCAATACCCGAAATGAAATTAAACATGCTTGAAAGACTAATGCCTTTGAAAGAGTTTTTATGAAGCTGGAGTTTACTGGTGTGCCACAATGAGTTGAGTTTTCCCCACAGGACTGCATTGATATCGAGATGCCTGGCTATGAAAATGGGAAACTGCACGGAATACGGAAAGATTGATGGGGTATCTGTTTGGGGGTGATTTTCTGTTTTGTTATAAACACTTTGGGCAGTATGACTTCCCTCGTCCTTCTCTTTCCTGTGCTGTGGTCTGCACTCTCTCCATGTATTTCAGTTCAAGACCCAATCTTGCAAATGCTCACTCCTAGGTGTGGCACCACTACCCTGAGAAGTTCCAGTGAAGCCTGAGGAGATCAAAAATGGAGTATCCCAGGAGACCAGTTTTGACTCAAGAATGTAGACAGGGTGTTCAGAGGGTGCTGCACAGTGAATACAAAAGGAGTCTGATGTTTGTGTTGGGGTTGCACTGTCATGACCAGCAGCAGATTTTATCAACCAAGAGAGGAAAAATCAGTGTTGGTTCAAAATGCACCAGCCTCCTTCACAAATCTCAGTTCTAAAGATTCAAACGTAAGTGCCTCATATTGTTTTTCCTCTAAGTCCACTGCTGACACACTCTTTAATACAGATTCATTACTTATTCAACTGCTATTATATTACTATTTAGAATAAACACTACATTTCCGAAGACACCCACAGATAAAGGGGGATATTCTCACAGAGTTTTAAGGCAGAGGCTTCATGAACAGCTAGCTTTGCAGTGTCCTGCAGCTCAGATTTCAGATGGCTAGGTGAGAAAATACATGGGATTTATTTTCAAACATTTAGCATCTACCATAAACCTAGATTAACCAAAACAACACCAGGACAGTAAAAAACTAAAAAACCCACATTTTCAGGTCTCTCTCATTATGCTCTCTAATGAGAATTGCTGCTGTTGACATTTCAGTGGATGACAAACTTCATAAAACAGGGATTTGTTTATGAGTACTGATGTTTTTAAGCAGCTGGCCATGACTCTTCAGCATGGAAATTATTTTAGCAGCACATCTTCCATGACACTCACTGCTCACTGTGATAGTCAAGAAAACAACAGCAGGGTGGGAACACATTTTAAGAAAAAAAAGGAAGAACCACCCCAAAGTCCTGCAGAAAGCGATGGAGGAGGAAGGTTTGGGCACGGTGGGTGCTCAGAGGCAGCCAAGGCTCCCCACACAGACATGGATGCCTTTTTGGAGATACCTAAAAACAGAGGCCAGAAAAAATTAAGGAATAAAAAGTGATTATATTTATCAAAGGGCCTTCAGGTACATTTTGGGGAGATGAAGCCCATCCAGGGACTACACCCAGTAATGGACCACGGGTCACAGGTTTTCACACTTTGTAAGTTTGGTCCATTTGCATATTGGGGGTTAATCTTCCAATTACAGCTTCAGGTAATGAAGTCATTTACCCCAGGTTTGCTGCCTCAAGCTCACTTTTGTTTACATTTCTCAGGAGACAGTGAGGTGTCCTTGATTCCCAGGCCTGGAGAGGAATGGCTCTGTCTGACCAAACAGGGAAAGCAGTAGCTGACACTCTGTATGGAGTTTAGAGTTACACACTAAAGAATTGCAAATGTACAAAAAATACAAAAACTAAAATCCTGAGGCATTGACACCTCTTTCTCCCCACTGATGAACCAAGGCTGTGCCACTGCTGGGTGGACAGAAGCCCCTCAGGTTTCACATCCACCTGCTCTCCCAGCACTCCCAGGAAAAACAACCCAGCAAAAAAACAGAAGTTGCAGCATTCAGGTAATGAAACAATTATCCACTTCAGAATAATGAAAAAAAGCACCTTCCACAAGGGAGTTTCTTTCCCTTCTTTATTTCTCTCCCTCCCCCTGGAAATATGTGCGGTCTACACCCCTTTTATGCTTTCCATTAGTTATTTTAAGGGCTACAGATGATTCTGATGTGAAGCAAAATGAAAATAAGAGTATTTCACACACTGTATCAGAGAACTCAGTTTAAAAATGCATCGCCTCATGCCTTGGGCCTCTAAAAACACTCTTAAAAATCAACCAATTCAATGCTTTTCATGTCAATCACACACAGAGGTCTCCAGTGACTCTGAATTTTATGAGCTGTCACTCATCCCAATCCCAGAGGTGGACCTACTAAATAGAAGCTTAATGACCTTAGAAAGAATGGTTGAATACTTCTATGCNTATATAAACAATACCACTGGCAATTTCTCCTTAAAAAGTACTTTTATATTGGATATAGATTGTCTTTGTTCACACTGAAATAGACATTTTGGTGTCAGAGGGATGAAAATGATGCTCAAAAACATCTTCCTCACTGCAGATAGTAAATGGCATTACCTTGAGACAATAAAGATTACAGAGTAATAATTCCTTATAATACATAGTGTCACCTGATTAATTGTATTTCCACACTTATGAGAAACCAAAAAAAATTCTGTTGTCAGTCACAGTCACTGACCATACCGCTCACTTGAAATTTAAGTTGCCTTTTCCCTTTATATCAAAGATGGGGAAAATATACAAAATTTGGGGCACTGCCCCAAATTCAGTGTGTACCTGAGCTGCCTCACTGATGGAAAGTTACCAAGAAGCAGCCAAATTAGATCACAGATGTTGAACCACACAGCAAAGAAATACAGTTTTAATAATGCTTTGCAGAGCAATGATCAAAGAAACAAAATAGTCCTGCAGAAAACGAGAGGGAATTAATGTCTCTATCTATTCTGTTGGTGAAAGAAACTGAAGTGGCTGCCAGGTAATATTGTTATAACTTATCATAGAATTATGGAACGGTTTGGGTTGGAACAGTTTTATTCAGGTTATTTACTCCAAGGCCCTGCCTCAAGGGTCTCCATTTGCCACAAGCTGTACTGGAGCTGTTAAAAAATAAATTAAAATGCCCTGGAAGTTTGTTACCTGCTTGCCTTATTTGTCTATTTAATAAAAAAAAATTCCTTTGAAGATTCATGTAAGAGTGTTCAGTTGATGCCTATTAACAAACTCGTCAGCTTCACTCATTTCCAAAAGCTGAAATATCAGATCCAGTGAGGGCTTAGAAATATAACAGAAATAAAACAAAATTTTTAATATTTAAGTCAAAATGTCCAGTTACCAATGTGGCAACTCCGAAAATCAAATCACCTGTGCAGACTGACATGAATATTGTTAACACCTTCATTTCACCTTTTAAGGTCTCATCTTTCAGCATAAAAATATGAAATACTGGCATGAACCACCACTGTTACACTAATCCTTAACCCTTCCCATGTAAAGGCATTGTTAGAAAAGTGCAAAGCTATTTTAAATTCTTATACATTCATGAAAAAGTTTTTATTGTGAAACTAAGAAGTGACCTGCTTTTGCAGAGTTTTCAACTAATAAAAGCTTTGATAAAAAAATAGATATCTATGATGACAAAAGCAGAACTACAAGCTGCTGATAAGATTCCTAATATTGATGGGAATACATTCCCTGATGCTGATATTACACCTGACAAGTGGAAGACCTGCAGCTGAGAAGAGTCACTTCCTAGGAAGAGGAGAAGAGGGAAATTTCTTGCTTGTTGAAAAGTGTAATAAAAAGTGCTAAACAAGAACCAAACTTTCACAAAAACAAGCTACATTTAGAGGTCCACCATGCTGATTATACATAAATTATATGTTGTAATTTAACTATTATAGACAACCTTATGAATTGTTAATTATACAGTGAATGTGTAGAAAGCCCACCTTTCAACAGATCCACCAGATAAGTACAAGTGTCACTGCTTTTTTTGATAGTCTTAGATTGGACTAAGCTCTACTGATCTCCTGATAAGTAAACAAAAACCAAACCAAACCAAAATTTTGGGTGTACTTTACTCTTTTTATGGACTAGAAAAGCACATTCTTCTTACCTTTTGAATGTGGAACACAGGGACAACCCAGAGAAGAATTGACAGAAAAGTACTCACACAAGAATAATATAATATTAATAGGGACATTTTATGGTGACTTTATGATACCACCATAATGAATACCTCAAGTAAAACATGTCCTCTCAGTGTATGTCTGCTAAGATAGGTTTTTCTCAGGGTGCTATATTCATTTCACAAAATTTGGGAACACAAAAATAGTCCTTATCTTCACAGTTTATGTCTTTCCTGGAGAGTATCAAAACACAACCGTAACAGCAAAAGCTAAATTTGCCTAAATTCAGAAATACGACTCAAACAGCACCCCCAGGTCCTTATTAACATACACAATCAACTCCTTGCCAACGTTACGAGTTTTAAAACTTTGCAATTAATTAATTCTCCAGCATTGATCTCTGTGAGTTGTTTCATAAATACTCAGTGTTTAAAAGAAACAGTAATTCTCCTCACCAAAACTGCTGCTGGGGTAACACCTTGGGACACTGAAACAAATGCTATTTATAACATCCAGCAGTAACTCAATATCATCAGGCATTCAAATATATGCCTTCAGCTCCAGCCTTTCCCTAAAGCATTCAATCCTTTTAAAGACCCAGTTTTTGTGGCAGCGGTTAAAAAAATGTTCCTTCCACTTGATTAAGGGAACCATTTCATTCCCTAAAGGTATCAGATGTTACCTGTCAGAAACAGAGACAAGAATTGAGCCTTGTTTCAGAGAAGAAATATTAAAAACACAGGACAAAATCAGCATCGCTGCAATGAGCTGGTGAATTATGGTGTTTGGGAAGCAGAGCTATGGTTAAAAGCTGCTGGCTAAGGTTTAATCCATGAAAGAGCAAAACCAACANAAAAAAAAAAAAAAGAAAAAGAAAAAAGAAGAAAAAGAAAAGGAAAAAAAAAAAGGCAAGCTGCTTGGAAAGGCTTTTAGAAGTTGATAAAGACTATCAGCAAGGGCTTGCGTTCTCTTATAGTGAAAGAAGGATACAGGGTGGGAGTCAGCCCTCCAAACAGAAGGATTCAGCGTTGACTTTTGTTTTAAATCTCTGCCATAAGGTGAGGGCAGCAGCAGCAGCGGTTGCTGCACTCACTCCGGGAAGAAACAAATCTGTTTATAATTATTATTTTTATGGGACCAGTAATTCCAGGCCTGATAAGTAATGAAGAAATAAAACAAATAAGAAAATTAAACAAGAAACAAATGAGGAATTCTGCCTCTCCTGTGCTGTAGGTCTGGGCTTTCTGAGGGAGTGAGGGATGAGTCAGGGTGACTCAAAGCCCTGTCACGCCGGCACAGGGGGAATTGAGAGGCACCTTCTGTTTTACCCTCAAAGTGGGTGATCTGGTCCCAGCACTGCTCCAACATTAGTCATCCCATGGCAATAAACCTGTGGAACATTAAAAACTCTTTGCCACAAAGACAGAAAGCCAAAGAAATAGGAAAAAAAAAAAAAAGATAAATGAGCAAAGAAGGAGATGAATGATGTGGATGTTCTTGCATGACACGAACCTTTTCAAAAGAGTGTTTGGCCAATTCACACAAAAACAGTGGGCAGGGAACATCTCCAAACCTGACCACAGGCCTTGCGCCACACCTGGATCACCTGTCAACCTGATTATGGCTACACCAGACCTAAAACCTCACACTTTGTGCTAAATTCAGCATCATCACCTTGTACTGATTCCAGACCATGGCAAGTGTTGTGTGTAAAGCCTTGTCACTTCAGCATGGATATTTACTGTTTTGAAAAATAAGACTGCCTCTGTGACTTCATCTTCTCAAGAAAGGTAAGAACTGCAGAAGGGTGGGTTGGGGAACCATATTCCACCCCTGGAGTGAGCTGGGGCTCACTGAGAGAATGGCCAGAAATTCTCACATTCACAGGAAAAAAGAGGAGTGAAATGGAGCACGGTTACAAAATGCCCCTTTGCAGCCCATGGGCTGGTCTGCTGTGCGTAATTTCAGGATTTTGGCAGGAATACAGTTTAATTTGCATCTGAAGAGCCTTGTTTGCTTGCATTTCCCTCTCACCAATCAACAAGCTACCACTTCCAACGTTGTTCAAGCATAGACACAAACCTGAGAGGGATTTAGTGTATGGCTGCTTCATAGTTCCTTCTTCATAATAATACATAACACAAAGACTTTAGAGATTATAACTACATCCTGCATGAAATTACAGATTCAGAGCAATCTGCCAAAAAAAAAAGGTTAGGAAAATAAAGAAACAATGAAATAAATTAAAAGCTCATAACTCAACACCATTACCATGAGAGGAAGATAGCCCTTATGCCAGGGCTAAATCACAGAAGTCAATTTAAGATGTATGCAAATGGATTAGGGACAAACTTGTCAGTTCTAGAGTTATTTGAAACGGCGAATAAAAAATTCCTGTGTTTTCAAGAAAAAGAAGGGTCCTGGAATGGGTATCTAAATGGGACAGGAAGACTGGAAACAAATGCACAGCTGCAGAGAAACTTACAAATTTAATTATGCATGATTGCTAACTATCAATTTTGTTGCTAAAGTAGTATCATCACCAGTAATAAGGAGAACAACAATTTATCTGATTTTATTCTGGTTGCAATGATGAAATTCTTTGATGTATGATGTTAAGCACAATTTTAACAAAAAAGTATCATTCAATGGGGAAGAAAAAACATGTGCTTTCCAGAGTAATTCTTGATTCCAGAAACATATCCAGTTGGAATTTTCTCTTCCTTCACCCCTACCTGTTTTTTCTTAATCCACTGAGATATACAGGAACTATCTAAGAGTCAGAAGAAATAAATAGACGCCTAATGGAACAAAATGAAATTACTGAATTTTCCATCCGGGATATACAAGACATTTCAGCCTAATTGTGTTAGGTAGAGAGGGAAGTAAAAAAATCATGTGAGAAAACCTTTCATATTTTTCTTTTAAGAAAGGTAACCTTTGTCTCCTACATACACAAAAAAAAC
>VZDJ01000149.1:922753-982563 GCA_008694505.1 Cyanoderma ruficeps | reverse complement strand
AATAATAATAATAATAATAAAGATTTTCTTACTGCCTTGCAGGGCCTCAGAATGTTAGATTTTTGTCTTCAACTCTACAGTGTGTAAAAAAAGATGGAAATGCACCTCTTCCTTTTATCCTCCCTGCATCCCCCATGCACAATCCATTACCAAAGCCATGAAAGTATAAAAGTGTCAAGTCCTCTTTCTCTTCAGAGCAGCAAGTTTTGTAATTTGCCTGCAGGCAGAATAGGAACAAGCAGCTTTTCAAGGTTTTTATGACCTGAAAGAATTCTTACAACACCAAAATTTTTTTGGAAGAAAATTTCTTAACTCCTACCAGAGGGAGCAAAGATGTTCCAGATGATCTGTAAATGATATGTAATGTATGCTGGCTTTTTTTTTTCCCCTACCTAAATTTGCTCTATTCTGCCTTTTTAAGGATTTCTATATATTGAAAACATAATATTTCTAATAATGGATACCATTACAGAATGTGTGTGTAGGGGGTGAAAATGACCACAGACACATTTCTCAGGGCATGTAAGGCTTTATAGTAATTTCTGTGTGAGATGAGGCCTACAGGAGTGAAGAAAACCTTCATTCCTGATACTTAGCAACACAGTTTTTTATTGAAGATGTTTACAACTCTGCAGATGTTACAGGTTTATTTCTTTCCTTACAGGCTGAGTGAGCACAGCAAATCGTCCCCCTGGGAGCTCATGAGCCAAGGCACACACAGCTATCCCAGAAAACATCTCCCTGCATCCACAGGAATAAAACACCATTAAAACCCGAGTCTTAAGAGGCTGATGAACCTTGTGCTCTACTAGTCCTCACCAGATTTCTGGCATGTCTGTGAGAGAAATGCACAGAAAATGGGCAATTTATGGAAAAGCTTTCAGCGCAGCAGCCTCAGCTCCGGGTGGGACTCTGTTATTTCATGCCCCCCTCTCACCCCACCTGAGGAGAGAGGCAGTGAGATGAAAAAGGGATAATCAGGCACATTAAAAGCTCTTGGCTGGCAGGGATGGGGCAGGATCACTCAGGAAGCAACAACAACATGAGCCATTGTATCCCAAACCTGCCCCAACAAAGGCGGCTCTGTAACTCTGTTTACTTTTCCCAGTTTGTCTTGCTTTATGCCTTTGATAAACTGTCAGGACTAGTTCCTCCAAGGACTATATTCCCCCCAAAAACCTTTCTCTGCTGGCCTCACATATGGTAAAGTTTCTTGTGCTTCAGGAGCCTGCAGTTCTCATAAGAACTCTTCATGTTTTCCATAATAATTTCAATACTTTTCACATTATTTTCCAGCTGTGCCGCATACGGGCTGAGCAGCACCACAAATCCTGCCCTATAACGTTACTCACTTTTAGCTGCTGCTGCAATCCTGTGGGCTAAGCTGCAGAAATATTAAAAAATACAGAATCAGACAGTTGAATGCCAAACACAGTAACAGTTTACACACAGAACAGATGAATTTACTGATGTTACCCAACCTCTGAAATAAAGCAAAGTTGAAATCAGATTACTTTGGCTCCCAACAAGAAAAATAATCAAATTTCTTTGCTCCAGCGACAATTTTTCTCAAAGCTCACCAGGCTGAATTACCCCCCCAGAAATCAACAGTATTGGAAAGATAGTAGAGCAAGACATGTACTCGATAAAGTAACATTCTTCTAAGATCTTGAGATAGTCAGGACTTTTCTATTTTTCAAACACACAGGAAGAGCAACAGAGAACAATCCCTCAGGTGGAGACTCCTGTGCTGAAGGAGCATCCACAAGGTCTGCGTTTGCATCCTCTGGAGCTGGGGAGAGCTGGAGCATAAAAAGGGATAATTGTGAAGTCAGAGTGTAATTCAGTACTTGTGCAATACTATTGCTCTTTAAATTCACTGATTAAACAAATAGCTTATTTTGCAATAATTTGCCGATGTAATCAAGCTTACAGCAAGGTCTAGAATACAAGAACTGTTAATACCAGGGTGACTAAGCCGTCCACTTGCAAAAGCCAGACAAAAAGGGGATAAAATGCATGTCTGAGGCCGGGAAATGTTTCACACTGAGAGCACAGAGTGGCCTTTTTCTGAAGAATGATTAGTGTTCTGCAGCTGCCCTGACCTCATTATACTCACTCTGAAATTCAAACTTCCTATTCCGACAGTTTGTTCGGAAGGTGAAGGAAGAAGGTTTTTTTTAAATTTGCCAGTCATGGATGATTACACATCTTCCTTCCACGGATAGCCAAGGGGAGATACATGCCTAAACAGCACTTTTGCCCTCCAGAACCTCCCTCCTAGGAAGGCAGTTCCTGGCAAGCAGGTTTTATGGCGAATATTTCCATCTGCCCATTTTCACTCGCCATCCCTCTGAGCTCCAGCAGTCACAGCTCAGATTGAGAAATCACCTCTGGCAAGCCTGAAACAGATTAGTGAAAAATTGTTTCTCCTCCTATTAAGCAATTTTCAGCACTTTATTCTGGTCAATTCAGCAGGTGACCATTCTCCCCAGGAGAGCACTGAAACCTGAGGGAGTGAAGATGAAAGCTTTTCCTCCACAGATAAATGTTGTACATTTTTAATTCATTAAGGCCCTCATTTAACTCCTCTCAAAACAATGGGCTGTTCACAATGCTTGTTTAATGGGAATTACAGTGGATTACCAGCAAGCACAAATTCAAAGATAATCCATATTTGAGAACTCAGTACTTCCTCACAGCTGCACCACAAGCAAAATGCTGCCTGTCATCAGCATTTTTTGTGCATTGCTTGTTGTATCATTCTGCTTTCACTAACCCAAGGCAGCAGTGCAAATATTTAAGCTCAGTTTAGTTCCAGCTGGTGGGTTCAGCACGGCATCACACGGGTGCTGATGTCCTCATCATGCACCATCCCAGCCTCCTGTCCTGGATGTCACCACAACTGTTCCCATCCACACCAAAAATACAGCCTGTGCTTCAATACTCTGTCATAAAAACCTTTCCCTTGGAAAGGGGACACATTCCTGCCCAGTTCAGCCTTCTGAGAAGGGGAGGTTTCGCAGGAGATAATTGTTCAGAGACAAACCTGACCATCCCTGGGTCCTCCCAGTCCTACAGGGAGCCACAGGGCTTCTCATCTTCCCTTGTTCCCATCCACCTGAATGCATGTCATAGGCCAAATTCCAGATTAGGATGAATTTATGTTGTTGCCACTGCCTTTTGGGTTGGCTTTAAGCTTTTGCAGACTGCCTCTTTACAAAGGTATCTTCTGATGCAAGTCTTAATCATTGCTGTGACCATAGAAAGGGAGATCAGTAATTCCATTTTTCATCATTATTCTTTCATGTTGGAAAACAAAATGCCTTTTTTTATTTCCCAAACAAAAAAAAATCATGCTACGTAAAAGAAATACAGACGTAATTTTGCTCAGGATTTGAACAGGGCAAAGGCTGCCAGAGCTCCAGGAGTGTTTGGACAATGCTGTCAGGCACAAG
Source organism: Cyanoderma ruficeps (assembly GCA_008694505.1). Lineage (NCBI taxonomy): Eukaryota > Metazoa > Chordata > Aves > Passeriformes > Timaliidae > Cyanoderma > Cyanoderma ruficeps. The sequence continues at coordinate 979,105 of VZDJ01000149.1, read as the reverse complement.
GTGGGATTGCTGGGGGGTCCGTGCAGGGCCAGGGGTTGGATTGGATGATCCTGCTGAGTCCCTTCCAGCTCAGGATATTCTGTGATTCCTAACCAAAGAAGATCTTTACAAAAACTCTGCAGGTTTTCCAAGAGCTGCAAACTTACAGTTTTGGTCAGATGTTTCCTTACACATCAAAGCCACCTGCCAAAAGTAAGCCCTGTGGAATGTACAATAAGAAATTTAAATTTCAGTCCACAAAAGTAAAAGTATAGCAACTCCATGTACTTAAGGTGCTGGCTAACATCAGAGCTGCCTTCTGAAATATCAGGGGATTTAGTCTGCCAGAATTAGTGTTTTTAGGCTCACCTGCTTTCTGACTGAAATCCTCAGGATGCCACACACACAATGACACAGGGTGATTAAAAAAGCAGGAAATTGGAGGCCCTGTTGGAAGGATTCTGGCAGGTGAGCCCTCTGCAGTAGCTCCTGACTGATGAATGTATAAACAAACCATTCAAAGACTAAAAAAGTATCCCACTTCCAAATGATTTTTGCGATTAATGAGACTAAGTGTGGAGGCTGGGCCCATACATCTAAAAATATTTATTTCAGATTCAGTAGATATCTATACTCATAGATATCTATATAATTGATTAAATCAATTATATAGATATCTATATAATTTAATCAATTATATAGATCATGTGTCCATTAAAAAGAAGTTTTTCCCTAATCCAAGTGATCCCCTTTCTACAGACCCATTCCCTTATGCTTAAGTATATATTTTATTCAGATAATGAGCTGCATGTGATTTTTTTTTTAATTACTAAAACATCAAATGGACACATAAGAAATCTTTCTTTCTGGTTAAAGCTATAAAGACACCTTTAAAACAGCTTTCCACTATTTATTATCACTATTAGCTGTGCAGAGCACTTGAATACATGGTACAATAAAATCTAAGGTATCTTCAGTCCCTTTCAGGGAAAATATTTGTGTTTTTCTGAATGCTTCTGAATGCAAGCAGTTAACCTTCTGTGTTGATTAATAAGTCTCGGGACCACATGTCATGTATGCAATATTTATTAATCTGTTCTCTGCATTTCAGAGTGCATAAGTGCATAAAATACCTGAAACACCACAGCAATTGTCAAACTGGGCTTTAGAGACTAAGTAGAAGGCAACTCTACTGATGAGAAAGAGACTATAAATAAAAACACACTAAAGATTTCATTGATCAAACGCCCTCTGAATGCATAATTCATCAAGGTGTTTGAGAACACTGAGATGCCTTGTTTGAACAGCAATCCACTTCTGTCAGTAATTTGAAATTTAAATTCTCTTAACATTAGCTTCAGGGGGAAGCAGTGGGCGTACTCAACAGGCTGGAGGTATGAGGAAGAAGAGATAAGGATTAAAATAGAAAAGCAAGAAAAAAGTGTCTATTTCAAAGTGCACAGTGTTAATTAATAGATTATGAGCCAAAAAAGAAAGCGCATAAATATTCCAGTGACGGTTTCACAGTTTAAAAATAAATTTTAACTCAGAATTAAGAAGTACTCTAGCAGACATCTTAATATTCCTTTGGATGGATGGAGGGCTTGACTGGCCTAAATTAAAGACACAAAAGATGGAGTGGATTATTTCCCTACAGTTTATAGAATCACAGACTCCTAGATTGGTCTGGGTAGGAAGGGACCTTAAAGCTCATGCAGTTCCTGTTGGGATGTGTGTTCCACAGACAGGGACACCTTCCACTATGCCAGGCTCCTCCAAGCCCCATCCAACCCTTGGCATTTCCAGGGATCCAGGGGCAGCCACAGCTTCTCTGGGCACCCTGTGCCAGGGCCTCCCCACCCTCTGAGGGAACAATTCCTTCCCAACATCCTACCTAGCCCTGCCTTCTGGCAGTGGGAAGCCACTCTCCCTGGTCCTGTCACTCCAGTTCCAGATGAGAAGTCCCCTCTCCAGCTTCCCTGCAGCTCCTCTAGGTCCTGGAGGCTGTGAGGTCTCCACACAAAGTTATCTTCTGCAAGCTGAACAACCCTGACTTTCTCAGCCCAAAGTTGCCACTGACCCCCAAAGTCATCCAAGCTTGAGTTGATCTCAAGCAGGAAGAAGATCAAGCCATGGCTCAGCTCAGCCCTCATTCGTTGGTCTCATTTAACCAGACAAAGCTCATCATCCTGCCCTCTGGCACCAAAGAACTTCAGAGGACAGCCTACAGTTGATACAGGATAGTTTACACTGCCTGAAACAGTCAGGACGAAGAAGGAATTCTGCTGGGAAAAGGAAGCTGGGCTAATATTCCTACTCTCTTCACAGCACCAGAAAGCATGAGGTTGCACAAGATGTACATCTCTCAAATTTAGTCACAACTTGTGACTTTGGAAACCTCCCGGTGAGGTGGAACATGGACAGTCTTGTTTTGGAAGGTGCGGCAGGAACAAGTGGGAATAGAGGGATGGAGAGGTCCAGCCAGCAGCCAGACACAACCTGAGCCCCAGGAGAGGAGCAGGAAACCATCAGGCTCTAAACCTCTGCCCTCCTGCCATTTTGCTTAATGCCATCTCTCAACAGACCAGGAATTTTTCTGTCCCCTATCTAAATCCATCCACTGGCTGTATATAATTAAGTTTTCTTCTGAAGTGCTTTTTAATAAAACTGAAGCTGCTGCCTAAGCCCTTCTCACACATCTGCTCTATCCTGGCTGTGTCAGTTCATCTATCATTAACCACCAGAAAGCTTATTTATCCAATTAAAAAGGTATTGTCAACATATTACATTTTCTTCTCTTCAATACTTGCCTGGTGGAGAAGCCTTCCACTTTTTCATTTAATTTGTGTGCAATAATATCTACACCAAAATTCTTGTGAAATCAAGGAGTGTTAAAATAAAAAACAGTCACTTCAGAGTTGACATTATCAAGGAATTCTCCTGTAAACTTCATATACAGATGGAATATGGAATTGTTACTGTATACTTGAATAGAGATTACTCCTTTAGTTTATTTTTCAGGTTAATAAATATATTTAATTATAATTTATCTGACGGCTTGGTTACCGTCAGGAAAATTAATTTTGCTGAAGGATGGAAAATGAGAAAATATATACAGCACCACATTGAAAACAAGATCAAGTACGGAAGAAGAATAAAACAGTATACATTAAAATTATCCTGCTGCTGACAAGAAAAAGACAGAAGTCTACAGAGGTGTCTTGCTGGCACATTTATAATAAAAGTTTAATTTTTCAATTATGTCCCTGTAATATCCTGTCCTGCAGCACTGATTACTTCCTTGGCTCATTGAAAATTAATTTTAGATAGTGCAAAACTGTCTTTAGAAAATAATCACCATCAAAACAAAACAAAGCAAAACAAAACCCAATAATCTACCTTCTCATCTAAGACTTGCAAATTTTTCTCCATTAACAGACCCACAATAACAAAATGAGGAATTGACATGTTAATAATGTCTGTAAGAAGTTACTAAAGACTGAGGACCTTGACTATGTCCTGTCACTCTCTTATCTTTAATTAACTTCCACAGAGTCTTAAGTATGAAAAGCACCAGGCTTTCAAGACTATAGATCTTGCCATAGTTTATAAATAATCCCCACTATTCATCTGGAATTTTGTTGTTCAATGCTGTTCTGACACAACGAGCGTTGAAGCCAATAACCTATAACTTAAGGTAATTTCTTCACCCCAGATTTAGGTCTGCTTCTCCCAGAGAGGACCCAGATTTAAATCTGGGGTGAGAGAATTACCTGAATTAGACACCACACAAGGGGGACACTGGATTCCAAAACCCATTCCAGGATGCCAAAGTTATGAACTGCCTCAAGAAAAAAAAAAACAAAACAACCAAAAACAAACCTTCAGCTGTGGACCCTATGTTTCTGTTTCCATCAGCTAAATGTTTAGATGAAATTGCTCAGAAAAACAATCTGATTTCTCTTTTATTCCTCTCTTCTTCACCTACATTAAGGCAGTCATGTTTTGCTCCAGGGGACAATGGAGACTGTGTTACATGAGACAACCTACTTTTGTGAGAACATACAATGGAAGAATAATATTTTGAGATGTCAGGTGATGGCAGGTAAACCTCCACACAGGTGCACCTTTATGCAGGCAGCACCAGGCTCTACCTTGATTCATTTTCTGAATTCCATGTCAAATTGGCTAAGTCTTAACAACTGGAAAGTTTTCAAGATGAAAAGCACTTGTCAACATGAATCAGCCAAGAAATATATGTAAAAGCAGAGAACTCAATTACATTTGGAATGTTGGTGCCCTGCTAAGGAACAGCAATTTCAAGTGTGACAGAAGTTCTAAGGTTAATGATTTGGAAGCCCTGACTGAGACTCAACTTTCTGATGCCAAGGTAATGGCCTTTAAATAAATATCAAGTGAATGCTGAAAAATGAACACTAAATACTACCGAAGACAGGAATGTCTGGTTTAAAAACAAAAAAGTGAAGATGTGAAATAAAAATATGAATAGCCAGCCTAGATTCTGAATGATTCAAGTAATTTGAAAGGCTTGGATAGGACATGCAGACTCACCTGTCCAACAGCATCCAAGCCTGTTTAGTGTCATCTCAGTAATGAACTTTACTAATACAAATGTCCCTCAAATTAGTTTTTTTCTTCCACTTGCATATTTCCCTTTGGAATAGAAATATGCATTTTGGTTGATGCATCAGAAAACTCCAGTGCTGTCTGAAAATTACATGTGTCACCATATTCAATGTGATCTACCCACTTTTGGGCTGGTTTTGCAAAGAGACCTCAGCAACAGAAAAGTCAGAAATAATGAATCTGTATTTTTAGCTTGACAAAATGAGAACAGGTCAAGGCACAGGAGTTAGTGCAGAGCCGGGAGTGGTGTGAATGAAACCATGAAGAAGGGGAGTGTCTGGCTAAGACTGCCTCAGGGTAACACAAAAAACTGGTTTTTTTCTGTAAATCTAGCTCAAGGAAAGGTTATAACAGCATCAGGAACATCTCAACCTTGCAAATCATTGCAGGAGAGAAGGTGTGAATGGAGGATTGTGGTCCTTGGCAGCATCCTCCACCCAGTCATGCTGAGTAAACAGCCTCATAACCATTCCTCCTCTTGCTCTGATGTGATGGTTGATTTGGTGTCAGTCAAAGCAGAAAAGGTGTAGATGTGTATCAGGCACGAAGGGGGCCATCCTTCTGTGCCTCTCAAGGGTTGTGCTGGAGGACCGAAAGTGGGAAGGTAAACACAAGACTGAGAGGATTCACACCAAAGAGTGGATAAAGACTCACTTGGGCAACACCATACCCCTCTAAAACTGAATTTCATGTCACCCCAAACCCTCCAGCCCTTACAATCCCATCCCTGCTTATTCCAGTGCCTTGACATGATTTTCCCAAATCTCCTGCTGTATTATTCCCTATGTTTAGCCATGCCAGCCGCCACCTGCTCAAAGGCAGAGCTTGTTGTCCCAAACAACCCCCGCTGTTCCCAGATTTGGGAAGGACAACACTCACCCCAAAGGGAAGTTGCACAAAATTCATGTATCTGTAAAAAAACCCACACTGATCTCCTGCCCTCCTGTTCTTCCCCTTTCTTCTCCCCCTTGCCACCATCACTGGCTGGGCTTGGAGATTTTGTTTGGACATTGTGCTTATACATTTTGCTCTGGGATGGCTCTCAGTAACTTTGATAAAAAATGATGGCTTTGCCTCTTTTTAAAGCTTTGGAACTCACAAAGTATTTTGAATCATTTAAAAAGTCAACAGGCAACTCATCACATCCCGACAATGTTTTATTTTTATTTGGAGATCTTCTGTTTTGTGTCTTCAAATCAGTTTTTACTTCAACTGAAACACTTGCTCAGGTTCTGAGCAGTTTTGTCAAAACAACTGTGTAAAATCCAGTGGTTCTTTTGTTCATTTACCATTTTTAGTCAATGCTGTAGCTACACATATATATAACTAGAGAGATGCTTTAATATCAAGATATTCCTTCCTAACCTGGGTTCCAGAACAATTTGACACTGACACAGCACTTGAACAGAAAAATAATTTTGTATTTGTGACAAACAGCAAATTAAGGAGGTTTACTCCTTGTAGAAATGTTTTTCTATTCAGTTTTAGCCTAAAGGATTGAAGATTTTTTTTATAAAAATGTATATATATATTTTCAGGATAGCTTAATAAAAGTAGAATTTTGTTCAGATAGTTCAATAGTTACCCAAGGATCAGCTCCAGAGGGACTAAAGCAGTAATTCTTTGGATGGTTAACATCCCCAGCAGAAACCAAAGGATTTATCACCACTTTATTCTAGTTTTGCACTTGCGAAACATCAAGGTTTAGCCAGTTGTGGCAGAACATTGAAGTGATGAGTAATGAACCGTTTTCCTCTCTGAACAAAAAATAACCCCTGTGAAAATATGTTATAGAGTTGCTCAGGAATCTGGGGAGTGGGGAAGATCACAACATGCTTAATTCTGTGGCCAAATCCTAGTTCAGAACCTGGTAATTTTAATTACTGTGTGGAGAACTTCTCAATATGTTAAAAAAAAACAACAAAAAAATCATCTTTTTTCAGACTTCTGCTAAATTCAGTGAACATGCTCTGTGTTCTGTGATGTCTTTAGAAAATCACATCTCTGTGAGCTTCTAGAACATAAAACAAATTTCTTTCAACCTTTTTCTACAATTAACACCTTTTTCTACAACCCTCTCATAAATTATTTTCTCAAGTTAAATGCCTTCTTTATCTTTTCTAGATAAACACAAGGCAAGAGGTACCATTTTTTAAATTAACAGACAGGTCTCTTACTTTGATGTCAAATACCCCTTGGGGGATCTATATAAGTGGAATATAAAATATTTATTTGTATGCTCTTGAATAATTAACACCTTTTAAAGAAGCACATGAGAAATCTCATCTCTTTCTGCCATGAGACTGAGAATGAAACTCATCCTCATCAAACATTCTTGCACATTTGTCCCATTTCCTCAGTTTTAGTCATTATTACTGTGTTCATTCTAAATGTACAGGATGAAACACTGATGCCAGTGGCTACACTACTATCAGATTTTAATTCACCACAGTACTTTGAAACATCAAAATAACTTTGAAAAGAGCCTTTAACTTCATCTCACTTCTGCTGTTTAGGATTCATTACAGCATGGACTCTGTTGCTGATCATTTTTGAATATTGACCATTTTCCTTCAGTTTTACACCCTGTCCACTTATAACAGCTGATACACAGAAAACCACCTGAGGAAAACACAAGCATATAATTAGCTTTTAAATTGCTGGTTGTATGTTCAAGCTTGAGTGATGCAACAGCTACGTGACAATTGTTATGAATGGTTTGACAGATGAATAAAATAACGAATTACTTTAAGTGTTATTAAGTAATCAAGGGAGTGTGTCAGCAATATTCTGCGTTAACAAGGCTCGCATTAATGTAATTCCGCACCTCCTGCAGCTTCTAAGAAAGGCATTTTTATTTATGCTCAAGGAGACCGAAAGGTAGTAAAATAATTTTAAGGGAGACCTGATTTGGGCAACTCTGTCTGTAATTCTCAAAGTTTTCAGACTGATGCATGGGTATGTGCTATGTGTCCTGCCACAGATGGCAGGACTCATCAAAAAGGCATCCTGATTAATGCCACAGGAATTCTGACACAGGCTGACAGAAACAGATGAGTCCCCTCACCCGACCACGAAAGTGCATTTGCTCAGACCGTATGTATTAGTCACAGTGTATAAATTTATGAATATTTATCCACTCTGAGCAGATCTGGAGATGGTCTAAATATCATCAGAAATTCATTGCCACACATGTCAAGGGTTTGATTTACTGCTTTGGGGGAGACATATACACGTGGTAAATAGGAAAACAAATGCACCATCAGTGCCTCTCACCACATTCCCTCTCCTGTCTCTGCTCACAGATGTGTTCAGTGCCACCTCTCACCCTTTTCTGAGCTCTAGACCTTTTCCTGATTCTTCTCCAAGCCATTCTGAGGGATAAATAGGATTAAAATAAATTCAAGTCCTTTCCCCCCTTTTCCTCTGCTTTTGCACCAGAATTCAAAGATTCTGGAACAGAAAATGTCCCAACATCTGAATCCTTTTCAGTTTCAGCAGCATCCTCATGTATCACACACAAGAGGTATAGAAGGACACCCAAATCTGATAAAATATTTCGCATTGGCTAGACCCAGGTCTTCACAATCAACAGTAATCAGAGAAATTAGGGAGGTGAAGAACAGACAATCTAGACATAGCCATCACTGCTTGAGAAGTACAATCACCTCTGGAAAAATAATTCCCATGCATTTAGCTCTGTGGATTTTAAGCAGAGGATTAAGCACTAATTTTAGCATAAAGAAATTGGAAAGTCTTGCTAAATCTAAATGGTAGCTTTTCAGCCCTGCTTTGCTGAGGTGGGACATCTCTGGGAGAAAAAAAAAAAGGTAAAAAGTTAACTAAAGAAAAAAGAATGACTAGAAATAAAAATAGAAAGATTAATAGCTTTATGCAGTGAATCTGCGTTTTAAAAAGTGCACTGAACTAAGCAATCACCTCAGCAGAGCAAGCACCATTTGCAAGAGTTTGTAAAATCCTTTCCCAGATCATGAGTTTGAGTGTATTTCTGTGCACAAGATTTTCTCCAGCAGGTTTTCTGGGGTCCATTATGATTTAAGGGATTACTGACCTTCCCAGACAGCTGTGCTATACAGAATACTCCAATTTAATGCAGTAAATAAGATTTAACTTCATGTTCAGTCCAAATAAAAACAGAAACAGATATTTGAGGCAGCTTTATGCCATTAATAGAGCCAAGCTTTCCTCTTATTCTCTGCCATGCTACTTTTGACACCAGGGCTGAGGTGGCAAGCAGGTTACTTGGGCTTTCCATCAGCCTAATCTCAATCTCCTGCCAACACCTAATCAAAATGTCAGGCACCTACATTACCTGCTCCTTCCTATTACAAATAATGTAAAAATAATTCTGTCTGAAAAGCTGCTTTGGGAAATTGAGGTTTAATGGCACCATCAAGAGCCCTTTGCAGAAGTGTTCCACACAGAAAGTGCATGTTTATTCCTGCACCCTGATCACCAGGATGCATGTGGAATTTCAAATATTGCCTTTTTGGTTGCTTTTAACACACTCTCCTTTTCTTAGCTTCTCACCCTTTACCCTCAAAGGCTGAAAATGTTGGGGCATGGTCTACTTCAAAAGTGAACAACTGCTCCAGCACTGCTGGGTGCCTCAACCACACACAGTCTTCCCTCCTTCTTAGTTAATTTAACTCTGAGAAGAAATTCTTTGGCTTCCCACATTAAAACACTCCATCAAGGTTCTCAGTATTTAACAAAATTAATGCATAGTGTGATAAACTAAACTATTCTAACCCACAACCTACCTAAGAGGAGCTTAAAATACAAAGCTCAGTTAAACACCACTCCAGTTAAAAAGGGAGGGGAAAAGCATCAAAAGTTTACCAGAAAGGTAATGGAGAAAGAAGGTATCCTTTCCATTTTTTAAGCTCTTCTCTTGTAATCTCACAGCCTGAAATATGAAATAAATTTTCTGGAAATGTTTCAGTGAAATACATTATAGATGAATCATTGGAGACACATATCTCACTAGATTTGTCACAGCAATAAAATCCTGACCTAAGGAACATGCCCTAAGACAGCAGAGGGTAGAGTCCTGTCAGTCTTACTGAGTAATAACTCCTCCATCAGCAGTCAATTACTGGGCTATTACCAGTGACAAAACGTGTGAGATGTGCTGCAAACTGGAGAGCTGAGAGACTTTCCCTGGGAGAAATGGCAACCTCTGAGGTCAGCAGACAATGTTAACTTTTTTTTCTCCCCTGGGCCTTCAGCCTTCACATTATCCCACCCTTCCCTAGGGAGCTGGGAGACGACATGGTGATGGTGGATCCCAACTCCTTCCACCTCCCATGGAAATAAATCACCCCTTTCCACGTGGATGGTGGAAGCCTAATTATCTACTGCTCAATTAAAAAAAGACACTGCACAAGTACCACCACCAGGAGAAAAGCAGCTGTGCTTTGCCACATTTATTTCTGCTTTATTCATTTGAGCTGAATGAAGACTTACTCTAGATTTTTTGCAACCACTTTTCCCCCCCACAGTGATTCATGTCTTATACGGTTTTTTTGCAATATTTGTCATCAAAGGCTTTATCCCTTTTTTTTTTCGCTCTGACAGCCCCTCATTGTTGCACAGGTCACAAACCACAGGTCTCCTTCCCACCCCAGCCTGGAACAGTCACAGGTGACTGTTCAGGTGATGAGGGTCACTTATCAAAGCTCCCCTCGGGCCACACAAAGGTGCTGGGATATTTCTGATGTTTGCTCAGGTGGGGCAAAACTGTCTGGTGTGACTGATGTCACTCTGCTGCTGCCAGTGTCACGGCAAAAGAGGGAAGGAAGGAAAAAAAATAGATGGAAAAAGGGGGAAGGGGGAAGGGAAGAAACCACCCAAAAGCACAAGATAATGCTGAGCATGCATGAATCACAAAGATGCCTTAACTCACTATTTAAATTTTTTTGGTTTAATACTCACATTAGAGGATCATACAACCCAACCATCCACTTCTAAGAGATTTCTTAACTTATTTACATTTCAGCTTGAACGAGTAATCATCAAAAACTTTCTAAACATTGCATTCCATGAATTTATGATGGCAGGAATGAGCTTCTCACTGCTGTACACATTTACTGCACTGACTGACTGGAAGACCACAGTGATCACATTGTCACATTGTTTGCAAAACCAGGAAAGTTCGCTTCTATTGTATTAAATAAATGAACTTAGGAGAATACAGAAGTGACATGTCATTATGAGCTGCTAGGTACATCTTTCACTAAAAGGGGGTAACTGTGGTGCCAACTTCACACCCCCTCTGGAAGATTCTGGTGTAATTTTCCAAAATTTTTGGAACCAAATTTTTGCCTGGTTGAACTTTTATGAGAAGAAAAAGCTGTTGTGTGAGACAGAAAACCCAAAGTCTGGTGTGTCACCCTCTGAGAATGCCAGATTCCAGGACAGATCTGTGGTTTCTCCTACCTGAGTCACTGGTGGTGGCAGACCACACTTCAAATAAACCTTGCATTAGGGCTTCAAGAATGTGAACCGCAAGCAATGAATTAAACAAACGCGGAGAGAGGATCCCCAGGGAGCCCTGGGCTCACCACAGGCTCTGAGCGCATTTAAAGGGATGGAAGTTCATCAAAAGAAAGACAAGTCCGGCTTATTACAGTATTGGGATACATTGCTGAAGGATTTCTTTCCAAATAAATGACATATACCTGCAAAGACTCAGAAGAAAACCTTTTGAAGGTACAGAAAGAAGGGGAGCATGAACAATAGACAAAAATAAAAATCCACATTTATCATTAACAAGTAAAGACCATGCAGCAGCTCATTCTACCCACAATTACACACATGACTAAGTTTAATCAGGCCCCGAAGTCAAGAACAAACAGCGAGTGTGGGCACTGTAATAATCATGTTTAAAGTAAAAATTACATTCCCTGTTTGGCCTCTGATGGAGCAAAGGATGGCAAACCAGGTGGCACAAACCTCCCCTTGGAAACTCCTGGGACCTCCAAAAGCACACTCAGAAATCTGATTACATTTCTCTGATTTGCTTGGATATTTCTCCTAAAAAAGTGTGAGATCTCCTAAAAAATATATTGAACCCTTTTAGAGCTCTCTGAAAAAGTAGGGTTTATGTGTAAAAAAAAGGAAAGGATTTATTTACTGGTGGCAAAGATCCCATCAAATTGACCTGCAACTCAAAATTTCAGTAAAGCCAAACACAGTAAAGTAAGGGAGAGCATCTCTTTCCTTCAATTTAAATTTAGGCCTGATTCTGACAGTCACTCCATTTTATCACTCAAGCAAGAGGCACTAAGCCAGCAAAAGTCAAATTTCAATTAAAAAAAAACCAAGGCAGTAATAGTGACATCAAATGTACTAAACTAGATTTACGAAACTGAAATGTTTGGCATGCAGAACAACTAGTAAGTCAGATTCACCGTGCTTGGTGCAAACAGGCAATTCTTCATTTAAAAAAAAAAAAAACCAAGAAAGTAATATCTGTTACTCCTCAATCAGTTGGATTAAGAGTATCTATTAACACTTGCTTCTCAGAATTATGGAACACTTCCTCTGTGTTCCAACTTTTTAAAAAATTGTTTTTCTAGTCTTATTCTCAGGAGAATCCAGAGTATTTTCATCCATAATAATGTTTTTTCCTGTATTTAAGATGCCTTTCCCCAAACCACTTCTGTAATTGTACATCGACTCAACAGTAGGCATGCATTAAATGGCACATAAATTATGAATACCCTTGAGCAGCAGGAATGGATTATATTTTGAAATATACAGAATAACTTAAAGAAATTTTGAGCCTTATACAGCAAAGCCTTTCTACTAGGAAACACATGTGTAAATGGGAACCATAAATGATTCTTTATTAGCAAAAAATGAAAGACAGAAATAAAAAGGTTTTGTTTTTCTTAACTCATTTAAAAACCCCTATTTTGATAAATCAAAGTGGAAAGATGTAAACTGCACTAGAAAAGGAAGCTTTTTCCTTTTTTGATTTATTTTTATTTTAGTTATAGAGGCTCTATCTCTGTTCCACTATAGTCTGTGACTGCAGGTTTTGTTCAATGACTACGCTTCATTTTTAAAATTGTATTAAAAATCTTGCCATCTTCAGTAGGTACTATCTGCTCTCAAGTAGGCTGCAACACTTTTAAAGTGAAAATATTATAGAAACATCCAATTATTTACAGGATTCAAGCTGACAGGCCATACAGCTAAGCCTCTATATTGAATGCATATTCCACACAGCTAACAGTGCCATTCATATGCAGCCCCTGAAGAGATTTGGGTAATGCCTCAATAAGCATAACTTCTAACTGTGGATTGGGAATGCTCTTATTAATTTTTTTTCTCCTCCAATTATGAAATGCAAATTGTGAAAAGCAGAATTTGCATCTTAACTTGACTTATATATTATCTCTGCCTTGCACCTTAGGAAATTGCCAGATATTAAGTTATACTTAGAGCTGCACCAAGACCATCACAGTTTACTAGAATTAGAATAATTTTATTTTACTTCCTGGCTCAATTGTGCTTTGAAAAGTAAGATCTACTTTTTGTCTTTACATATTTTAAAAATGTGTACATGAAGAGCCATAGGTCAGCTGTTATTAACTAAAAGTAACATCTGTCAGCCTAAAGCAGCATTTCCTTTCACTGGATATCTCTGATTTAAGAACAATCTGCTAGAGAGCTGGACAAACCTCATTCTTGGCAGTTGGCTGACCCACTAATTATTCTAAATTTCTACTTTATCCTAAAGTACATCTTTATTTCAGCAAATAATTAAACAGTTCATTTAGCAACCTTGTTCCACAAATCCTAGTTCAGTTCCTTGCTGCTCTCATGGCTACTTTCACTAAGCTTAATATTATCCAAAGCACATTGCCAAGTTTCATTAAAAATGTTGATTTAGCCATTGAGTGAATTGCCACAGTAATACTAGATGTCTATATGGATAAATACAATTCCACCCCTTTTCCTGCCACTGCACCCACACACAAAGCATGAGAAAGGCAGCACACCTTTTGCTCTAATTTCTGTGTCAAACAGATTTTTATTCACATTCTTCTGAGTATTTTTGGTCATATCCAAGAATATATTTTCATTCCAAGGAGCATAGAATTACCACACAACTAGCTGCAACATCTATAAATCTAAAATATTTGCAGAAATAGAATCCCTTAGGTCTTGATGACTTAGTATTTCCTGTAGATGATCTTGAGTTTAAGATAAATGCTACTTTCTTAGCATACTGTAAAGTCTTACGAGAAGTATATGAAAGCTAAGACATAACTTTTCTTATGTGACAACACTGACTGCATTGAAAAACACTGTGTTTTCAAAAAACAATTTGAAAGGCAAAGGGAAAAGAAAACCTTGGATGCTTTCCTTTGCTAAAGAGATATTTTTAGTTCTTTTTTTTTAGGATCTTGTACCAAGCAACTCATGATGCAGCAGGTTAGGGCAGATTCCGGCCCATGGTGTTGGGTTTGTGGCAGCCCTTCTCTCGCCTGGAGAGCGTGAGGCCAGCACTGGTGATGTCACCAAATTTCCACATGGGAAATAACTCTAAATAAGCTCTATTTGCTAAAGCAAGAACTGTGGGAGAGAATTTTGTGTGACTTGGCCTCGAAGCACTTACATTTGTATTTACATTAAGAAGCCAGCCCTGGCTGCAGGTCTGAGCAGGAGAGCCCAGGAATGAGGGAGGACTCGTTGGTGCATTTGCAGATGTGATCACAAAATCAGATCAAATCCAGCACTTCATCCCAGAACATCACAACATGCTCTCCATCTCCCTGTTTGTGATGGAGCACTTCCAGAGGCAAAGGAATTTTGAGGTTAACTTCCCCCCCCTCACTACTCCTTTGCTTGGATTAAATAATTTTGAATTTTTTTCTTTTTGCTCAGTGACACAATATGGGAAAACATTTTGGGCAGGACCCCAACGTGCTGTCAGTTGAAGATAAAGCCCTTTGCAGCACCAAGAATCTGGCATTCCATCAGCACAAATTACTGGAGTAATTACAAATTACTCCATAAAAAGAACACCTATATTTGTGAACTGGATTACGGTGCTAATTCTATGTCTCCCCACTTCTGACAAGCTGAAGAGAACTGAAAATTATTAGTTAAGCAAAATGACTGAAAACTTGATTAGCAGCTGGCAAAAGAGTTCAGATAAGCTCAGAAACTTCAGTGACATTGAGAAAAATAACCAGCAAAGTGGAAATTATTTAATTTCAACTTTTTTAATATTTCAGGTAAACGGGGATATTTCCTGTCTTCTTTGCTAATCCAAGAATTGCCACTGCCACATAAAGTGCAAAAAAGAAAAATGGAGATAAAGACTGATAGAATGGATGTTCCATATGGCCAATCTTAAAATATAACTAATAATGTTACAGCCAATAAGAAGAGCCACTCTTTTGATTCAGCCCTGACTCAATCTGTAAGTACAGTAGAAATACTTTGCACATATGAAAAACATAATGCTGCTCTGTTTCTACTAAAATTTGCCTTATTTCAAAGAATTAAAACAAAAATATCATTATCTTCTTATGCACACAGGACTCAGATATTCATAAACAGACAATTACTCAGTCCAAGGCCCCCATATATTTGCAATACTTTGCCTCCACAGGTTTTCCTCCAACAATCAATATTAAATAAAATGAACCTGAATTTCAGGTACACACAGGCAGGCTGACAAAATCAAACTGACCAAATACAATGGGGAAAGGGCATTTTCCATTGCAATGGACTTGGATTTAAAAGAACAAAGAAGCAAGGTCTGACACATTTCTACACCATCCTAAAAAATGCAATTTTCTAACTAATAAAACAGGATTGTAAATTCAAACATTCCTAGCTGGCATCAAACCACAACTTTTACGTCAAAATGAGATAATTCTCCTGCTGTTTAAACAGAAATCTTTGCTAATCATGGGAAATGTCTTTGTAATCTGCTTATGTCCATGGTTGTTTAAAGAGTTTACAATCCATGGAGTATTACAGATAAAAATGGAAAATATGTATTTTCAAATGTAATTTACCATATATTTAGGAAAAAAAAATAGGTTTATGAAGAAAATATTACCAATCCCATAGCAGCTCTGAGGCAACTTTATGCACAGCTATAAGCACCTCCCAGAAAACATGGAAATATTTCCAGAAGCTGAAATGGTCATAAAAAAAATACTTTCAAGTGTTACAAATCCTGACCCCCTTTGTGTTTTAAGAGTGAACTATTTTTTCTGCCTGGAGACTTCATTTTCAGAAAAATCTACTAAAGATGGAATTGAGAGGTAATTTCTTTCCACTGGAATCCCAAAGGCAGAATCACAGCGTGGTGAGGTTGGAACCTCCTCAACCAGAGGTTGTCCGTGCCCAGCTGGGTTTGGAGTCCCACGAACTCGATGAGGTCTGTGATCATAAAAACATTTCAATACATTTAAAACCTGCTTACTTTTCCTGGGCTGGCTGCTCTGCCTCATAAGCAACCACTTTAGCTCCTGTCCCTGCAGGTTTTGCTGTCCTTTGCCTTCGTTTTCTCCTCGGAGCTGGGTCCACAATGTCTGGGCTGCCCAGGAGGGAGGAATCTCTTCGTTCCAGAGCTGCCAAGAGGAAAACCAACCAAGGTCACAAGAAATCTAACATTTGAAGTGTTTCAAGACAACCCTTAAAATATTTCTTTTCTGTGTCATTCTTATGAAAATCTCTATAGTCCCAAGATGGCCTCAGAACTGGGAGAAGTTTGCGACATAAAGATAAGGTCAAAAAGACTGAATTTAAACTAGAATGATAATCTTTTCTTCATACCTCTTTGCACCCAGTGGAGAGAAAAGCCAGCAACCCCAAACTGGGCAATGTGTCTGGATTTTCACTCCCTCCTTTCCTGAAGCTGAGTGAAGCAGGCTCTGTCCAGGTTCATCTACCTATTTAAATTACCATGTAAATTAATGAAATATGCTTTATCTACACTCAAACAACAAACCCCTCTCCACTCTGACAATTACCTACTCAAAACTCAAATGTTAAGACAAACAGACCTTTCCTTAAGCTAAAACCCTCCATAAAAAAACTCAAAAACCTCCTATTAAAACATTTGGAAGTTACGCAGACGTTTTTATTCCAGCTATCAACATCCTGAAGTATATTTTCATTTGGTATGCCTGCTTTCAAAATGAAATCTTCAATTACCTATAATTTCCAAGACAACGATATCCAGAAGAGCACAAATTTCAGCTGAAATTTATTAAATAATAATGTGATGACTGAGGTTGAAGCTATTAGGGTAACTTCTCTGTTTATTACATTTCAGTGCATTTTAGGGTGGTTTAATCCTTATGTTGAACAAAAGATGCCATAGTTTGATATTCAACTCAAACAGTTTTCACAGAAAGTAAATAATAATGAGCTCTGTTTCCCCATTCCTTTCACAATTGTTATCCACGTGTACTGAAAATAAAGCAGGGAGGTAACATACAGCCCACAAGTGCCATTTTCCCCGTTTCTCAAAGAAATGTATTTCTGGCCAAGAGCATTGATAAATTAATCAGAGGCTCCCTGGAGCCTCTGCTCACAGTGAAGCAAATGCTTAACATTTAATATTATTAAATATTCACCAGCATGCACTACACTACATCACCAACTTGCAGATATTTGCAGGGTGACAACAGGTATTAGCTGACATATTTCCAAGGCACAAGCTAATTAACAATTTCCAAAGTCCAGCACAGAAAAGATACATTCCTATAATAAATGCTGAGAAGGGTTAAACGACAGCCTAAGTCTCCACACTAAACTTTAACCAGACATGCATACTTTTCCACAGTTAAAAGCTGAAAATATGTTTATGATAGCTACTCTTTACCTGTCTGGGGCAGCGTGTCCAACATCTGCACAAACACTATTTTATACATTTCAACATCACTATTCCAAGTTGGCCTCTTCGTAATGAATACACACGGAAGAGTTTACTGTCAAAACCCCAACAAACTTGAATAATTTTACCATCATAATTCCTATCCTTCTTTTTTGCTGTTCTCCTCCCACACCCTCTATTTCAGCCAGAAATAGATACAGAGGTGAACTTCATATACAAAACCTACATTTTCCTAACATAATAAAGAAATGTCTCCGTGTTTTGATCTGTTCAATATGTACTGGTGATCACAGCCCTCATGCTCAGCATTTTTTTGCTTGTTAGACACAAAACTCTTCTATGTCTAAAATTAATTTTAAAAAGATCTTTTTTCTTCTGGTTTTAAAAAAATAATTTAATTATACCAAAAGAAAGGTTTCTCATTCAGGCAGCCAGAATACAATCTCACAAATAGCAGCAGACTGGCTCATGGGTGAGGGCTGATCACCACCAATCACTGAGGCTTGGGGATTTCTGTTGTGGTTGTTTCTTACTTTTAAGCTAAAACTCACAGAATTGCTGAAGAAAAGATGGGATACACTTGACTCTCACAGTACCATGCATCACTACTGGACTTTAAACACACACCCACTACTGCTACCCAAAAATAATTCCCATTAATGAATTCATTTATAGCACTTGACTGAAAGCCAAAGAAAATCTCAGCAAAATATTATTCATTGCTCAACCTAAAAATCCTTTGGAAAAATGAGAGACAGTCTTAGACACAAGCCTAGCTTTTCATTCTGAAAATATTTTTTGCCTAAATTTAAGCAACGTGTTAAGAAAGGGAAGTTCCTTGACTCCGCATGAAATTAAATTTCTTACTTTTATATTATGTAATTCAATATGAGTGACTGTTATACCTTTGAGAGGAATGGTAGCAATTTAAACACAGAAAAGAGTACTTCTGGATGAAAAACAGTAATTAAACCTCCTACACCAAACATTGATTAGGAAAAGAAAATACTCCCAATAGATAACATACTTCCTGCAGGTAAGCAACTGCAAGAAATAAGATTGATAAGAGAGCAAGAAGGAGATCGTGATTCAAGTACATAGTCCAATTTCTGCCAAGAAGATTAAAGAGTTTAAATAAAAACTCCTACTGGATGGAGGGTTTTTGGTTGTTTTGGGGGTTCTTTTTTGTAATTTGGAAGACTGGTATTATTTGGTGGGTTGAGGGCGTTGTCCAATAGAGTATTCTAGAAAATAACTGAAAACTAAAAATAGCTGTCATTGGTTTGGAAGAGCCAGGATGAAATTAAATCAATGCACCCCCACAATGTTGGGGACCTGGAAACAGAAGATGCCTTTAATACAGAAAAATGTCACGACTCATCCTCAAGACACTTGGAAATACAGCATCAGGATCTCTGAAATGACAGAAATTAATTTCTGCAGCCTAGTTATAGGCAGGCAGTCCTGTTAGATTCTAAAATACGCTTTTGCGGTATTTTACTTTCATATACAGAACTCAATTGTTTAAAAAGAAATACCTTCAATCTGTCATATCCACCTTTCAGTGGGAAAAAAACAACTCTGTGCATCTTTATTTGTGTAAACCATCACCTCTAATGAAAATGCTATGGCTTTGACTTGTCTAATTATTAATGAGAATCACCAAGAAAACAGGATCCAGATCCTCTCAGTATAGCAATAAAGGGCAAAAATCAGCACCAAAAGCTTAGTTTTGCCATAAAAAATATAAACAGGGACCAAAGCAAGCAAAAAGCAAGTAGAAGTTCTCCAAAACTGAGGAATTTGTTCGCCTACAATGATCTAACTTCACACAGACAGAATACACAGCCTCGATGTCCAAATTATGAATAATGGACCACAAACAAGGAAAAAAGCTGCGATTCATCAGATTTTACCTACAGGAAACTCAGTCACAGACATTACTTCTCTTCACCTTGCTGTTATATAGCCAAGGTATAAAATAATGATTAAACGGTTCAAGGAATATTCATATTTTCAGCCTGTACCACTAAATGAAATGTATTTAGCTTGATAACAATAAAGAACTTGCAGTTATTAAAAAAAAAATTAAAATTCCAGATTGGTATAGAACAGGAAATATTTTTAAAGGACAGAGGCATTTATCCTGAACAAAAACCTTTATTTAAAGTTATCTCCTATCCTGGAGATTTCATCAACAGCAGCACAGAATTCTGATAATTTAAATTTTTCTCATGAATGAGAATTCGGCTTTTTTATCAGATTAGTAAAGACTTAGGAAAATTTGTTCAGATTTTCAGATATTGACACTATTGTAGCTCCCCTAAATTCCTCCCAGAACCCTCCTGCTAGCAGAGTAGATGTCCCTGTTTGAATTCTGCCTAACTCCAGGCATCACGCGTTGCCCCATGGAATTAACCAACTGAACTTCCTAGTTCTGCCCTTTAATGAAGCTGATGATTTAAGTAAAATCAGCACCAATATTAGACAAAATGGGCTGAGAGGTGGCCAAGTGGTCACAAACCCATCACCTCGAGAGCACCAGGACTGCCTGTGAGAGCTGTCCCTCAAGCTGCCAGAGGAAGGAAAAAGCAGAGAGGGAGCAGAACTCATCACTTTAATCCTTGACTGCGGTGCAACTCTGCCAATTTCGTGGTTTCTCAATCCCATCGTAATTCCCCAGGGATCAGCGTGGTTGATGATAATTAGCATCTCTATGACAGTCTCAGCAGAGCCTTCTAAATGAATGGGAATGGAAATTAACAAGTCCCAGGGCTGCAAAGGCAGTATCCGCAAAGCAGGATTAAGTCATTCCTGACAGGGAACTGAGGAAACACCATTCCTACCTATGCTGAAATTACCCTATGCACACAGATCCTGGCATCTTTCACGACAAATAGATCTATTTAGATTACTCAGAGATATTAAACACTGGTATTTACAGTCCATGC
Source organism: Cyanoderma ruficeps (assembly GCA_008694505.1). NCBI lineage: Eukaryota > Metazoa > Chordata > Aves > Passeriformes > Timaliidae > Cyanoderma > Cyanoderma ruficeps. Next base: position 958,627 of record VZDJ01000149.1, on the reverse strand, counting down.
ATCTGCTTCAGTGAAAGCAACAGGAATATGTCACCGTATTAATTTTAGGAAAACAGAGCCATTCCCCTTTCCCTTTGTCCTGCTCTACTGTATATTTAATTCTTTGTATAAATTTGGGGTTACTGTACCATAATCCCCTGGGGCCAAGAGGCAGCTGAGTCCGAGGTTCTATAAATTCTCTGTCAGCTGGTTATTAAAGTTTATTTTTACAAAGAATATCTCCATGGGAAGTGTTTATGAAGACACATTTTAAAACAACTTCAGCAAAAAGTTTAGATCCAGCTATAGAAAATTTACAAATTGTAGTCAGCTCAGTAAGGAAGTTTACATTTCATCCTTCTAGGCTGTATTAACACTGAATTTTCTATATGCAAAGTCTATTCTTTTCCTGAATAACTGTTTTCTAAAAGCTTTTTAAGTACAACACTTTAATTAAAATTTTTTAAAAAAAGAAAAAGAAACGAAACAAAAATCCCACACAAAACACCCTCATTTCAAACCAGGAGGGAAACTAACCAAATTATGGTAAAATCTGTTTGCCATAAGGTTTCCTTCTCAATGCTTGTTTATTGGGGATGAATCAGGTGGTCATCTGTTGCCAACTCACATTGTCTTGAAACTACATGTTGAAAAAAATTAGGGTAAATTTGCATGCAAATAATATGTTTGGTCAGGAAGCATGAAAAAGTCTTTTTCCATCTATCAAAATACAAGAAGGTAAAAAAAGAATGCATTTTACACATATCCAAGAGACTCTGAGGGAGCTCATTAATTTTAACCATCAAAAACATGATCTGTAAAAGAAACTCCTCTTTTAAAAAACACCTTGAGAAGGGAAATTTCAATGAACCACATAATCAATGAGAGATATTAATTTTCAATAATCCATATCAATATGTTCTGCCGAAAAAAATTCAGTAGTATTATAATTCTAAAAAAGTCCCTGCTTACAATCATTGCTAAAGGTTATGATTTTTCTTGAAAATACTATAAATTTATAGTGTCTCCAGCCCCTGAAAGTTAGTACCTCCCTCAGAACACAAAGAGAAAGCTTTGGGATGTACTCAAATCTTCTCTGATGTGGGTCAGGCAGGCACTCTGTTGAGGCAACATTTTGCAATTTCAATTTGGAAATCTAAAAACCTCCTAACAACTAAGGTTGTTTTCCCTGCTTTATTTTCCATGGGCGCTTGACAGAAGCAGCACCAAAGCTGGTGGCTTGGATGCTGTGGTGCTTTTAGGCTTGGTCAGGGGCTGTTTGGGGACAAGTTTTAGGCTGCCCAGCAACAGCTTTTCAACAGTCCACTGCAATTCCTGATTTACTGCATGAACCTTTTCTCCCTCTCTGGCCCTCGAATCTTCTCAAACCTCTGTATTAAGGCAAATTTTCTGTGCACCACGGATGGATGCACTGTCATCCAGCACACAAGCACTTCCAAATTCAGGCATCAGTACCAAAAAGGTCGTGGTTTGAAAAGGTTTGGATGAGCTCAGTGTCCCGGGTGTGACTGGTTGCTGGAGTCATCCTCTGGGCTCAAGGGATGTCCCATTTGGATCATCTGTACCACCCAGGGTGGAGGTAGGAGGCTTCTGGACATAATTCCCAGGAGGCATAAAGCACCATGCAGGTCGAGTAAACAAAACAACAAAGCAGACAGACAGAAGAGCTGAAATCATGAGGCCACAGAAAGCTTTGGAAAAGATTTCTGGGCTGTGATGTCTCAATGCAACATGAGGTAGTGGAGCCCACAGTAATTTCTCACCAGGCTCATAAAGCATAAACCTCATGCCTGGAATTCCATCATTTTTGCTTGACTTGGATTTTCTGGTGTCTGAGCTGATGTCGCTCAGCCCACCCAGCAGATCCAAGCCCTGGCACCAGCAGTGGTAAGGCTTTCAATGATCACCTCTAAGGTTATCCTACATGTTAGAAATCATTATTATCCCTAACCCCTGGCTCTGTGGGTGTGGAGCCCCAAGGTCTGAAAGTCAGCACTAAAGAGAATGTGAATAATCAACATTATTTACCAATTTCAAACGAGGAAGTGATTTTTTTAATGTTAATTCAGCCATAAAACCACAGAATTGTGGAACGGTTTGGGATGGAGGGAATCTTAAAGCTCATCCATTGTCACCTATGGCATGGGCAGGGATACCTTCCACTATCCCAAGGTGCTTCCAGCCGCATCCAACCTGGCCTTGGAAACTTCTGGGGACACTTTTGGGGACTCGAAAACCTCTGCAGGTAACAGTCACCTGCGCTGCTATTTGGAATGTGAAGATAAATAACATATTTGTTCATGACTACTATTGAAAAAAGGTTTCGGAATTAATACCAATCCCTCAAGTCTCAAACCCCTCATGCATGTAGTGAGAGCTCCTGCTACTGCTGTGACAGATTCTTCACTCAGTATGCCTTGGATGGAGAAATACACAATGGTGACTGCAAGATGTGCAGACAATAAAGCCTTTTGACTTTATTTAGCTTTATTTTGACTTCCTGAAAAGCAGTGTGCCCGGAAGGTCAATGGCACCTGATTTGTGTCAGAAATAGTGTGACAGCAGGACCAGGACAGTGACTGGCCCTGTGCTGGCACTGCTGAGGCCACACTTCGAATGCTGTGTCCAGTTCTGGGCCCCTCAGGACAGGGAATTGAGGGGCTGGAGCGTGTCCAGGGAAGGGAACGGAGCTGGGGAAGGAGCCAGGAGCTGCCCAGAAGCAGCTGAGGGAGCTGGGAAAGGAGCTCAGCCTGGAGAAAAGGAGGCTCAGGAGGCACCTTCTGGCTCCCTGACAGGAGGAGACAGCCAGGGGGGTCGGGCTCTGCTCTCAGGGAACAGGGACAGGAGGAAAGGGAATGGCATCAAACTGTGCCAGGGGAGGGTCAGGTTGGACATCAGCAGGAATTTCTCCATGGAAAGCGTGGTCAGATGTTGTCAGGGGCTGCCCAGGGAGGTTTGGAGTCCCCATCCATGGAGGTGCCCAAGGAAGGACTGAATGTGGCATTTAGAGCTCTGGGCTGGGGACAAGGTGGGGATTGGGCACGACCTGGACTTGATGGTCTTGGAGGTCTTTTCTAACCAAAATGAATGATTCTGTGATTCCATCACTTATTAAATTTATTTTCTTATTTCTTTGGATAAAGCACTGGGTAGCCCTGGTGCTTGAACAGTCTTTGCACTACCTGGTCTCTTGGATATGCACACTAAGGCTGGTTGGGAGAATCACCATCCTGACACACAGTTCACTCCCTAAGAACCCCATGGGAATCCTGAAGACACAGAGATTTCTCACTGTGTATCAAAGGCAGACTTAAAAATCAAGTGTGAGCTGCATTCAGGACAGCTCCCCCCCCCCCCCCCNCCAAAGCCCTGGAGCTCAGACTCCTCTGCCACAAGAATGATTTCTTTCCCCATTAAACAACCTTTGAGGAAATCAATACAACTCAAGGGAGGCCATAATTCTGGAAAATGTATGTTTTCATAATGATAGCATTTTGTGGTAGATAAATTAGTAGCCTCTACCAATAATTTAATCATGTTGTACTAGTGAAAGATCTTTTCATTTGTATTACACATTCCATTTTTTTGTATTATAGATATTTCTACTTCAGGTTGAGAAAACATTTCAGGTGGAAAAATCTAAAATCAAAACCTACTTAAATGGGAACTTCGCTTGCCTGTATTTCACTATGTATTTGTAAAGAAGCACGAAAACATTTAAACAAATACTACATTCAGAGCAGAAGGTATTTTGCTACTTATTTATACAGCAACATAAATACGTGGCGCTACTTTAGAGATAAAATAGCAACATAAGCATGTGTTACCATACCTTCTAGAGAAAAAGATAGATTTAAAGCTTTAAAATAACCCACTCTAAAATCAGTCAGTGACACATAAGACCTATGCCCTCTTCATAACAACACCCAGCTTTAACCCTGAACACAAACCACCCACTTTAAAACTGTCCTTACATGTGAACACACAGAATTAATGACAGTGCAGAGCCTAATCACTCAAAATGTCATTGTAAAAGGACAAAAGTCGAAATGAGTAAAAGGGAAATGGTGATTCCTGGGGTGGTCAGGCACAAGGAGAAGGCCAGTGCTGTTGAGAAAGGCTCAAACACAAGAAAATCTGTGATCTAATGATCCAAGAGCCACTGTGATGGCCAATGTGATTCTTCAGCACGTGAAAGATTATAAACTCTGTCCATAATCCTTCAGTCAACGCTGGCAGAGAACAGCTGAGAGTGAAAAGCCTAATTAATGCCCCAAACAGTGCTTCTGACAGGACCAAAGGTGATGTCAACTATGTGACCTAATTAAGACATTAAACCTAAATTTAGACATTAAATGTGTTTTGGGATTTTAAAAATTTTTATTTTAAAGATTAAACCTCTGCCCAAAGTATTCAATGCCTTGAAAAATGAAGTGAAAAAATGGGCAGGTCAACATGACAACCTCAGGAAAGCCAAGATTTGCTCCAGCATCCTCCACACTTCAGTGATGGATTTTGTACTGCCTTCTTTTATATCCATTCTCCTTTTCTTTCCCTGCCTTTACCAAGCTTTGAGACAAACTGAGGAGACTGTGGCGACTGGCAAAAGCAGATCATTGCCCAGAAAGTGACAGAATTATTTCAAACCCCTTCCTTCTGAAAAACTGTTCCATAACAAGTTTGTATCCTTTCCAAATAACCTTTCCTGCAGAAGTGATTTTTGGAATATTTATATTGTGCTTTCTGTATGTATAGACATTTTTTCCCCCTGAACTTAACAAGCCTTAGATCGTTTATTTCTCCTTAACATTTTTTAATTTTGTATAACCAGCTGATAACATTCCATATTTCATTATGCATTTTCCTGTATTTGCTGAGAAATGAGCAAGCTGAAGTATCACATGTCATTCACTAGGAACAAAATTCTATTTTTTTACACTATTTACCTTTCTGGACCCGTTTATTTCTCTTGAAATCATTATAAAACCTCCACTAAATAAAAGACATACCATGAGTATTATCTACAAAATTCTGTCAGCTCTCTGCTTGCCTTTTTTTTTTTTTTTTNCTTTTTTTTTTTTTTTTGGTCATATTGTATTCCTAAAAGACTTTTCATGCTGTGAATTTAAAGACAGCATTTAGGATGTCATTATGGCATGTCTTTATATACAGCTGCCATTAAGGTCTTTGTAATGGATTCAGAAATGATGAACATGGAAGGTGCCTCAGTCAGACATGACATTAATGTTTTTATGGCAGATGCACTGGCACAATCTCAATCAACATCACGGGATAATTCTGCTTTGGAAAATGCTACAGGTTTTCTGGCTGCCCTAAGAGGCTCTGAGGATACATTTAAAGAATTTTAAAGATCTTGGTAAGTACTTTGAGAGCAGCAACACATTAATATTTATTACAACACTTACTGAACAATGAACATGAAACCCAGTCATGTGCAAGACATTGATATACGATGAACAAAAATTTATCAATCAGCAGGTCTCAGTCAGAATCGAGAAGTTGGTTTAATTTGTGACAACTTCTGTTTAGATGCTCTTAAACAGTTACACAGACACATGCACAGCACGATTTTTAGTCATCCTTTGTTATTCATTGTGAATGGATTGTAACACTTGTGACAAGACCCCAGACCTGGGTTTACACTCTGATCTGGGCAGTTTCTCTTCCCCAGGTCCTTGGACATCTGCAGGGCTCCCCTGGTCTGGCTGGGCTGTGACCATGAGCAAAGTCCAGCACTGACAGGGCATAACCAGGAAGGATCTCAGCTTCAGGAGATGTAACCCACACCACGAAAACACCTGTGGTGTAAAGGGTATGGACAAGCTGGGACATTCTCAGGGATTTTTTAGAGGGCAGTGGTGGAGATGAATGGCAGAAGACTATGGCAAACAAGCTGGCCCCAAGTCAGTCAGACAGCAGGGATGCAGAGCCAGGATGCAGGGTGAGGTCAGTGCGTGTGACGGAGAGAGCCACAGCCAGACTTGTTACAGGACTGGCCCTGCTCCCCTGGGACCTACTAACTCTGGGATAGTCTTTCCATATGGCAAAAGCTGCAGCCCTCAGTGAGAGAAAACAGGATCACGCCCAGAGCTGTGCTCATGTTCCACGGATCCTCCCCCAATTTCCCTGCGAGCCACGAGGGCCAGGAGGCACTGGGAAAATTGTTTATTAAAATGCGAATGACAGGGGCTCAATCACCCAAACCCCCAAACCCACTCGGAAACACAAACTTCAAATATCCAAGCCCAGGGAAGATGGCATTTTCTTCTGATAAAGAGTGTCCCTACTAAGTTTTGCTGATATGCAGAGTCTCAGCTGTCTGAGGGATTACTGAAGGCTGCAAAGCTTGATGCAATTCCTCTACCCCTCCGTACAGCAATTCTAAAAAAAAGATATCTATATATAGGGATAATTTATGATTTCTTAATATTTCATGCAAGCTCAAAATATCTATAGGCAAGAAGAAAATCCTTTTCTATATTTAATGTATTTTTTTTTGTAATTTCATTACCCTGGGCAATTCTCATGCCCCTTTACCATCAAAAATACATTTAAATTATTAAGACCCTGCGGAAATTTTAAACACTTCCTGACATTTCTCCAAAACAACAGTAACTGTAATGGTAAGGTTTGATTACAAAAAGTAATACAGTCTCTCTCTAACTAAATAAAGCTTAGAGAAAATGGGATTTAAATACAAAGAGTGTGTAAACACACACTCCTTTTCCCACCACAACAAAACAGACTGGTTTAGACTGAAAAGAGTTTTTCCTCTGGCACCTTGCTTCAGAAAAAATATCAAGGGATGATCACTGTGATATAAACCACATGCTAAACTCTAGTGATGAAATACTATAAAAAACACAATGTTGTCAAAGAAAGAATGTCACTGGGTTACTTCCAGAGAAATTTGCTGAAGATGTTGGAAAGTATGAATGATTTTATGACTTTTTCTAGAGAACCGAGAGAAAAAAAGATGTTGCAGGCTACAAAGACCTGAAGAATTCAGCTCACTAACAGTAAGAGCAGAATAAAGTCACTAGGTTAAGAAGGTGATGTGTGGGATGACAGAAAGTTGTAACAAGGATCTATAAGCAGAAAACATTGTCTCATTTGATTTTTTTTTACTCTTTCCAGGAAAAAGAAATGTAAAACAGAGAATCTTGGTATCATGTCTTCTCAAGTTAAAGGTTCCATCTTAGAAGTACTCCAGCTATCCTGAGTAGTGCTGTATTTGACAGCCTTATCCTTAGAAAAAAACCATGCTGATATTATTTAAAGCTAAAATTTTTGCCTTTGACTAATATTGTTTCTAACCATCATAATACTTGTCTAAAAAGACATTTTAGAACCTGCAATTTTCTTTTATTGGAATGGATTAATAATTATTATATCAGTATACCTAACTTAAGGGAAAAAAGGAGTTTAAAAAAAAAAGAAGAAATCACATAGAATTCAAAATCAGACATTTAAAAAAAAAATCCCTTCCTTGTGTGCTCCAGATGGAGCTGGGAAGGCTCCACAGTGCTGCCCTCAGTCCCATGGTTGCTGGTACTGGGTGTTATTTTGGCATCCTGCCTCCCAGGAAGGCCAGTCTGGTCTGACTCCTCATGGAGGAGAACACTGTGCAGAAGAGTGAAAAACGTCAGAGCAGAGCTCAAAAGCAGAGAAAGATACATCTAATCGCTGCCCATGCACACAACACCCTCTTTGTTGACCAACAAAAAACACATTAAAACCTCCAGGACTAGGCACAAAGTGCTGATGTGAATAGCGGCTGCTCAGATGAGTAACACTTTTATTACATATTCAGAACCGAACACTTTGGCCAGGGACGGGGCCAGAATAAACCAGAGCAGCCTCTCTGGAAGTTAATGGAACTATAATGAATTACACCAATTGAGAATTCAGAGTATTATTCTGGGATAGAGCTTGCTGGTGAAATGCACAAAAACAAAGCAAAAGGCTAATTGCATGCTGGGCATGAACGCAGTCACTTCAAATTGTATTTCCTGAAAAGGCAGCTGAGTAGTATCATTACCTGAGAAATACCTAGAATCCTTCCTGGCCATTCCCTCTCTTGCAAAACCTGCATATAGCAGTTTTGCTCTTTTTTGTTAAAGTATATGAAAGAGCTTAAAGTCCATTGGTGCTTTTGCTCTCCTAAAGTAGCAGGAAAAAAGCAATACCACAACTAAAACATCGACTTTTAAACTGCTAACACACCAAACCTATTCTGGAATATGAAATTCTATGTGATAGAACAAGTCTTCCCCAGCCTTGGAAAAGCTGAAGGAAGCTGTGTGGCCAGGGCAGTTTTGGGAGAACATTCCCAAGTCCTATAATGGGCTCCCAGTCCACAGAGCTTGCTGGCCCCTGGACTGCTGCTGGCCTGCATGCTCACACATCCGAGCCTCTTGTTTTGGTGGTTTAAAAAAGGAAAATGCTCTGTGCCTTCATCATTTACCCTCAGGAACCCTCACTACAAAAATACCTGCTATTTCCTCTAACACTGTTTTCAGTAATAACAACTATTCCAGCTGATAACAAGAACTGTGTTGATCTAGTCATCCAAGGATATCTAAGGAAAATAAAGCCACCTCCTGTCTGCCAGACAGGGATTTTAAAGCTCCTCATGCCCATGAGCAACAAGGGGATGATTTGTTCCCAGAAGCAGCCGTGAATTAAAAACGTCAGTGCTGTCCTGAATGGGGAGGGCAGCAGCCTGGGCCACTGGGAGAAGCTCAGCTCTGAGACACCAGGCTGCTGCAAGGAAAAGATTTGGGAGCTGTTTTCCCTTACAGTTTCCTACCCCAGACAAAGGACACAGACACACAGCGGGGCTAATTCACTGCTGCCGGGATAAGGGTCACGACTGACTGAGCCACTGGCTGCTGTTAATAAATGTAATATCACATCTCTCCTGCAGTAATTTTAGCAAGCCACAGTGAGGAGAATGTAGGGGGAAATAGCCTAATCTCACCAAAATGCAGTGCCACTTCTTCCTGTCCAATGTCCCATTCTTCAAAAAATAATGAATGTTCTGTCCTTTACTGCTACTACCCATTGTTGCAGAAGGAAGGAGCAGCACAGAGTGAAACAAACATAGTTCCCACCTTAGAGCTGCAAATCCCTAATCTGTACCATGAATTTAACACCTTGTCACCCACCAGAAGACAGGAACTGTGGACTATATCCCATTGCCCCACTAAGGCTCACCTCCTGTGCCCACTCCTTTCCCTCCAACTCAACAGGGACTGGCCGACAGACACTCTCCTGCCCAGGGGGAACTCACCAGTGATTTATTTTAAGGCAACTTTACATCGTTCATGCTGTAAAAATTCCTCTCACTAGGCTATAGATATATCTTTAATGGGGCTGGGGCTTTAGGAAACTATTTAATGTCTTTTAGCAATAAAATGTAAGTATCTCCTGAAAGTGCTGGCTTATCTGGATGCTCAGTGCAGCTCTCCAGTGTCTATGACAGTTCAGAGGCACAGTTGGCTTTTCCCTGCACATAAATACCTCCTGTGCACATGAAAGTGCCTACAATGGGATGGCTCCATGTCTTCCATCCTTAGTTATCCTAAATAAGCCATCTCCTCTCCTTGGCTCTCCGAAACTCAAAGGTCCAGCACGGGGGTTCATCTCTTCTGCCGCCTCACAAGAGACAAGACAAGAGGAAATGGACTCAAGTTGCACCAGGGGAGGATTAATTTGGGTATTAGGAATAATTTCTTCACACAAAGGGTTTTCAAGTGTTGGAATGGGCTGCCTAGGGTAATGCTGGAATCATCTTTGAAAGTGTTCAATCAATGTGTGGATGTGGTGTTTAAGGATGAGGCAGTGCTGGCTTCACCATCTGACACAATGATCTTTGAGGTCTCCCCCAATCTTAGATTCACTTAGATAGTGAATCTATGAATCTACAATTCCATGTTTCCGTGAGGTGGACAAGACCCTCCTTCTCTCAGGATGCAGTGAGAATGATGCCTGCTTTCAGCATAATGTGATTTTCCAGCTATTATTTCCTCAGATTATCAAAATTCAACTGTGCCATGAAGCTAACTGGGAGGTTCTCAGATACTGCAAGAGTTTTTGGAAGTTTGTATGCCTAGAAAGAGAGTAGATTTTTTTCATTTGGCAGCTCCTGAACCAAGTGTTGAAACCAAGTAATGAATAAAGCACGAGGAAGCAGCACAGTAGCCTAGAAAGTGACATAATTCACTCACACAGGCACACAAAACAAAGGCCAATCACAGTTTTGACCTTGCTGATGCTTTCTGAAAATGACTGATATCGATCTCATGATTCAAGTATCTTAAGGATAGCTTGAAAGCACTCACAGCCCTTAAAAATCCTCTGTTGGGCATCTTCTAATTCTTGCCCTGCTTCACGGGGAAAGCGCCTAAGATGTTAGGACTCATGGCAGAGATCTGATTTCACCCTTGGTGTGATATGGTCAGTGTCATCAGACTGCAGTAATTGAGGTCAGCTGCTCAGTCTGATAGCTAGCTGTGCAACACCTTTCAATTCTCTCTCTCACTCTCAAAAAAAAAAAATCAGTTTGGGCAGAGGGAAATGGGAAATCAAAGATCACATTTCCATCATTCACAGGCTGCCTCCATTTCTGATCACAAGGAATAGACAGATGCATTCATATCACAAGTGCCAAAAATCTTTATCAAGTCCTTGGTGGGCAGAAGCACTTTTTACATTTCCCTAAAAGGTATAAGACTCAATCATTTCTGGGAAGTTTAAACTAAAAGTTCCAGAAAGGAAATAGTTCTCTGTTCTCCACTTTGATGAAAAGTTAAACTAAGTGCACAATAGGAGCTTATCCCTCCTGGGCAAAGAGAGAGAAGGTGTATTTAAATTTCTTCTGTATCTTGATAGCATTTTGTGCTTGGTTAGTGATTTGTTAATGTCTTCGGGAGCTACAGAAACTTGGGAGAACATGTTCCCAAATTTCCCTGGTTAATGAAATAGTTTTAAACATGGGAGGGACAGAAAAAAGAGCAAGGTGAAATAAAAATAAAAAAATGAATGACAGTATAGTGAAATGACTGAAAATCCATTTAACCTGGAAGTCCATCTGCATTTCACACCAATTCCCAAATTTCCTTTAACAATCAAGGTAGGCGACGATATTGGAACTGATCTTCTTGCTCAACAGAACTGAAATCAAATCAGGTGCAATTTACAAGCAGCTTCCACTGGAGCATCAACATGTTTTGAATCTGCTGCATAAAGGCTCCTTTTGCAGGCAGCAGCCACACAAACAGGCCACAGTGTTCTGTGGGGAAGTTTATTCAGCACACCTTGAGACATGGCTGGGAATCGTGACTCAGATTTGTTGTTGTCAAGTGAGGGAATCAGAAAACTGTCTTCAGGCAGGCTGCAAACACTGCTGGGTAAAGCCAGGGCTGAGCAAGGGACAGACTTTGTGAAGGACAGGTAATGAACCCACTGCTCTTGGTGCTAATTGAACCGAGGAGCAGTGCTGGAATAAGGATGAGGATTCACCTCTGCATACAGATGGAAACTGATGGCAAGCAGTCAGTGTCACATAGCAAATGGAGAGGAGGTGATTCAGGTCAAAGGAAAGGCCTTGTTAAGTAGATCTGTTTAGCACGAGGACTAAACAAAAAATGAACTTCTTCACAAGCAATTCACACCAAGAAAAGCAGCCAGGTGAAAAACGTTTGCATTATGAGGGTGGGGAGGCCCTGGCACAGGGTTCCCAGAGAAGCTGTGGCTGCCCCTGGATCCCTGAAAGGGTCCAAGGCCAGGTTGGACACTGGGGCTTGGAGCAGCCTGGGACAGTGGAAGGTGTCCCTGCCCATGGCAGGGGTGGCACTGGGTGATCCTCAAGGTCCCTTCCCACACAAACCAGTCTGTGTGATCTACACACAACCCTGTGTCATGGATTTTGTGGGACCTTTACAGACTGGCAAAGAAAATTATTTTCTATCAAATACCCTTGTCATTTGGGACATTTTTGCATCCTATATATCTCTTCCTTCTCACAGCAAGGGGGTGTTTCTGCAAATCCCAACCAAAAAACACTGTGAGTCTTCCATGTAAGGAAAACAGGAGTCACTGGTAACCATGGACAAGTGTCTTACCTAACAAGGGAAATTCAGGGGTTCTCAACATGAAACTGTTTTGGAAAAACCAGCATTTCCAGGAAATTTCCCCAAGGTTGCTTACTGCACCCCATGCAGATGTTAGGAGCTCTGTCAGGTAACACCCTATATGCTGTTTCCAACACAAACACACACATTTTAGCACCTGCTTCATTCTCATTCCCCTCACTCACAAACTGATCAATGATGCAAGAAGCCACTGCCTCACTTTGCACAGATGTGTCCCAAATCTTACCATATATCCCTTCCCTGTCCCCTGGGCCACATGGCAGCTCCATGGAAGTGACTGTTTTCTGCTTTCTTCTCCCCACCTCTTGAACAAAACAAAACAAAAACCAAACCCACCAAAAACAACAAAAGAAAATGTCACCTTCATCAAAATTCTCCAAGTCTTGCTAGAATTCAAAAATTGCACCCAAAATGTTTTGATGTTTCCTGCATGAGTAACAAGCTACTAGTGAGACATTTAGTTAATGATACTACTCCCAAAGCAAACCAAATTTCATGCCTAACTAGAGAGGTTAATATTTGTTGAGGTGTAATGAAGTAAACAATCAGGCAGGGAGTATACAACAGCTTTATATTTAAATTTTTATTTTTAATTACTTTGAAGATTTCAGCAGATGAGGTACATTCACACCACGTGGAGATGGTGGGACAAAATTCGAATAACCCACTGGAGAGTGTCAGAATACCAACATCAGCCCCTGAAAGAACCCCTGGGGATTACAGACAGGTTAACCAGGAAAGGTCTTAAGGAAATTGCTGGCAATCAGATACTCCTGACCTGACCCTTCTATCCCAGGAACCCAGGTAATGAGTATCCTTGTGAGAATCCAACACCTGGCTATAGATTAAAGAGCTGTTTTTTTCTTGACTGAGACAACAGCTCACAGTATGGCTTATCTCAAATGAGCCCTGCTTTTCCTGTATGGAATTGGAGACAGTTGCAGGATCAGCAGAGGGAAATCTGGGGCCTGTACAAGCAGTGACAACATTGCAGACAGGTGAGCACACTGGAAGACCCAGGCTCAGCTGAGACAAAGCCTTGCTCCGAGGTGTTCTCCTACAAGCTGAGTTTATTTCTCCAACGGAAACAAACGGGTTCATTACAGAGACAAAATTTAAGACTTTTGGTCTTGCCTGAACTGGTTACATCCCATTTCTTGCCAAGCTACCTTTGGATTAACCCATTAAATCATGGAATTTACTTTGGTCACTCTTAAAAGCTGAGATTTTGAGCTACCAGGACAGTTACCAAAGAGCTGCATATTCACTTCTGTGCTGAGCAAGTTTTATGTCCTTATTAAATTAAAAAAGCCCTCTGCTTTCAAAGTGAACAAAGGAATGCTCTGAGAGTGAGGTGGCAGTAATTTGACACAGGCATAGTAAACTGGTTTTCTGCCATCCACATCAACCCTGAAGACTAATTTATTTTGATTGAGGTTTTCAAATAATTGAAGCAGTTAGTTGGTTAAAAGAGGCTGAGAAAAACTATCATGGAATAATTATTTTTATTCAATTCTTACTATCTTCTTAGTATATTCAAAAATACTGGTACATACAAATGTATGGTAATGCACCTTTTTTGTTTCATTTTAATTACCCCAAATTTGGACACAATTGATATCTATACTACAAGATCTAAATTTTACCCCATATTCTATTAAAAAAATACAATTAAAGGATGGTCACTCATTTTAACTTATATTTGGATATCCAGATCTCTAGAACAATATGTTCCAATCTGCTCACAGAGCATCCAGATTTCTGTTTGCATGAAAAGTGATATTGTGCCTTTTTACACACTGACAGAATTGGTAATGAGTTATAAATTAGTTATTACTGACATTTTCACAAGCTACAAGGGAGGAAAATATTTCCAGCTTTACTACAGGGATACCTTCTCTGGAAAAATTTAAATTTGGGAAGAATTTAAAAGAGGGCCCAATGATTTCAGTGATTGGTCCCAGGTGATCACAATTACACCTATTAACTCACAGGAACAGGAGCAAAGCTAGGTAAAGACTTGTGAAATGGAGATGAGAACTGTGGGAATATGAATCCATCTGTGAGTATCTTTTTATTTAAATCTACCTTCTTAAAACAAAGTGAGATATTTAGTTTCCAAGAGAGGAGGGTCATACTCAGGATGCCCAGAGCGGGTTTTGCACCTGTTTTCCTAAATATAAATGTAAAGCTCTGAACCTCATGAATTTTACTGTCTCTGGAAGGTTAGCAGGTGTCATGTTTTATGTGTCCTAACAGAGCAAGATTAATCATATATATAAAAAATGTAAATAAATGAGGTATTTGTTTGTATGAGGAAATACACACTCTCCATGTTCATGTTCCATTCTCTCTCCACCCAATTAAAAAAACCAAAGCTCAGACTTTACAATATTTNCAGAGGGGAAGAAACAGGGACCAGGAAAATCTGGGTTGTCCAAAACCAGAGTAAGTGCTGTCTTTTATACACAACCAAAAAAAAAATACCCAAACAAGCAAAACCCCAAAACCCACAAACTAATAAGATGCTGCTGACAGCTCCAGTTTTGAAAGTATGTCCCCTTTTATCAGATCCCATCTGGGAAAGTTCTCTTTTGGTGTGTAACTTCGTGTTTGACCTCTCTGGACACAGGTTGTGTAACTGAGAACTCCTTTATGAGGCCACCTGTTCTGCTGCACATAAACCAGCAAGTTCAGGTTAAGCTTCAAAACCAACCAGACTACAGCAAAATGCACAACAAAATCTGGAGTAATAACTACTGAAGTAATTTATTTACCTATTGTGTCTGGATTATTTTGAAGCCATTCTTCCCCTTCCAAGCTTCACAAATTTCTAATATTCTGCATGAAATTCACACACATGATGTATGCAGCATCATGGATATTGAGGAAAAGGGTCCTTGAGAAGAGCCTTTCATCCTAAAGATGAAAAGGAACTTCTCAGCCTTCTAATACAATGAAAGACAAAAAAATCCCAAAAAAACCCCACCTTGTTTTCCAAGAAGTCTGGCAATATGCCAAGTGATTTATGTGGAATTTGTGTATCAGTTTAGTGCCATCATTTAGGATTTCCACTGAGTAAAGCAAATTTTTCTAGTACAATTTTATCACCTCAATCTCAGTGTCTTTTAGATTGATCTATGTGTCATTTTCAGAATAAAAGCTTATGGACACACAGGAAGGTGACTTTAGGACAGTACCTTTTACCTGAGATGGACATAAATAATAAAATTATCCAGTAAAATAAGCAGATCAGTAAAGAAGAGGAGGAGGAGGGAATAAGTAAAAAAAAGACAAAAAAACAAGTTTACAGGAGTATTACATTCATCACTTTTAGATGAAGCAAAGAGATTTCCTTCTTCTTAATCAAAGATGTTTTAAAGCATTAAAATAGAACAGTTTTTCTATTCCTATTTAAATAGTGTGACGATTTTGACATTTCCTTAGGTGTAAAATCTGTTTCCTCTCAAGTTTCCACTGACTTAAAGACACAATAAAAGGGCTACAGGAAGCAAAGCCAAAGAAGAAAAATAGCTCTCAAATCCAGCCAAGACCCACCAGACTCAGAGGGTGCAGCCTGGCTGAGAAAACTTCCAGCTAAAAACAGGGATGTGTGCTTTAACCTGGAAAAGCAATAAATCAAGGGAACAACCACAGGGTTTAGTGCAATCTTGAATAACCCAGCTTTTAATCAAGGTAGGCTGTCTGCTCCAATGAGACACTGTAATACAGCTGGGAAGTCATTGAGATAATTATGGCAGCCAGTGTCGCACAAGTGGCCAGAGCAAATGCTCTTCCAGGGAGAGCCACACTCCAAATAAGAAATAAACTGGTGTATTCACCCAGCACTGGGGAACAGCCCACTGCCTGACTCCCCAACAGCCCACCCAAAACACAGAGGAGATGTGGAGTTTGAGATGGCAGCCTAAAAAACACTCAATTCAACATCAGAACAGCTGTTATCTGGAATGTGGAAAAGCCACAGGTGACAGCAAACTCTGCTCAAATGTTCTGCTCCCTGGTGGGCCAGCACCTGCAGTAGCCAGGGTTTGTTGGTTGGCACTGATAGACAGCCCATTCCCTAGCTGAAAATAAGGGCTTTTATCCCAACATTCAGGATCACTACCCTTTTAGGAGCCTTTCTTCCTCAACAACCAATGCTTCTCCTTGTTGAAATGATCCTTCTCCAAGAGCCAACAGTGCTAAACCAAAGGTCAACCTCTCTAAAGTACAGACATGTTTTCAAGAAGGGATGCAAATCCACATTGTTTTCTGCATGTCAATTATCTTGTTTTCAGTATATCATGAAATATACCTAAATATTTTTGATACTGTTTCTTTCTGTCTGAATTACAACTGCCAGAGGGCAGGGCTGGATGGGATCTTGGGAAGGGATTGCTCCCTGTGAGGGTGGGGAGACCCTGGCACAGGGTACCCAGAGAAGCTGTGGCTGCCCCTGGATCCGTGGAAGTGCCCAAGGCCAGGCTGGACACTGGGGCTTGGAGCAGCCCCTGATAGTAGGAAGATAAAGTTCAAAAGGAAATTGTGTGACAGAGGTTTCCTAGGCAGGCTTGCATTTCACTGTGCACCAAATTCAGTCATTCCTGTGGTCCATAATATAAGTACTGAAGAATAATTTGGTGTAATAAAAATAATCCCTGACAGGTCCTTTAATTGCACCAGATCCCAAAAGGACCATTACCTTGGGTGCTAAACAAATGCAAGGGCTGTGGATTAAAGGAAAAACAAAAGCTGGAATGAGGATTGCCCCTGGCAGCTTGCTGATGGCTGGCAGGAGTTTCCTGCTCACCTGATAAGCAGTGACTCTTCAGCTGTAGATTAGAGGAGGAGGAGGAGGCAGAGCAGGGCTGTGGTGGCACAGCTCCAGCACCACCGATGTTGAAGTTTCACAACTGGGGAGTTAAATTCACAACCAATAGGTGTCAAAATAGGCTTGGGAAACAATTATTCATGGAAGGAGATAACATTTATGAAGGCACTGCTTCATTAATCAATTTAATTTTGATTTATTTACTCAAGAACTTGAACTTTCTGTCATTATTCTCCTTGGCATGAACATATTGACACCTCCCTCACTCAAAAAAAAAAATTCACCTCTGTTCAAAGTGCACATTGCTGAACTGTTGAAATTATCCTATTTTTTCAGTTGAAGAGAAAAAAAAAAACAACACTGGATTCATGGGTGTGCATCAAGCTTGGCATCACCAGCTTGGTCTGAAAATGATTCTAAAATAAGGGTCTTACAATTTAACTTAAATATAATAAAGGCAGTTAATTTGATGTTTTATGCAGAAATTAAATTGCACTTGAAAAGATTTTACAACTCACCAAGGAAATAAAAGTTCTTTCATGTGTAATATTTAGTAGTATGTGGAAAATATATCAACATTTTAAAATTTTACCTCAATCTATGTTGTTGCACCTAACTGTGCGGTGTGATCACTAGCTGCTCTAATTTTTTGATCAATCACCAAACATTCAACAGTTTTAGTAAGACATAAATCTGACTCTGTCATATAATTTTACTGAATAATGATTCATTTTGGGGCAACCACATTCAACTGCATCACTTTACATGCTGAAGCAGAAACAATGAGAAGCTCAGTAGAAAATATGCAGAGATATAAGCCATTTTGATAATTTTCACAGAAAAATGTCAAAGTAATATGTTGTAAATCCCTCTTAGTGCAACAGTCACAACAGAATTTTTAAAGGGGCGTAGAACATCTTAATACTTTTACTGTAAATGTATTTTGACCATGGCACCTGGTGTAATGCAGAGGGAAACCAGTTTGGCTCCCACAAGTGTTTTACAGGCATAAAAGTATCAGGTTGTGGGGGGAAAAAAATCAGTTTCAGGGGGAAGGAAAAAAGGTATCTACAGCTTTAAGGGAAAGGGAAATGAGATTATTCCTTGGGATGAACTATTTTCAATTACAACCTGACAAAAACAGAAATAATTTAAACCCGATGTAAATTAAAATGGCTAAGTACTAAAACTCCTTAAAAACAGACTTTTAAAGAGAAGCCTTCACAGACAGAATTTTAACTGCACGGCACAGCCGTGTTACAACAGGCTTTTTTTATTATTATTAACTTTGATCAAAGCTTATTAACCAGCAGCACCAAGCCATCAGTGGATTGGACTACACAGGAGAGCTAATTAAATTTAAAGGGCTACAAAGTCCTGAGGGGATAACAAACAATCCCCAAGGCAGGAGCTTGAATGGAGGGGGTGAGAACATTTGCATGGTGAGGCAGTGGAAGATGGCAACCTGCTTGCTCTTATTTACTGAGGGCTCTGCAGAGAGCTTTATACAACCAATTCTGAACCTGTCCTTGTCATCGAACATGCAGAAAAGGGTGGGCATTGTATGTCTGGGGAAATGTGGAATATTCCCACACATCTTGGCAAGAAATACAGATCGTAAAATTTTATCTGATCCAACAGGGCAGATCATGACATCCCTCCTTACACTAAGGAGAGGTAACTTTTACCAATTACAATGTGAAATATAGCTAAACAATTTAGGGACAAGAGAAAATAAAACAGGATGCAAGCGGATTGTAAACTGGTGCTCAGCAGCCCTGTTTTGTCCAAAGGCAAACACATATAATGCCATTTATAACTGAAAATAACAGCAATAAATCATAAACCAATTCTTTCCATTGCCTACATCCCACCTGCTATGTTATCCTTCGTATCTAAAATGCATTGCAATAGTGAAATCTTTCCCTGCAGTTTTGTCATGTACCTGGGAGGAGGAATAATATTCTCTTCTCTGGTCACTTTCCAGGCATTGTGAAGAGTAAACTATCACCCTCCATCTACTTTTCATATAGAAGGCAGCAGAGAGGTGGAGCATTTATCCCGTCCTTGCTCATGTTTTAAAAGCCTCCTGACATGTGGACCACTAAAACATTTTTCAGTTAATAATGGGAGTTGATTTACAGGACAAAGTCATTATTTCCAACCACGATATCAAATTATGATTTATCAGTCTGATATTGTAATTTCAGGATCTCTAGGAGGAAGGGCTCAGTAGCTGGAGTAAACAAAACCAGTAAAATTCAGTGCAGAGGGGAAGAAACAGGGACCAGGAACATCTGGGTTGTCCATAACCAGAGTAAGTGTTTCTGTATCCTAAAATGACAGAAACATCTTGCATCAGCGTGGTGGCATCATGCTGAGTCACCCACTCACTCCTGTGGGCGAAGAGAAACACAGGCTGGCAATATCTAGGGTTTCTGGTTTGGGATTTTTTTCCCCTTAAAGAACAATTGTGTCCAGTTGGCACCACCACATGAAGGGAACCTCAGCCTTATCCCACTCCACACCTTCTGTGACATTTCCAGGTCTGCTCCAGATGGGGGAACTTTGTTGAAGAGGCAGTAGAGAAAACAACAACCTCAGTTTGGTAACCCACAGAATGTCACCAACTCTGGAGCAAAACCTCAACAAGCCAAAGCAAAACCAACACTGTCCTGCTCCCAAGAAACATTCCTGACACTCGATCCATGAAGAACAGGAGCAGGATCTCCCTCATCTTGTCCTTCCTCTCTCAAGCAAGAGCTCACAGGCATTTCAAGGACCTGACACATCATCTGTAGCTGCTGCTTCAGAATTTATTAAACTGCAGTGAGAGCTGGAGTTTTGTGCCTTTGTCAACCTCACATTCACAGCCCTAAATAAGATTTCCAATAAATTCCCCCCATGCTCATGGCATGACAGGCAAAGCTTTTGTATAGAATCACATACTGTATTATTTATAAATGTATTATTATTTATAAATGTATTGTTATCTATAAATGTTGTACTATTTCTAAAGGGTGTAATTCTCATCAGCTGTTTTTCTGAGTACTTTGAAATACTTACTAATTCAATTTTAATTTCTTCCTTTACAATACAAAGCATTAACTACATCAGTGTGTAGGCAAGACAAAAACTACCGTGTTTCAGTGGATCTTTGCTTTAAGCTATGAAGCAGAAATTGTTGTGAGAAAGCAAACATAATTCAAACCTACAAATAGTACTGGAAATGCGAAAAGAAAAAGAAGAAATTTTAGGTAAACTTTTAGGGTCCAGATTCTGCCCCTGTACAAAGATTGCAATTAATCATTCTTTCTAATTTTCTTAACACTTTTTTTCATTGGGTCTTGTTACAGTATTTGCATGAGATCAACACCAGACTGGCAACTAAATAAGTAATTCAATTTTCTTTTAATAAACATTAGCAGGTTTTTCTTTCATATCCACTGAAATACCCTGGCATTGGAACAATTATTGGTGGTTAAGAAAAACCTTCAGACAGAGTTTTGAACTCTGCAGTTCTACAAATCCTGATTTTTTTTGCTGATTTTGCAATGCCTGGATTTCACCCCCATGAGTTGCTAGAACAGAATTATTTTGTGATGGAACCACCCCGAGTTTTCCCCTCCCAACATGAACCCAGTCACCTGCTGAGCACTGATGCTTTTTCAATTAATAGTGAATTATTTGGACATGCACAAATACAAATACATTTTTTCTGTGTATCTATGTGTGCATACACACACCTGCCTTCACTTTTCTTCAAAGAAGTTTTTTCTTCTCTCTTAATTATGATCTTCTCTCTTAATTGGTGGGTTTCACCAACATCTACTAAAACTACTTCAGTGATCTAATTCTCATTGATTCCTGCAGTGACATTTCAAGTCCAAAAGGAAAAGAAATACAATAATGAACCAGGAGACAGGAAAACTAAGATAAACAGAAAAAAACCCCAAATATTATCTATTTTATCTTTTATGTCTTACCGTCCTTGATGTTTCACATAGCTTTGAGCTTCATTATCTAATTGTTCCACTCATCCCTGAATCACTATTTTCTCCACAAAGAAAATATGGTCTGCTTCTTTTTGAGTGTGAAAATTGTAGGAGAGACTTCCAATATTCACCACCCAGCTCTGTTTTCCTAATGTTCACTGAAAGAGAAAGCTGTGCACACAAGAAGAGCACCAGCTGACCTCAGGGATACTCACTGAGAGAGCTCAACAGTGCCATTGCCTTGAAAAACTAGATGTGTTACCCAAAGCATTAACTTTATGGTCTTCATGTTATCTGCAAATTTTGCATCTGAACTCTTCCAGTCAGTACCAAAATCCTGAGGACTGCATCCCTCAAAGGTAGAAGAAAGTATGTTTTTTGTTTGCACCTCAAATAAAAACACGGTGTATTTTCCTATAACACTGATCAGTCCAGTCCCTCACGATTGCCTGAGCAGGGCAGTGAGTGTTGTTTTCATTATTAAATACATATCACTGTCTCAAAACTCTCACTGAGCTAGTTAGGCCTCACTGAATTTAGAAGACTCCACACCTTCCACTTCTCCTTGCCTTTTCACAAAACAAAGTATTTCTCATCATGTTACCTGAACTGACCAATTACCACCTGACAGCAAAGACTTCTGAAGAGCACAGTGCAAGATTAAATTATTTCCTTCTGCAATCACAATTTCTTTCACTTGTCTGAAGGTCTGCCTACTTTGTATAAAGCCAGAAATTCCTCAGCAAACAGGCCCACATGAGTGACAAAGCTGTTTGCCACTAGCAACAGAACACTTCCTGTTCCCAATGTGCACAAAAAATTGCTCTTTTACGGGAACATATTGTTGTCTGGATTACCTTTACCTGTAATGAAAAAAAGCTCCAGTGAGAGAACCCATAGCAAACTTTGCAGACCTTAAGAGAAGTTCATGTATGTATTTTTATACATATATACATAAATAAACATATATACATATATATACATATATATCTGTACATATATGTTACAACTATCAATGCAGTTTTGAAATTTTGAGAGCACTTGGCCCGTATATTCCCACTAGTTTATCACAAACATGCCAAAACTCTGATTCACAGTTAAATATCTTGTACTGTATAATGGGCCATCACTGCATCCCACACACTTTACAAGGCTTTAGTCCTGGAAAAAAATCATCAGATTAAGTTTCATAAGCATCTTCACAAGGCAAAAAATTCTCTGACAAATTAGAGTGGATTCTGCTATAAATACATTTTCATTCCATTTATGCACACAGCTCTTTTTATAGCTGTTAAATCTCCTCTCTTTCCCCTTTTTAAATACTACTGAACTGTCAGGAGCTACCTTTTACACTTTATCAATCATGGCACACACATCATGATTCCCCGAATTTAAAATGGAATTGTTGATGGTTCAGATACTGTTAGACTGTCATTAGTTTCACAAAGTGTGTAATTTGTCACTTTGCAAGAAATGACAGTGCCTTCACTCGTGCACCATGCTTTTAAACCTCCCCTCTCTATATTTGAAAATGCCAGTATTGTACTCTGCTTCAGGAAAGGTATTTTAAAGGCTTGCTGGCTGGCTTGTCACAGAGCAATCTGTCAGGTAGTATTTTGCCTTCCTTAAGGTTTATTCACACAAAGCCTGTCTGTGATATAACACAAAGACAATGCTTTCTTGACTTACCTGATGGCAACGAGGCCCGTGCTGGATTTTCACTTTCCTCATCAGTGCTGGCATCATAGTTATTTTCTCTCTTTATAATCATCTCAGTAGCAGCTATACTATCCCTAAAAACATCAAAATAAAGAGAAACAAATTACATTATTTTTGTTTCCCAAAGGAATTAAATAATTCAGGGAGAATATGTACAGAATTACCACCTATGGAAAGGGCAGGGATGTGATCTGATTGGAAAATCAACTGCAGCCCAGCAGAAAACAGAACAGATCCATCAAACACTGACTTCTTGGCTACAGCACCCACAGCAATACGCCACGGCTTGCAAGGATGTCAGAAAGAATCCCCCTCTTCCATGACTTCCAGGATTGGTTTGAATCACCCAACATTCAGCCACGAAGATCTGTCACTCACTGTCAGAGCCAAGGAAATGGAAACTGAACTAAGCTAAACTCAAATATGCACCAGGTACCAAACCAAGAAACCCAGGGAAATTAAATACCTTGCACATTTGGCATCCACTGTAGATTCTTTAGCTTCACTCAACAACTTCTGCAAGTTTCTTATCTTTGCCTTCTTTTCATTCAGCACCAAAACAAACCTGCTGTAAAGGTCTGCCTCCAGCTCCTCTTTAGCTTCCACACATTTTTCCAGCCTGCAGCACAAAATTAACTGTTACACCAATTATTCTGCTTCCTAGAAGACAATTCTGTTGTCAGGCCAGCCAAGAATCCCCACTGCAAACCACAAATAACTGGTCCAGCACCTCAGCACCTTGTATCTGAAACAGGCGAGAGTAAGATTTTTGTTGTTGTTTTTCCACAGAGAAGTGCAATGAACTCTGCTTCCAAAAGAAAAATGTTCAAAGTTCCCAGATGTGAACCTTTCTCTTTTTCCTCTTTTTTTTTTTTAGGTTCTTGCACACCTCCATCTGAGACAACTAAAATTTAAATATGCGAATGTTCTTTATTTTCAAAGTTGAATCACAACAGTGGGCATACCTTAGCAGGATACACATAAGGGGATCTTAAACAGATATGATTCATCTTGACAGGTCTCAAATCTAGACCACACACTGGTGTGAAATATATTTGAAGACAAAAAGAAAATTCCAAAATATAAAAAGGTTCAAAAGCTCTTAACATCTTCAGAGGAAAATATACTTCAGGTTTTAAAAAAAATTTAGTATGCATCTGCAGGTAGACTAATGTCAATAAAAACAAGCACAGTGGGAGTATTAAATTAAGAATAAGGGTGTATAAAGTCTCATAAGCAAAACCACAATAACAAGCAAACCTAAGCACAACAAATCAAGTGATTTGTGGCAAATGTAATTCTGTATTTAATTCTTATATTTCATAACCTTTCGGTTCTTGGGTTGAATCACAAACATTTTATTAGCTGTGTACACAAGAAGCAAATAAATATCTCAATAATCTCACTGATCACGGTAAATACAGTAAACAGTCATAACTCAAAAATATTTTTTCACCTGCCTCTGCAAGGCCGTAAGAAAGTTTAGAAGGCTTATTATGCTATTAAACCCAGATATGTAATATACTTTAAAAATACTAATTTATAAGGCAAGAGACTTCAACAGACTTCCTACATAAATACTAATTATTTTGTTCACAGATCAAAACCATATATGATGTAAGAAGCAAGACAATAACAAAAAACCCAAAGACTCATAAAGTATTAAGCCTACTGTTCAGAGCTTTAGGGATATACTTGATAGCTGATAAATAATTCATCTAATTTAAATGCAAATAGCAGAACATCATTACCATATAGATCAGTTCAATAATGCCTAAATGAAAGATCATAGGTACTAATCAACTACCAGGAGACTTTCCACCTACAAAAGGGAAGTTAACTGTTTAGTGGGGAATAAATAGACAATTCACAAAGAATCATAAACCCTAATGCAGGGCCCAGAAGAGCCTGGACATGCTTGATACTAATTATTTCTGTATAGATAAAAATGGGGGGAAAAAAGGATTTTGTCTAAAATATGTTAATCTTGTCTGTATCAAATCCTGTAGAATAATCCCCTCTCTCACACATAAACCAGGGAAAGTGGTTGATCTCTGCCTTTACTTTGCCAAGGCACTGGTTTATGTTAAAGCAGTTGAGGCTGGTTCAGATATTGAGAAATGTGGCTGGCCTGGCCAAAAAAGTGCCATTTAAGAGAACTTCAGTGAGGCCTTTGAGAGCTGCAAAGACATCCTCTGATGAAAACCCATGTAAATGGAAACTCCCAGTGAAGTACTGTTGATGCTGCCTGGACTGTGAGTAGTACAGTGGAAAAACCTACTGCAAGACTAGCCAATTGCTTCAGCCCCTGGAGAAAAAAATTAGCATCTAGAATATTAGAATTAGAATATTAACTCTTCCCTCTGGGCAAAACCAATTAGTAGTATGCCATCAGTTAATCAATATGATTGTTTTCATTTACGTGAACACCTTTTTTTGATTTTTTTTCCCATTATTCAAAGCTATCCACATCCAAATACATTCTCCAGAGACAGAATGGCATTAATTGGGCAAAATACTCAATGTAAAAGCACTGAACATCACAAAAGCATCACATTAATGCTGTACTTGGAATTCATGAGCCTTTAAAATACACTGTTACATGGCATATACTTTAAAAGAAACTGGTGAAGGGCAATGGTCTTGGGGACAGAGCTGCATTAATTGTGCAGGTGGGATGGCTCTGTGGAGCCTCCAGGATCCATTGAGGCATTCACCACCTGAGCTACATAAGCACAGAGCAGAGCTGGCTGCGTTTCATTCCAATACCTCAGTGGCTGTAAACACAAACTTTAATTGCCATTCCTCACGTGCTGC
Source organism: Cyanoderma ruficeps (assembly GCA_008694505.1). Classification (NCBI taxonomy): domain Eukaryota; kingdom Metazoa; phylum Chordata; class Aves; order Passeriformes; family Timaliidae; genus Cyanoderma; species Cyanoderma ruficeps. The sequence goes on along the minus strand of VZDJ01000149.1, from coordinate 933,086 downwards.
TGCCTGTGTGTGCCCTGTGCCCCTCAAACGCCATTTCCCCAGGCCAAATGGAGGAGCTGCTCATCTCACAGACAGGCTCCTAGCGTTAATTGCTGGAGTGGGGCCTCCCAATTTGTGCATCCTCAGACCTCTGCAAAGCTTTTCGTGTGCCAAAATGCACCCAAGGTGACCAGCATCAAAAATCCTGCACAGCCCACTGAAACCAGTCACTGTTAGGGACTATGACAAACAATAAACTGAGCAATTAATAATAAAAAACAAGATTTCAAGTGCTGACCCAACAGAGAGGAATCACATGCTCTACAGAGGTGAACGTGAGCTATGAAGCTTGAAGGCATTACTTTAATTATTAGCGGCTACCTTCACAATCCACCACTATGAAGGAAAGAATTCAGCATCTCTGGTATTCATCCCTGTTCCCAGTGCTCTAAAATAATTCCTGGATCTCACTGCTCCCTTGCATTTCAGATTCACCCTTCCCCCAGCACTGGCAATGGCATGGAATGTTGATGAGCTAATGCTGAAGACTCAGTTTCAAGCCCAAAGTACCTAGCTTGCATTTTTATAATCTGCTTGTGGTTTAAATATACTGTCACTGCAGCTGACCACAACATAAATTGGCAGCTATTTTGAATTTGGCTTGTCTACACAAATTTTAGATGCCTGATAACAAACCCCATGCCCAAACCAGAAATTGGATTTTTATTGTTCAAGTGATTATTTTGCTACAGGTCATCATTACTTAAAATTTGCCACCTCCATTGTCATGGAATCACAGATTGGTTTGGGTTGGAGGGGCCTTAAAGCTCAGCCAGTTCCACCCCCTGCCGTGGGCAGGGACACCTCCCACTGTCCCAGGCTGCTCCAAGCCCTGTCCAAGCTGGCCTGGAACTAATCGGCCTTGAATTTTATTTTATATTAAATAAAGAGAACAGCTATCCTGCTCTGATATTTTAACTCATCCATCCCTGAGGTGTGCACACACAGACACACACACTCAACCCCCGGCAGCCACTTGCTCACCGAAACCTCTGTGATGGTGAAGAAAATTTGAACAGGGAGATGGAAGAGGGACAATTGAATAATTCCACCTAGTGCCCCACAACTAAGGGAAACAAAAGCAGCTCTCATAAGCCTGCCTGCTATGTTTTAATTCTAATGAAGTCCTGAGGAGAGAGGCTGTGAGCAGAGGGAGATGCAGGGGCTGTGGGGCTGGCGTGAGGCAGGAGCGCAATTCTCCACACCACGTGCTCTGTATTTGATGTTTCACCACTCAGCACCGCGAGTGGTGCGGATGTAAATCCTGAAATCCTGCCTCCTGAACAAAGACAGGCACAGCTTTGTTCAGCTCAGGGCAACTCTCAATGTTTGGAGCTGAAGCAGCAAAGGGAGGCAGCAGGGTAGAGCTGGGCTGTGGCACAAAGACTTAAAAAAACCCACCAAATCAAATTTAAAAAAAGAAACAAAAAACGTCCCCCAAAAAAGCAAACCAAAAAGCCCAATACTTTTTGAATGAAAATGATTTTTGTATTATGTTTATCCTGCATTTAACAGACATGGCCAAACACCGGCGACCATAAAACCTTCTGTGTATATTTTGAAAAAACATTTTTCATTTACTCAAAACTAAGTTTTGCTAAAGAAAGGCAAAAGAAATCCAGCAGCTTGCAGTGAGAACAGTCACGCGATCCTGATTATTTTTTTTTTCTTTTTCCTCCTTTTCTTTGGGGTTACTCTGTAAAAGTGCCACCCCACCATGGAAATTGATACAAGCACTAATGCCTCTTACACATCAGCATGTAATGCAGTACAGAACACGGGTTATACAATACACTATTGTTCAATTACACTGTTAAGCAGTAAAACACTACTTAGGGAGGCCCTTTGCATGTCAGGGAGACTGTCAGGAGAAACTGTTACTCATTTTAATGAGAGGGAAACAAAACAAACTCCTCCCAAAAGTTGGCTGTCTTTTTCAAGGTAAATTAACACAAATTAGCTGCATTCTTTCATCAATCTTCCTAGATTGTGTGTTTTTTCAGGTAAAGCTAGAGAAAAGCAAGATAAATCTCTGACTGCTCTGTGTTAAGAGTTCTATGCTCACTGAAACAAGCATAGATTATTTCACTACTGAATGACAGACAATTCAGATCGTAAATGCAACAGCAATTACAAAAATCTCTTGGAAAATAATGGTACTTTTCCCTATAATACTGCTCTCATTTTTCAATTCTGGCTTCTTCAACAAAGAAAACAGATGAAAGAAGCAGCAAATGATTCTCCGTTCAAAAATATATGTAATTTACACTGCCAGTCCTAAGGATTATAGGAAATAATACTAATGAAAAGGCTTCCTAAAGAAAGTGAAGCCAGTTCCACAGATTTTGAGGTGCTTGGGGTTTTTTTTCTAACTCATAAGCTAAAACCACCTTTAATTGTAAATTTTTAGTATCAGTTGCACCTTTGTCAAAGGGAGGAGATCCACAACCACATGGGCTGTGGGTAACTGGGGTCAAAACATGTCTCAAATGCATAAAAATTTCTGTCCACTGCTGCTGAGCTTCTCAGGTGTCACCTGTGAATCCAGCTGGGAACTCACCTCTTCTCCACATCTCTCCAGTCACTGAAAAGCCTTTCATTTTCTCTCTGCAGATGCTTAGTGTTGGCCTGCAGCTTTCCCAGGTTGTCCAGGCAGTAACAAATGAGTTCCTTGACCATCTCTGCTGGGCTTGGGACTTCTTGCAGCTTCAGAGATCCAAGTCTGAACTGGGACACAAAGAAAGAATGAGTTATTTCAACTGTACAAGAAACTTACACTGAGGCTTTGCTCCAGTAAACTTGAATACATCTTTAATAAGCATAAGAAATACCTTACAGTCCTCCAGTTCAAAAGGAGATAATAAATTTGTCATGCAGAGAATGGAGGAATATGTGGAATAATCTACATGCTAATTATTTCCAGAGGGCCACAATGTTGAGAAGGAATTTGGAGCATCTCTGTGCTGGGCAGGGACTGCGGGAGCTGGGCCTGGTCAGGCCAGAGAAGGGAAGGCTGAGAGGGGATCCCATCAGGCCATACAAACATCAACAAGGGGTGCCAGAGGATGGGGCCAGGCTCTGTTCAGTGCTGCCAGTGCCAGGATGAGGAGCCGTGGCCATCAAATAAAGCCCAGCAGGTTCCAGCCCAGCAGGAGGAAGAACTTCTGTCCATGGAGGGGCAGAGCCCTGGAACAGCTGCCCAGGGAGGGCCTGGAGTGTCCCTGTCTGGAGACATGCCAAGCCCAGCTGGACACGTTCCTGTGTCATTGTTCCAGGGGACCCTGCCTGGGCAGGGGCTTGGGCTGGGTGAGCTCCAGACATCTCTTCCAACTCCAGATATCCTGGGATTCTATGATTCTGTGATTTATGCAGCTAATAAGAAAAATCCAGCCAGCAAGTTGTCACCTCCAGGGTTCAGACAGCAAGTTCTTAATCATAAAAGGATTTCTTCAATTAAATAGGCAGCCTCATCATTCCAGTGAGACTAAAAGATCTGTAATGAACCAGTGTATTTCTTCAGCAATGGGGATATACAGGAGCACTGAACATACTTGTTTGGCCTGGTCTGGGACAAACAACAGAAAACTGTGGGTCTTGTCATGTTAAAGGAAGAATACCTCAGCCGTACATACCAACCAGTGCCAGCTGAGCTATAACCATGCAAACCTGGGTGAAGACACATTAATAAACAAAGTTTGAGGGAGCGGAAGAAAGTGAAAGGGTCATCTCTCACATCTTGTGATTATCAAAAAGACTGACATAAATTTTGTGGCATTTCCCTATGGAGAGAAGTATTACCCATCTTTTCAATTTGAATATGCAGCTGTAACATCTTAAAAAAACCCACAAATGTAAGTGGCACACACTAGGGAAGAGTTCACTCTGTGTTGTGCCACCTCACCTATTAAAATCAGAAATGCAAGACTGATTAGTTTTCTCCCTCATTTTACTTGGGAGGACATAGAAAATTACATAAAAGACATCTATTAAAAATGCCTATTGTTTGTTAACTTTTTTTAATGCAAGTTTCATTAATGCCATGCATAAGTTTTGCCTGAAAAAGGCTCAGTAAAAACTACTCACAAAGCTTTCAAAGACATTGTTTGAAACAAGGAACAATCCTTCCACATGGACCTTTTATCTGTGGAAGTCTCTGCCACAACACATGATACCATCCTGACCTCCTTCAGCAAGGTCAGTCTATCAGAAAATGTGGAAAACCCAAAGGTTTAATTTCCAATTAGCCACCAAATTCACATGTGCTGTCTCTAAAGCACTGTTGTCTTTAGCTGGTGTACATCTGATGGCTACAGATGAAAAGATGCATTTAATTTATTTTTGGAAATTAGGTTACACTATCAGTAGCCCACAGATTGGCTTGCACCCCCTCAGTATCACACATACTGTCTGACAGCATTAACAAAGATGGACGTTTGTGTAAAGGAAACTGTTTTTCATCACTTGCAAGCCACCACTATGCTATTTGGATAAAGAATTCACAGAGATAGAGGCACAGTAGCACAGATAAATAGCATCAAAACCTTTTACTGTGAAGGAAATTGCAAGTAGAGCATATAATTTTTGTCTTATGCCTTAATATATTCAACTGAGATCAGGTAGAGGCAAATACATTTAATCAGGACAAACAAATTAATGGTTTTCACTGCACAAAAGAATACAAAATGCACAATCCTGAAACAGGTTAAAGTGAGTAGCAGTAGAATTATTCTGAAAGCCTGGTACCACTGCACAACCAAAATCATGCCACGCACAAAGCAGACACTCCAAAAGCAATTGTAATAATTAAAAAACATAAAAAACAACACTACTGCAGGGACACAGAGTATATGCACATCTTTGCAGGTACTGAAGTTCAACACTGATGGTCAATCTTTGCTTTAGTCTTTAGTTTAGTCTTTATGCAAAACAATTGACTATTACCTACTATCTAACAATGAAATTCACTGTCCTGCTTCTGTGCCTTAGACACCGAGACCTGTGGACCATTTCTAGGAGGCCCACAAAGGTGAGCAGAGCAAGTCCATCATCAGGAAGCTTAAATTTATCATGCAGGTCCTGACAAATCAACTAAGAAAGGAAAAAAATAGGAAGGTTTTCTGCAAAACAAGCATTCTTCTGTATCTTCCCTGCTCTCCCAGTCATCTAATCTTAATTTAGGATAGCTGTGGGGAGCACATTATCCAGCTACCTCCAGGAAAACACAGAACGTTTGGATACAGCCCTAATTAAAACAAAACTAACATGACAGCCTGGAACAGTGGAAGGTGTCCCTGCCCATGGAAAGGAGTGCTTTAAGGTGCCTTCCAACCCAAAGCATACAGTGGTTCTGTGATCCTGGACTGTGTGGTCGCACTCTGCCTCCCTCATACAGCATGTTACACAAACTGCACCAAAACCCCTTTCCCTGAGGATGTTCCTCCAGCATGGAATTGTTTTACACTACATATTTAACACACAGAGACGTCAGCACTAACAATAGCAACTGCTGCTATCTCCGAAAATTACAGCTGAGTGGTGTTTGCCCCACCAGGAGGCCGGTGCTGAGAGGCTGATAAGCCAAAAAGGCAGCCAGGTTTACTGAATTCCCAAAGCAGCACTAAAACGACTAAAGAAAAAAGAAATCTCAAGGCAATTCTGCTCTGGAGTCCTGCTGCTATCCCGAACTGGAAAGTGAACTGGTACACGAGCAGATGACAAAATAACACAACTTTACATCCAAGGACTCTAAATTTGGGACAGGTGTGTAAATTGTAGACAGAATTGTATTAAAATTAAGTGTTGCGAGGGGAAAAAAAAACAACATTAAAAAGGTGATGTTAGTTTTTCCCACACACTGCTAAGATTTTCCTTGCAACCAAAACAAGAAACAGTCCAGTTATTTGTCCTTTATTGCCAAAACCACAGTAGGGAAACTGCAAACAGTCCTAGGGAGATGCAGTGGAAGTGGTTAAAGATCAGGATACCATAACAAACAGTTAACTGGGTGGGATATCAGTTAAACAGCTCTTGCTTACTGCAGGAGAGAAAGAAAACATCATTAACACCTCACTAAGCTAATTTGTCTTTGGTTTGGATCACATTTCAAGATGATTTCGTAAATTTTAACGGTGAATTTTAATTTTTTTGTTAGTTTTGTAAATTCCTGCACGTTTCTGCTCCCCAGATGAATTTAAATTTCTCACCATCCTTAAAGCTGCTGTAGCTCTCTGGCTCTGCATCATATGCAGATGTAACTAATGCGCTTTCTACTTCCCCTTTCAGATCATTCAAGAAAACATTATGTAAAACACTGAAGCACTAAACACTTCATTTATACAGAGAAGAAGCAGATCTGGTAGAGGTCCCAGGAGACAACAGACTGACTGTGACTGATACACTGCTGCCCTTCAATATCTGTTTTATTGTTGGTTGGGATTTTATTTTTTCAAATTTTTATTTTTTTAAAGGAAGATGAACACAGAAGCATTTATAAAACTGTGTTCCCTTAATCAGAAACCACAGTCATCCTGTATCAACCAGGCCTGTATTTTGAGCTTAAGAAATAAAAAAAGAATTAGAAGCTTATGACAAAAATGCCATTTTTCCCTGACCTCTTACCCTGCCCACTGCTTATCTTCTAGAGATGAAGAAATAAGTGATCTCAACCGTAAAACACAAAATATTTCAGAAATAACTGAAAAGTTTCTCATTTTTTTTCCTAGATGCTTATGCTTAAGGGAAGATGTGCTTCACATAAGAAAACAACAGTTATTAAAAAATGAGACAACACATTTTTCACAGAAGATTCCAAAACTGAAAGTTACTTTATTGTATAGTGAATTTTAGTTTTGCATTAAGTAACAGATATCTACGATATAATCTTTGCATTACTACATTCCACCAAAAATGAGAGTTATCATATCTATGGCAATAATTATCTGAGGTTATGCACTGCAAGAAGACATCTACACAGCAATGACTCTCTTCTGAGTAAGAATCTGAAGCTAAAAACTAACAGTGAGCTTATTTCCAATAACAACAATTTTTCACTATGTCTATAAGAAAAAAAAAGTCATGCTGGAAACTCTCATTACATCTGCTTTGCTGGTTGTGATTGTTCTCTGTATTAGTAAAATATTCTAACAACCCTTTCTAACAGTATTATTTTTTTTTAACCAACAATATATTTAAGGAATTCTATACTTCCATAAGGTGGGGGAAAAAAACCCCTAAATAGATTCTGTCCTTTGTTGTCCTGGCAGGGTATAGCATAGATAGACAGATAGACAGACAGATANCCCCTCTCCCCTATTAAACCTTAACCTACAGTATTTCAATTTTTCCTTCTCTGTTTTGAAAACTAATCCACAAATAATTTTTGGAGAGAGCACACTTGACAGATATTTAGGTCTAATTTTGAAATGAACATATTCCCAGCATATGAACTGAACAATAGAGGTTTAATCATACCAGTCAATCTTGTACAGCCTTCTACAGGCTTTAACTTAGCTCACTCAGCTTCCACTCCTCCAACCCCTGAGTGAGACACAGAGAACTTTTCCTACCCCCGAGTGAGACACAGAGATCCCCATGCTCTACCCCTAAAACATTTCAGACTGAGCTAGCACACCCAGGAACATCTACATCCTCGCAGACAGATGGTGCATCCTGCAAGGTATTGCCCAATCAATATCCTTTCACCAGTGTAATATTAAAGAAGAATTTGAGGGGGAAAAAATAAATTCCAGAGCAGCCCACCAGCATGGAGCAGCTGTGCAGTCCCTGTCTGGCTCCCTGGAGACCTGCAGCCTGCGAAAGCAGCTGTGACCCCTGTCCTGGAGTAGGAAAGCCCTACAGATGCACACAAGAGCAAATACTTTTGTCACTGCCCTGTTCTGAGCACAGAATCATGGAGTCATAGAATGTGAAGGGTTGAAAGGGACCCTAAAGCCCATCCAGGTCCACCCCCTGCCATGGGCAGGGACACCTTCCACTGTCCTAGGCTGCTCCAAACCCCATCCAGCCTGGCCTTGGACACTTTCAGGGATTCAGGGGCAGCCACAGCTTCTCTGGGCACCCTGTGCCAGGGTCTCTCCATCATCAGAAGGAAGAATTTCTTCCCAGTAACTTACCTAAATTTTCCCCTCTTTTAATCTCTACCCATTCCCCCTTGTCCTGTCCCTCCAGCTCCCGATGCAGAGTTCTTGCCTTGTAGTCCCTTCATGCACTAGAAGGTGCTCTGAGATCTCCACACAGCCTGCTCCTTCACAGGGTGAACAAACCAAATTTTCTCAGTCTGTTTTCACAGCAGAGGTGCCCCAGTCCTCTTTGTCAGCTCTGTGGCTACCTAGCAAAGTCCTGCTAGGAGAAGGTGTTAAAAGCTGAACAGGTGAACTGCCCTGAAGTCCCCTACCCATGCCCTTGTCTACTGCTGGTATTGAAAGCAAATTGTTTACTACAGAGTCTGAATGTTTTCATTAAAACTAATTAGACTTGAGTTAATCTAATTCCAAAGGAATTGTTACAGAAGGAAGTTGTGCCTTGCATGTGAGATACAGCAACTTCTTTTTCTCGAGTGCTGGAGCTCTTGCAAGACAGGCAGGCTGTAATTCCCTGCTAAATATGAGCTACCTCTCCTACTCCACAGACTCTGAACTAAGGTAGAATCAACACTTGGATAAAAATAAGCTTTCACTATGAAAATACCCAAGAATTTAAAAGAGAAAAATGTTAATGAAAATTCATGTACAGGGTTAAAGAATATGACCTACAAATGAATGATGCTGACATTTACACAAAGAAAGTATTGTTACAAGCTTGAATCTGGAAAGCATTATACCATTTTTATTTCTTAAGTCAATCAGTGAGTGGTCTTGATTTTTTAAAGCTGTGCCACTATTATCTCCAGGGAAATCATTCAGCAGTAACTATGACATCCCTGGGTGTGGTAATAAAACGACTACACTAGACTTGCACAATACTGTGATGACAACATGAAAGCAGAAGTTGCTTTTGTAACAGTACAATCTAGGAAGCTAAAAAAAATTACACAGCACCATGGAAGCCAAGAAATCTGGCAGGTTACATCAGACAGTGTAAAATTATGATCACCAACACCAAAATACAAGTTTGGCACAAAAACCCTGCCTGCAACAAACTTGCCCCCTGACGAAGGCATTACATCTACTCTAGAGCAAAACAGATGACATAAGTGATTGATATTTCTCTCCAGTTGTTACCATGCTGCAGAAACCTTCAGAATTGCCATCCTATTAGCTCCACGTCCACTGGAAATTAAATTCCTTCTGGGTACACTATTTTGCATGAGAGCAGCTCCCAAGTAGTTTTTGGAGAGCGCTCCACTGTTCCTCACACCCTCAACTGCACATATTCATGGCACTGTGGGCCCTCTAAGGATTGGGGTGCAAGAAGGAAAACTACAGAGAAACTGGGAACATCACCAGGTGCTAGAACACACTGATAACTGTTCCCATAAGGACAAGGAAGACTCTGTTACTCCCTCCACCCCTCACCCAGCCTTATGCTCAGCACAGGCAGCAGGCTCTGATCCTGAACGGTCTTCATGGAGTTACTGACTGGGAAGAAACTGTGCAGGTCTGAATATCATTTCTGTGTGACCTGCAACTCTGTGCAATCACATGAAACAATGTCGCATAAACCCCCTCATACAGGAATTTCACTTTTCAAAAGTTTTTCTTCACCTCATTACTGTAGCTGAGTTATTTTTTCCTAATTTATCTCCTAAACACGAGCACATACCCACTTTGTATCCATTTTTTCTAGGACATACTCTGTTCCCTGGCTTACAGCGTTTTTTTCCCTCTGTCATGTTCAGACTCCATAATTTATAGATAAATAAATTTCTCAGCCAGGATTTTTTTCTGTTGGACTAAAGCTCCATGTAGCTTTGGCTACATACACGTTACTTTCTCTATCCCTCATACCACACAATCTTAACTCTCAATTTCAGCTTGCATTTCTTGACTATGAATGACCAGGACGGGAAACTTAATTTCAATTATAAACCATGTTGAAGTACACAGTGAAAATCCACAGAAAACAGTCACAGACTTTAATATTTGCAGTGTTCAAACGTCACATAAATCTATTTGCATGTTTCATTTCTTTAATTTAACCCTGCCATATGTACCTTGTGTAAGAATCACCAGGATAGAAGGATTATCTACATTTTAGGATGCCTGGTTCTTCAGGTAGTTTTGGAATTAACAATGGTAAATGAAAATAGTAAGAACACCAGAAAATTTTTAAATAC
>VZDJ01000149.1:905944-922728 GCA_008694505.1 Cyanoderma ruficeps | reverse complement strand
AATAAAAGCCATATAAATAGTTAGAGTACCAAAAACACCTACTGAGCAAGTAACTATTGGATTTCTTTCATGAATGGCATTATATGTCTTTCCTTAAAGCCTTTGGAAAACTTCCTTGTTTAATCTCTACACTCCTCAGAAACACCATATTTCACCTATCTACACAATCAGCTACTTCTGTGAAGCTTAATCCCACCCAGGCTGAAAGGGTCTTTAGCTACTGAATTTTGACAGCTGTGGCATGGTCTGGTCAGGATCTACCCAGGCTGTGATTCCACTGCCTCAAAGCGCTCTATAACCATTTTTTCAGACTTACCCTAAAAAATATTGCTCATGAGAGCACCTCCTCCTAACTAACCTTAAACCTTACATACATACATCTATACATACATACAGACTATATATATATATATGCAAGACCCAAATCATATCTTTGTAAAAAGTGAGATGTATTTGCAAAAAAAAGGCATGAACTGAGTAAAGCTGCAGAGTATTTGCACTACAGAATGCTCATCTCTCAAGGTGCTAAGCCAAAGAAAGCTGCCACTCATTTCCACCCCCCCACACACCAATTTTTCTGACCACTGTGCAACTGAATCTCTTAAAATTAGAATTAGAAATACACTAACTACTAAAATGAACTACAGTGGTAACACTCAGCACCTCTAACATCAAGCATTTCTTCCACATTCCCCCCCCCAATGGTAATCACATAAATTGTTTCACTTCACCAAGGAAAAAAAAATCTAAGCAACTGGAGTCAAAAAGCCAAAGGCAAAAATCTATAAAAATCAGATGCACAACTTTTGAGAAAAATAAATATGGAACAGCCAAGTATACCTTACAGTTCCACAAGCAGTGGTAACATGATTAAGGGAAGAACCAACAAATCAGACATTTTGTTTGATTTGGGATGAAATTACTATTTCACAAAAGAACTGGCAGGTTTGCATTTTATGCATGCACTCCAAATGCTTTATGCCTCTTCTACACTTTCCCTCTTTTTATCATTCCCTTCTCGGTTTCAGTCAATATTGTCCATTCAACTCCCTGCTACCCCTCTGCCTCTGAAGTGAGCTTAAAAAGAGGACTGAAGCAGGACACCTTTAAAGGAACTTCCTTTTTTTTTCACCTTTTCCCTCATTAATTCCATGGCTCCAGGCAGGATCAGATGTGTTCCCACCTCGCTGAGCGGGCAGCAGGTCTGTGAGCAATGGAACTACTGAAGGCTGGTTTCCTATGGCTATGACTCTTGTGCTGGATCCCCTAATGTCTAAAAAGGTGAGAAATCCAGTCAAAGCTTTTCCCTTATTTAATGCATTCATAACTTCTCTCTCCCATGAGGATTTGCTAGTGTCTAATAATACAGTTGATCTCATTCCACAGCTTTTTCCAAAGCAGGCACATGAATAGGGTCTCTTTTTCTCCATCCAAGCACCTATTTCCATGAAACTAGTAGGAACCTGATATCTCTGAGACCTTTACTCCTGTCAAATCTGTTTGAAATTGTCCAGGAGTTTCAGAAGTTATTGGGGGGAAAGGGAGGAGGTACGAGGCTGGCAGTCAGCAGAGGCACACAGCATGACCACATAAGCTTTGTTTCCTTAGGAAGCACGGTAAAACACTTGCACTTTTTATTATTTTTAAAACCTGCCCTAAATGAATTAGGAAATGAGCTTTACTTTGAGATCTAAATGTGTTTTCTACTTTGTTTTTCATGTAATTTATAGTGTGGCAATAATACAATAGACTCTAGACATTACATCTGGATTCAGGTCTCAGGGGTTAAATGCATGAACAGTTCACAACTGTGTTAATTTAGATTTCAGAGGGAAAGCCTTGAGAGATAGCTTAAATCAGAATTTATTTCGTAGAGGCTAAGAACAGAACATGAGTCCATTACCATAAAACAACTGGCACACAAACTTATCACACAGCAGCTTCCTTGAGTTTGAGGCTTCAGTCTCCCTGAAAGTATGAAAGAATACCTGCCAAGGATTTTTAATTTAATCTGATGACTTTTTTTTCCCCCAAATATTCTCAATTTATGTTCAAGTTTCCAACTCAAAAATTATTCCAGAAAAAGATCACAACTTAATTTAAGTAAAATGTTTAAAGGAGCAGAGTGAAGCTCTCTTTCTGAACGGTCACAAAGCATATGTAGCATGAATATGAAACACTGAAAAAAACACCATGCAAGCCTTTAAAAACCTCCAGAGAAGAAGTTTCTACAAACATTATGAAAACTAGACTGTATAAATGTGCTTTCAGCCAAAAATCTCCAAAATAAAAGCAAGACTTGCAGGAGTGCTGGTGATATTACTGTCAGTGAAGGTTCCAAGGTAACAAAATATAAATGATTAATACATCCAAGATTAAAAAAACCTCTACCACATTATGTGCTACATAATAAGACTATTTTAATTCTACCTATCAACTGATCCTATTCCTGCATGTGAAGCCCAGACTGCAGCTTTCCTTTAGAAACTGTAATAAAGCACAACTGAAATGTCTGGAGTAATAACTGTCATATATGAAGACAACTCGTCTTGGGAGCTGCTTCCCTTCAAACACTTGACCTTTAGGCTTTGGGAAGTAATGGAAACTATAAAGTGCTGGGTGAATACACCCTTGGAGCTGACATGCCAACGTTTTGGAGTAATCTGGGTCTGATTCCCCTCGAATATGCTGGCAGTAAACAGCTCCAGGATTGCACACGACTTCTTCNCCCGACCCACCCCTTTGGAAAGTAAATGTATAACCACATGAATAAGCATGAGATAATGCCTAGACCAAGGCAAAATATAAAAGTGTTCCCAGCTAAGCACTACAAATAATTTTCCAGTGTGAGTAATAACACTGTACTCATTTAGAACAACCATTGACTGTTTTCAGGATGGTATTTTACCCTTTGTTTGAAAAAAAAAATCCCTTCAAGATGTTGACAGCCATGTGCTGAAGCCTTCAAGATCTATCTCATTCAAAGCAAAAAAAGACAACAGATTGAAAATTGTGCACCTAATCTGAACAATCTGAACATCTGTGTATGCTGTGTCCCACCCACAAACATGGAAATAACTCAATGCATCATGAGATATATGTACTGAATATGAAAAAGTTTCAGTAAAGCCAAAATTCCAAGCAGTGGTGAGTTCGCAGAAGGACATAAACACTCCTATAAATTATCAAGACATGAATAGAACATTTCTTTCCATTCAAGAGCCTAAAGAAACAAACAAACAAAAAAGCCAAGATCATATTTTTACACAGAAAGAAATCAGCGCAAGATCAGGTTCAGGAACGCAATGCAGGTGAAAAAACTACTGATTTCTCTCTCCCTATGGTTATGTCCCCATTCTTATTGTTCAATTTCATCAGCAGGAAAATACTTCCCCCACCCCTCAGGATATTCTTTAAGTAAGCTTTAAGAAAAGTAAGATTGAAAAGAGTATTTTTAAAAATCAAGGAGTACTTCACTTTGTTTCTTTGTAAAATAGTGACAGAGAGGTAGAAATTTGACAACCAACATTTGTTCTAGACTACACACTCTAGTAATAGCAGGATGAAAATTTTTACAGCTAACAGACATTGGTTGGAGGTGGGTTGAGGAGTGGATTTTTCCCCTTTTTTGTCACGAGAATAACCCCTTCAACAACAGTGAAGTGTTTGTGACAACAGTGGTCCCAACACAGACCCACAAGGCAAACCCAGCTCTCAAAGGAAATTGATGATATGGGGGGCCAGATCAAACTTGAACCTTTTACAGGTTTAGCAGGAGCAGTAGTACATCTTAAACTCCAAACTGATGGTCCTTGGGGCCATTTTCCCCAAAAATGTCTGGAGGAACCACTGTGTGACTCCAGTCAGAACTACATGTTCTATCATGTAAGAATAACAAAAATATGACTTTTTCATTCCATAGGTAAAGGCCATTTCAGAGCACTAACTGATCATAGGTCATTCCTGAGTGATCAAATGTCACTTCCCCCCAACTGATAAGAGGTGATTAATAAGTTCGATGTCAGATCCATTCATGGGGACTACAAAAACACCAATAAGTAATTTTTCTATATGGATTATTACAATGCTAAAAGGCATCAAAATCTTTGCATTCAAGAAACCTGTATTAAGTTCTAATAACAGTTCTAATAAAAATAGGTTTTCTGAAAATTCAAATCACCTGAATCTATCTAAAGACAAAAAAATTCCCCTACCTTAAATCCCTTACCTAATGCCTAAAATGAATGCAATTATAATACATTTTTTCACAATGGAAGTTTTTACTCAGATCAGAAGCTGGAATGGATTCAATTAGAAAATATTTTTCCCTGAAATCTTATAAATTCTCATCTGCAAAAGAAATATAGTTCACAGATAAAAAAGTTAGACTAAACTGGTTGCTAGCAACACAAACAAAACATTTACTTTCTTTTCCGCGCAATACTGTTTCAAAAAGTTTTTGTGACGAAGTATTTAGAGAATTAATGTTTTCTTAAGCCAAGCCAACCCTAGATGAAGGAAAGCATTTTTTTCTCACAATTAGGATCCTATAGGGCACAACTGGAGACTTCATGGGATCATGTTTTAGAACATAAGGTGCTCAGACGAGGCACCAAAAAGCCACATCAGGGTATTTTATTTGCAGAACAAAAGAGAGGCAAAAAGTTTCCAAGGAATCAAGTGAAACGAGTGAAGTCCCCTTAATTTTGCAGTCTCCCAGCACAGAGACAGGGACAGGCTTCCTCTGGATGGCCCCAGCAGTTTGTCAGAGGCCAAGAGCAGAACACTTAACTTATCATCAAAATGGCTCAATGAGGCAAAGAACCTCAGAATTGAGTTTCATCTTTGCAGTAATTTTAGTGGAGGGAAAACAGCATTGTTCAGGTCTGTTGTATTTTATTTTCCTCATTTTTACTTGCCAGCAAACCAGCGTAAAAGAAAGAATCTCTAGATTTTCTGAAATCTCTAGCAGTAGAATTAAAGGTTTCTTATGAACCAGAAAATGGTGGAATTTTGTAGTTTTATTTGGCTTTTGTTTTTGCTTGTTTGATTTTTAAGTACTCATATTAATCTATTAGGACACTAAGGCAATATCTGATTAGGATAATAAAATAATATTAAGGTAATAATATTGTTATTTTATTTACTACANAATCCCAAAAAGCAAAAATCAACCAAAACAACCAACCAAAACAGCCCAAACCCAACAACCAGAGAACAATGCATACATTGAGGCGATAAAAAAGGCAAAACTCAATAAACACATATATTTCAGTCAGCAACAAGCTGGAAAAGAAGATACATAGCAGCAAATGCAAGCTGAAGATGGAGAGGCTATTTTTTCTTTAAAGCACAAAACGTCTCAGTGCCACATGTCAACCATCAGTTATCAGCATTAAAAAAAAATCACCATTCTAACATTACTGGCAAAATAAGATCTAAAGGGGTGTGTCTGTCAAGAACCACTATCTGTCAAGAATCCATTTTCAAGAGCAGGTTCTGATTCTGATGACTTCAGGAATCCCTGCCCAGGAAGCTCTGATGGAATACCTGACTGCAAGACTACCCTATACACAGCCCTGCACAGAGAGAGAGTGGTAACGAGTTTAATTTTACAATTTTTCTTACTTTATATTAGTATTTCACTGTCAAACAGACAGTGCTTGGTGAGATAATGGCATGTCCAGAGCTAAACAGACCTGACATGCTCATGTAGGTTCTTTTTTGAAGAGGATAAAACAAGTACTTGCATGGTCTGAGCTGTCTTCAGGCAAGCAGTTATCTCCACTTTGCTAAATATAACTTCACTGATGTTCTCAGCAGCTTCCTGCCCTGCATGCTCAGCCACAGACCTGCAAAAACCTGGCCCCAAATAACATCTAAAAACTATCCCTGCCTGAGGAAACAGAAGAGACCCACCATCATTTCTGAAACCACAAAACTGATCACTAAACTTGCTTCCTATCGAAGTAACAAGAGGGTTTTCTTAGGGATGGGAACAAGGAACTGCTCCTTTGAGCAAATCCCACCTTTTGCACACAAAGCACATGGAAATACACAAGGAGACTTTTGAACAGAAGCCATTCCACGCTCTGGGACAGCTGGTTTAAACACATGAGATGTGATTATTTATCCTGCGATGTAAGCCGGGGGAAGTGGTGCTTTCAAGCCCCACACAGCTGAACTGGAATGACACTGGTAGCGTGAACAGCCTAGGCTGGGAAGCAGAATTGTGTTAGTGACTACACCAGCCCACACAAACATAAGCCAGAGATGAACCAGAGCACAGCACACTGGAATAACTCTTTGCTGCCAAAACCCCAAAGTGTAAGAACTCGTTAAAAAAAAAAAAAAATTAAAAAAAAGGAGATATCCCTATCCTGTGCCTGACTTGCAAAATGAAGAATATAATTTCATGTTTTGCAAGACCAGAGTCTTGCAGCCAGTAGCCAACACCACTCAGACCAACCTCAGAGCTCATTGGATTTTTTTGGCTGGTTAACATTTAAACAATCACTAAATAAATAAAAGTTATGTAAGGATCCTCCACACTGCTAAATAATTTCTTTCCCCTTACTTTGAGGCATTGGAAAGTGATGATAATTACAGCAAATGTTGCTTGAAAATACCAAGGAACAAAAGAAAATAGGTAACTGTTATCCAAATTTCTGTAAACATTAATTATGTCAGAGCACACTGAAACTTGCAAAAGCAGCATGTTTGTTTTCTCTACATTTTGCTTTTATCTACTGGAGTGTAGTAATACAAATATTCTGGAAATTAAAACAAAAATGATGCCATGCTAACTGAACGCGGGGATAAAATTTCCAAGGAGAAAAGAAATCTGATAAAAATTTCATCGCCTTTGTGTGTTGAAAGCTACCTGAAACACAGTCTTTCATAGCAAGTGAAGGAACTTCCATTACTAAGCCTTTAAAAATAAATTGGAAATACTTGGGTCTTCACAATCCCGAAGTTTAACTTCAAAAACATGTGTAATGCGTGCACTATCTGCCCATCCCAACTTCTAGTAAGTTGGGGTTCCTCAGACATATGGAGTGGACTAACCCAAAATACAAAATTCCTGCACCAAGAACAACAGATCAGCTACTTTCAAAACACATGGAATGGAGAAAGGGTGTTAAAAAGGTTACTAGAAACTGCACAAAAGTGCAAAATGGACATTGCCTCTCCAAGTTTTCACACTCTTAACAGCAAGGTTTTATCTCACACATCTGACACGTATTTGGATGATCATAAGGAGACAAGAAAAAGAACAGCAAATGAATCTATTTCACCTCTCTCTAAATAAATTCGAGCAGAAACTTATGAGATAGGAGATATCAGATATCTCAAGAACCAACATTCGTGTGCATGGAATCAACTACTGTGTGGATAATTAAGTAGCTACAGCTCACAGCAATCATAATTTCTCTCTTTCTTAAACCTGAAGTTAGAGGTAGTTTACCACAAAAGATCACAGCCATGACCTGTGTCATGTCTGAACAAGATTCAGAGAGCCCCTTCCAGAAAAGAAGATGTACCACCAACTGAATAAACCCTGTGTGGCTCCAGTGATTACAGAGTCTAACAAACATGACCAGGAAATCAGGCTTCTGTTTTCATCTAAATAAAGTCTCAGGAATTAACTGATATCTCCAAACAAACTTCATAGATTCATAATTTAGGGCATTATCCTATAACAAAAATTAACTGATATCTTACTTTTGTACAAATTTCATGGATTTATAATTTAGGGTAGCATTCTGTACAAATAACAGGATTGCACCTAAAACTGTGCAATTGCAAAACTGTTTTTAGGGACATTATTCTCTTCCCCCCACACACAGTGAGGCAGATCTCGTCAGTGGAGAACAAAACACTTTTGTCATACCCCTCCCAAGAGGAAAGACAGCTCTCTGCAGAACTGCAAGATAATTCACGTCAAAACGAGGAGGAATCCTAACTACTATGAAAACAAATACTGTATTTCAAAACCCACTGGGAGGAGCCCATTGTGCAAGAGGTCAGGATAGTTAGTGTTCCTCTACTTCAGTCCATCAATTGTAGCTAAGGATGGATTTATTTATAAATATGAGATAAGTTCTCTATCATGCCATAATTACTGCCTCTCTCCTCTAAACCAGTAACTTAAGTCTTACACACAAGCTTCCTTTTCCTTTCCACTGGTTCTCAAGTTAAAAAATAGCAATGGAAAAGCAAAATCCAAACAGGATGACTCCTCTCACTTTTCTCCTTGATAAATGGGGAAGAGTATTTAAATATAACATTATATTTAAATATGCTGTAAGTAAAACAATAACACAAATCAACTATGATGGCTGATTTGTCCAGAAAACAGCCACCTCCTGGCAGAAAAGTTGGAAAGTAACAGTGTTGGAGGTGTAGACAAAACAATACCTCCTAGCATGAGAACTCCAGCTTAGTGAAAAAGAAAACACTTCTCAGTTCAGAGGAAGACTTTCTATCTCGGCAATTCTAGACTGGGTTCATACTATTTCAGACAGTGATTTTGCAAAGGACACTTGGACTTGGTGATGCCTGGAAACCTGAAAGATTAATCAGCAGCAGTTCACGCTGTACTGAACAGACAGGGCTTCTTCCACGCACCCTTCAGGGTGAAATCAGATCTTGGATGGATTGTGAAGTTCTGGAGAGCTCAGCACACAAAAAACATGGAGCTGCTGAAGCAGATCCAGAGGAAGCCATGGAGCTGCTCCAGGGCTGGAGCTCCTCTGCTCTGGAGCCAGGCTGGGAGAGCTGGGAGTGTTCCTGGAGAAGAGAAGGCTCTAGGACACCTCAGACCCCTTCCAATGCCTGAAGGGGCTCCAGGAGAGCTGGAGAGGGACTGGGGACAAGAGCTGGAGGAACAGGACACAGGGATTGGCTTCCCAGTGCAAGAGGGTAGGGATGGATGGGATCTTGGGAAGGAATTGTTCCCTGCGAGGGTGGGGAGGCCCTGGCACAGGGTGCCCAGAGAAGCTGTGGCTGCTCCTGGATCCCTGGCAGTGACCAAAGCCAGGTTGGACACTGGGGCTTGGAGCAGCCTGGGACAGTGGAACATGTCCCTGGCCATGAGAGGGGATGACATTGGATGGGCTTTAGGGTCCCTTCCAACCCAAACCATCCCACAATTCCATGACTTTAAGGTGATTCAATCAAGTAGTGAAAAGCAATTATACACAAAACTCAGAGCAATTTAATCCCCCAGAGTGATGAAACATAACATTTTTTGGCCCCACTCAACTTGTTAGAATGTAAGGGGATTACAGTTTTCTAGCACTAATATTTTTAGCTGTGAAATTTTTCAAGACCATGATTTCAGGAAAAGTATCTTATAACTCCTGTGGAATTACTCCATTATCACAAGGTTCTCTGCCACTCTCATCTTGCAGAATACTGAGGCAACAACCTCCTTCCACCCCAAAACCAACAAAAATCAAACCAAAGGAAACCAAACAACAACAACAACAAAACCCAATAAACACCACCCCAACAAACAAACAAAAAAACCCCACATAACACACACACCAAAAGTCTCTCAAACAAACAAAACAAAACCACCAATAAATCCCAAACAAACAAAAATTAACCAAACAAACAATGAATGCAAGTTTGTTTAGGATTAATCATATTCCAGAACAAAATGGTTTGAGAGCTCCATTTTTCACAGCATCAACCAGTCTGCAGTTTTGACAGAATCAGACATCTTTCAGAGCAAACACATGTTTACAAAGACTTACAATAATATGCCAGCCATGGAAGAGTTTTTGATGTCAAGGACTCCATTATATGTTTGGGTGCAAGTTCAACAACAGCTGCTCCAGATTTAATGAAGGCAGTACTCAAGGGACCGACATTTCCTGGATTTATTTATGGGAGCTTACAGAAAATGTTCAATATGTACCAAAATATACATTGTTCAGAGACTTTCATGCTTTAGAGTGAAACTCTCAATGTTTGATTCATAATGGCTATTTCACAAGGGCTTACAGGAAATAAAACTGTTTATTTTAATTGCATACAGCAAAAATGTTAGAAAAGAAAGATTTATGTTCTCTAGTGACAGTGAATGTTTTGGGCTAATTTGTCATGGTTACCATGGACAGAAAATAAAGGAATACTATTCAAGCACTACTCCAATTCAAGCACTACTCCAATTCATAGACAACTTAAAGTATCAGCAAATACTCAAGTCCTGTGGGCTCTCTTTTTAATCATTCATGTAAGCTTACAGCACCTTTTAAATACAGCATAGCTACCTGTGCATACCCAGCATTTTACCTTTATTTTTCTTTTCTATTAGTATTTTAACAGCAATTACACGATACTCAAAAGACTAAATAGTAGTGATCTCTAATTGTGTCAAGGTGGTTTTCCACTCCAGCTCATGATTTCTATTCGTGTTTGACTGTTTTTTTAAAAACAGTTTTAAAACTGTTTTAGCTGACAGTTTTAAAGTCATTTTTAAATGACAGTTTTTTTAAAAACAAACAAAAAAAAGTCGTGTTTTCCATTTCCACTTGCATATTGTCCAGTAAAAAAGACTACGAAGAAACAGATGGAAAATTATGTACCTGCCTATATTTATTGAAAGTTCGGGGAAATTAGTAGTATGAAGAGAATTTGATAAAGATGAACACTGGAAATTTGATTACAGTGTGTCCTCTGAAAATGGAAATCAAAATGCAAATTTTAAAAATATTATATATTTTATCTTTTCTTTTCTTTGAATATTACTACTGTATTGACCATTGCTTTGATAAGCAGAACCACTGCCTACAGGTTCACACCTAGTCTGTAGAAAATTTAGCTTTTCACTCTTTTGTGTTTGTTTTCGTGAGTCTGGTCATACATTGCCAGTTGTTGTTACACTGTTTCAGCTATTAGTGTTAACTGGTACAATGACTGAGCAGAAATTAATGTCAAAGCATTACAAATGCATTTTGTCTGGCTGTGAAATACTTCATTTTCAGCACCTATCCCAAAACCTTTTCCTCTTGTATTCTGAGCTGCCAACTCTGTCTTCAACAAAAACAAAACAGAAAACACCAAACGACAAATTTCCGCACAATTTCAATGGATTTCATTATCTTGTAACAGATAAAACTCTCATCCTTCAGTCATTTCTTAGACCTCACAAAGCATTAGAAAGCTCTGTGAGCTTCATTGTGCCTTTTTGCTACAAATCACTTTTACTGTGAACTGAGACACAAAAATGAGAGGTTTGCCTTCCATTTTTCTTTCCACTGCCACTGTTTTTCTCCTTTCCTTCAAAACTCAACTGCTTTTGCCACAGACTATTTCCCTTCCGTCAATTTTTCATACCTGTTTATCAGTACAGATGAATGTGTCCAAAGTTGAGCGTAATCCTTTTAACTCAAATTACTTGTTTGAAATATTTTTAAATTGAAGCCACTTCACTGTTCTTGAGAAAAATTAACAGAGGAATAGAATTTCATTAAAAACCAAGTCTTGTTCTCAACTCTGCTACTTCTTTTCTAACACCTGCATGAAAAACGTGACAGTACACAAGAACTATTCTATTTCAATCTGAAGCTAAACAGTTTTTTCCAGTATGTAGTTGAGTGACAAATCAGTAATTTACACCATTTCCTTTCCAGAGCTATAGAAATCATGATTATTTAACTTAAAAGTTACCTGAATAAGTATCTCCCGAGAGCAGATGGCCCACAATCCACACACCTTCAAATTTTCCTCCAATAACACAAAATTGGATTAGACAATTTCAGCTTCTGCTGAAAAGGGATTTTACCAAAGCACAGCATCCACTTTTTGTAACCTTTGGTAGTGCTAATGAGCACTTCTCTAGCTTTTGCATTCTCCACAGGCTGGACTCTAGAGTCCTCGACTTCTTTTCTTAAGATTGCTATCATTCAGAAGGAAATGTGAATGAAGGGGTCAGTAATGGCACTAGGAGAACAAATACTTGTTCGCTTTTTTCACATTAAACTCCAACGCTAATGACCCATTCAACAAAAACTTCAAGATTTTTCATTGTCCCAAAATCATAATATAGGATTAAAATTTAAGATTTTTGAAAGTGTTAACTTTAATTAACTCTTATGCTTTTTTTCTATATGGTTTTCAATATTTTTGAGCCTTTAAACTGCATTTTTAAGCTTTTCCCATAACATTCAGAATGAACTGCTAAAACTTATGTGAAAGCTAAAATTCTTACTCATTAAGGCAACTGTGGTAGGCAGACTCTAAACAAATAATAATAAAAAATCAGTAAAATGTATCCATTTCACCTTCAAATCTTGTATATTATTATCCAGTTTGGATGTTTCCCTTACCAACACTTCTTTTTCTTTAAGACATGACCTAAAGGGGTCTAGATGCCACTGACACAGAAACTACATGCAAAAATGTGAAATGCAATTAAAATTATATTTGATCAACGAATACAAGACGTAGATTATAACCTCATGGAAGCTAAGCCCTAAAATTAACATTACCTTTTGCAATTTTCTCCTTCTCTCTAGCATTTAATTTCAGAATGATTTTCCCCACCAAAAATCCTACGCTATGCCAGTAAAGCTAACATCATCCCCTCAGTCCTTAGAACAGCCTGAAACCTATTTTTCCTGTGTAATAATCCAGTTATCAACATCAGAAAGCTCATCCTAAATCCATTAATTGTCCTTCCATCACAATATGGTGGTAGTGAGCAGCTTTAATCCAATTTGTAAATAACATCGGCAAAAAAAAAATTAATTAATTTTTCCTCAATATTCCTGCTCAGCCCTCATTATTCTCTGCATTTAGTAGGGCTGAATGAAAAGTTTAGAGCTATTAACAGCCTTCTTTTTAGTAGCAATTAGCTAATTAATGGCTTTTTATGGGGCTGGCTCTGTCACCACCCCCTCCAGCTCCAGTTTCAGTGACTCAGGTCACCAGGCAGCGCCAGTGAATCACTGCATTTGTAAAAGTGGAACTTTTATGATGCAGCTGAGACCTTCCCCTCAGCTTTTTCTGCCCCTCCCAGTGGGTCTGCTCCTCCCTGATGAGGCAGAATCACTCTTCTCAGAAATTATCTCCTGCCCAATAGGGTTGTGGAAGAAGCTTCAGCAAGTCCAGACTTGTAATTATTCAGAGGACAGCTGTTATTTTTATCTCACCTTTCTATTTGCCTACAGCTACTGCAATTGTTCTCCTTGCAAGGCTGAACTGGAAAACAATTGTTGACCTAAAATTCGAGGTACCTGTAAAAAAATCCATCAACTTTTCAATCTCAATCAGCATACTTGAAGTGAGCTCAGGGGATGTGCATTTCTGTTATCAAGCCATATACAACCATCACTTTGATGTTTCTCCTTACAAAAATGGTGCTCCTGTGTATGGAGTTTTTTTGGTTGCTGTTCTAAAATTGATGTAAATACACAATATTTCCATTGTTCATCAGAACCAGCAATTGCTTTATATTGGATCTGTTCTTTACAGCAGTCAGGTTTCAGGAGTTACACCCCATTTCACCCCCACTGAGGCTCAGAGCACAGTCCTGTCTCTGTGGTTCTCCACTTGCACCAAGAAAGAAATAAAATGTAAGTTTATATGAACCTTAGTACCAGTGTCAAAAGAAACTTCTTTCAAGGGACGACTGGAACTTTTATTCACTTAGACTGCCAACTTGCAACTGAAATAGCTGCAGGGCATGGCCTTAAATCAATCCCAACGTGGACCAACCACATCAAGATTTTTAATACTTGAAATAGTTGCTTCCCCACATGTCATAAGATTGTGCACTTGTCATACAATTCAGGAGAGAGAAAACAGTCTGGATATGGAGCTGGAACTACGCTTTAATTAATTCAGTAGCCTGATACTCCTAATTTAGCTGCATGCTTACAGCAAGGGGCTCAAAACAGCTACCACATCTGGGACTTTATTAGGATCATGGAATATCCTGAGTTTGATGATCCTCATGGGCCCCTTCCACATCCAGGTTGTGGCCCTGTACAGGACAGCCCCAACAATCCCACCATGTACCTGGAAGTGCTGAGGAAACACCACATCTGACACCTGCAGCACAGGGCTGTCACAGATGTTGCTGTGTTTTTATTTATAAGTAAATAAAGCCGGTGCAGATATGACCAAGGAGCACTCCACATTTTTCTCTTCATTACCCAGATCAGGAACAGCAGGAACAGACCCATGCAGCTTAATGAAAATAGCCTCAATATAACCAATTTGTAATCAGTTTTGAAAAGTTATATTTAACCTCTTAATCAACTTATGTGGCTTTTTTTGATGGAACAAAAAGAGAAGTGAAGTGAATACACATGTTCACTTCTCTTTTTGAGAGGTAAACAATTTTACTTCATAAAACAAGGTGCCAACAAAATTATAATGGGATAATATTGATTGAATAGACTTGATTCCATAAAATTCAACAAGTTACAAACTTAAGTGTGCTTATCTATGTAATATCTTCCTTAGTAACAAATGGATTGTCTTCATGACACACAAATATTTTTGGTTTTGAGATTCAGAAGAGGAGATGGATCAGTCTCAGCTGTCTAAAAATTTGCTAGAAGACTTATAAACACTGAGGAAATTATTTTAAAGATTGGCATACAGAGTGTTTCCAACGCAGTCTGCATTAGAACACTACAGTAACTGCAACCCACCAACGCGGGTTCTGAAAGACGCTTCCAAAAAAAAATGATACAATAAAAGTGATGGCCTGCAACCAGGGCTGAACAGAAGCCCTTCATAACTCAGGAACTTGGTGAAAAGAGCAGTGCTGCAAGCTTTTCCAGCATATTGTCCAGTGGGTGACTAACCAGCAGGAACCACCCTGTCCTGGACCGGCGCTGCCTCCCCACCTGCCAGCTCAGGCTTCACAGCAGCTTAAAAATCCATTGCTAAGGTACATAGGCAGGGACTAAAGACTGAGCTTAACTCCTTTCATTTCCTTGTTGGTGAACCTGGAGTGATGTCTGGAGGGAAAAAAATGAACAAAAATGAAACAAGACACCATTCTCTGGTTTCTAAGACCATCGGAGCCAACCTCGTGCTGTGTTTTTCTTTAATTATGCAATCATCCTAAATATTCACACAATATTTCTTAGCTTTATTGAAATATACACTTGTAAGGATAAAAAGCAGGCTGAGAAATATCAGACATGTACAGATACTCAGTGTTGCTACAATGTGGGGAATGATACGCTGCAGCAGATAATCTTGTTAAATGAACTAACTGCTCACACACTGTGAATTTAAGGGAGATTGTCTTTTTTTCACTTGTTTATTGTCTGGTTGCCACAGCAATACACTGCCTGTTTGTTTTGAACATGTCATGGAGAACATTTGTTCAAAGCACTATTTTCTCAGCTTTATACTGTATGTGCGCTGATGGTCTCGGGCCAAAGGAGACGCAGGACTCAGAATGCACAAAACCTGAAAGGATCCAAAATGAACTTTGGCCAATCCCAGCTTTAGAGCACCTAAATGTCAAGCTACAGCTGTTCTGCCTTAATGGAGACATGTACTGCCCAGCTTCACCCAGTCCTCCCCATCTACCCCCAGGGAGGCTGATGACCCCATGTCAGGTTATCTCACCAAAAGTATGTATCTCACTCAGAGGTTTCCTGCTTTGTGTCCTTCTTTTCTCACTTCCAACTCCAACTTCCGCACATCACAAACCACTCCACAAAAAAAGGTCTCACACAATTTTACAACCTCACAACTACTCTTGTTCATTCACGTAACTTCAACCACCAAGAGTTTACAGGGAGAAAACAATAATTTGCTTTTCCCACTCTCAAAAAGCATCCACTAAATTCAAGCACCAAGACATAAAACATACCCATTTCACTTCCAGTGTCTAGGTTTTGACCTTTGCTCAAATCTCTCCAACACGGCAACCCCTACAAGCCCAAACTCCCCTCAAACCTTTCAACAGGGTTCCTCTAAAGAAACTTTAAAATATTTCTCCAATTTTGAACCACTCTTTCTGCTAAATTCTAAAGTTCTAAGGTTGCTCACATGTTTTGGATTGAAGATATCACATCTTTCAACTCACTTTTATTATAAAAATCAAGAAACTGCCCGGTTTCCTCCTGATAATCATTTCTACGACTTGGAAAATGCACCCAGACACTTTTTTTTTTTACCCTCCATCTCAAAGTGATACCGCATTTCTTCACTCTGCAGATGATAAGCCTAAAAACAGATATGTAACTAAAGAGCCACACCACTGCCCCGGCACTTCTGAAAATCTTTGGTTTCTGATACACCTTACATTCCTGGATTGTATTCTGTCTTACTTAATTCACCAAAAAGGGGGAATGAAATGCAGAACTTAAATGGCAGATTCTCATTTCAAAACAATGCAAGGATAAAGACAAATAGTAATACAAAATATGAAAAACTGATGTAGGAATTCACTGACATTTTATTCTCTATTTTATATCACAGCAGTGGTACCTCAAGGACACAACCTGCAGGGATGTACTCAGATTTCATGGAGACTTTCTATCCAAAGTAGACATGAAACATGTACCACATACATTTTAGGCTTGAACAACAGTATAAATGTAAGAACCACAGCCATTACTTATTTCACTGAGTCTCAAATCCTCAGACATTTCATGGGAAATAATTAAATCCAGCTTTCGTGTTGAATATGGAAACCTCTGAAATGCTACCTCAAAAAATCTACTATGATTATTCTTCATCCACAGATTTCCTTAACAATCTTTTCTTTTTCTTTTTCTTTTTTTTTTTTCACTTTT
>VZDJ01000149.1:888111-905893 GCA_008694505.1 Cyanoderma ruficeps | reverse complement strand
TTTTTTTTTTTTTTTTGTAAAGGAAATTTACCAGCCAGAATTACATTTTCATTCTCTAATCCCTTTAGTATTTTAGCAGACTTGCCTATTACTTTAATTCCAGACTGACTACAGCACAGGCAGCTTCAGATTTCAACACCAACAAGTGGGATAGGATACCCACTGCATGCTGACAGAACAGTAGCACATTTTCAAACCTTCCATAACTTCCCATGGATTTAGCATTAAAACCAGACTTGAGCAAGCCAGAAATCAGTTCAGCCAATTCTTTTTGCTCTCTTGGACACCATTTATTTGAGGAGAATGGTAATTTAAATGTGTTCATCTATGTAATATCTTCCCTAGTAACTAATGGATTGTCTTTGTGACACACAAATATTTTTGCTTCTCAGATTCAGAGGAGAAATACTAATGGAACATCTTGGTCTGCTCTGAAGTGATGGCAACTTTTTTCAGCATTATTCAGAAACCCAGTAAGCCTAACAAGAATATAAGCCTAGCACAATTCACAAAAATTTAAAAAAAAAACACCTTTTTTTTTCATAATTTTATCAGTTGCAGTTTTTTTCATTATATTAATCTTATTCTGATTATCTTTTGTAAACTCACTTTTTTTATATATAGTCTTTTGTACTTTTACACTCCCACTTAAGCAGGAAAAGCCTCATTTAAATCTGCTTTCTTAAGCAAGAAACAGTGAGACTTTTGATCCTTTAAATGTTTTAAATCTTGTTGATACAGATCTGTGTATTTGATTCAACCATCTGTATGATCTTTATTACCTTTTCTAAAGGCAAGGCAGCATAAATCAAATTAATCAAACAAGAATCAATCACCCTTTATATCTGTGTATAGGAAATCCACCATAATCTGCACATAGAGAACACACAGCTAAAGCAATGAAATCATAGACAGTGGCCTTGTTATTAAAAAAAAGAAAAAAATCAAACCCCAAACCTACATTCCCATTATTAATTCGCAGCATTACTAATTCCATCTCATGTTTCTGTAATATTTTAATACCTCACTTCAGGGCAGCCATGAAAAATTTTCATAACTTCCAGAGTGATGGGAAGACAGATATGAGGTTAGCTCTGAACTCCAAAAACTCCCATGCAGCAGCCCGGGCTGCTGCCAAAAGACCACAGATGGATGCCATATGAGCAGCTAAGACCGTGATGCTGAAGGGGAGCCATGGAAATTCTTTGCTTGTAATGTACTCGTGCAGTTCCAAGGTGTAACACACATCAAACTCGGTGTTTTAGCAGTTTTAACCTTCAACTTGATAATTTTATAGCTGTGCTCAGAAATAAGCTTCAGGGAAGGGACTCACAAAAGCAAGATGACAGAAAATTAAAGTGAAAACAATGCAAAAAAAATGAATGTTACAAACAGACCATGAAAGACAGTATCAGTTTTGAGATTTTTTAGCTGATATTTTGTGGTAACAGAATTTAGTGTAAAAATGTAATTATGTTTTTCTTTACAAATCCACACACTGCTTTTATCACAGTGACTTTTTTTTTCTTTTTAAAGGAAAGGAACAGGCTTTCACTTTGTTCAGAATGAAGTCTCTAAGTTACAAGCTATCAATGAATTAAGTCCTTTTGTCTTTTGATAATCAAAACTATCTGCAGAGAGAGCACAGAAATGGCTTCTCTAATACTCCTGAATTGCATATGACTAATCCCGGGGAGTGGGGTGGAAAAGGGGAATGGATATCTGCCTGGGCTGAGTCACTGTGAAGGCACAGTAAAGAATGACTGCTGTGCGAGTCCAAAGCTATTGAGACATAAATTGGCTGACCTAGTAGTCAGTTTTTAAGGCTTAGCACAAATATGAGAACTGAGCCCTCCCCTGATATCTCACACTTCCCCTTTCAACAAATGAAACTTCTGAGTTGTACTGAGAAGTAATTTTCAACTTACCAGGATGCCACATAGCTGAAACAATCAAAATTTAGTAAACTGAAAAGCTGCTGCTTCAGCTGCGTTTGATTGTTTGCTCCAACAGGATCCAGCTAATGGACTGAACAATAAATAGTATTTCTAAAACTCAAACTCACTTGTAATTGTGTTTGACAAATAAGTTAAAAGTTCCAGGTTCTTTTTCTTGGCTATCTGTTCTACTGCTGACTTAAGTACTATACATAACTCTCTCTCATCAGTGTGAATTTCCTCGTGTAACACTTGGAAAAGGTAAAACAACAGAAAAGACAGGCTGAAATTCTTTGGAGAATATGTACACAAAACCTCCCTAAATATGAGAAGGCCAACAGGCAGATAGATCAGCTTTTAAATTCACCACATAGAGAGGACTATGAAAAACTGATTTCAGGAAAAAACCCAGCATCCTCATAGTGTCTTCAATGGGACAGAAGTGTCCAAACTGAAATACCTACAACAGCACTACTATAAAACTATCTAATGCCTGTGCCATTGCCTGCAAGTGCTGCCATCTCCACCGACTGCAATCATGCACACAGTAAAATAAAAGAATTCTATGACCTAAAATGCTCTGAAGCAGTAATTTGAAGTGTTTATCTACAGAATGTGTTAAAATTAGCTTCTATGCCCATGGGAAAGACCTGATGGAAACTCAAGATCTTGCCTATCTTCCATAGGTGTCAAGTTGATAATGAATGGAAAATTTAGGACCTGTGAAACAGCTGGGCATCTACTGCAACCAAAAGATAATCCTTGGAAAACAAACACTGAAGGAAAGCAGATCCTATCTCTCAAACAACCCCCCTTAGCCCATGGCTATGAATACTCTTCTTCACTCAGGAGAGCAGCTGGGACCTGCAAAAGGATGAGCTCCTAATTTAAATGCCCAACTTCAGGGCAAACCAAGAGTTCAGACATCACTTGGAAATCCTTAATTACTGGGGGGAAGAAAAAAAAAAAAGCAGCCCTATGGGACTCAAATGTGTCTTAGCTACAACTTCAAGTTTTATTGGCACCTTCTTTTTCTAAAGTAAAAATACATGTTCTTTTCTCAAAAGGCATGTTCCTTCAAAAAAGGTTACATAAGTCAATTAACAGGTTAAATGCACTTTTTCAAGACTTGCTGTAAGTTTCCAGTGGAGTTTCTGTAGAAATATCAGAACATTTCAGCTAATAAGGTCATTGTGCAATCCAAGCTGTGTTAATGCAAGAGAGAGGGTTAGTTCCTAGACTACCAGAAGTCTGTAGCTTGGGTGTTAGCAGCAGCCAATCTATGCTATTTATCAGCTATAAGCACTTTTTGAGCACTACCCAAAAGACTTAAGAACAAATAGTTTCCATCTTGCTACATAGTACTCGGAAAACAGTAATTACACAACACTCATGATGGATTCAAGCATCCACCACAGACTGATACCACATAAATGTTACCTCTACACTATACATTTACTTTTCTGAATTCTAAGAAACAGAAAAAAAAATGCTTTCCCACAATTTCCCCTGCATTTCCCACAGCATATCCAGTGTTCAACAACCAATTTCAGAATATTTTTTCTTTAGTTGCTGCTTTAGCCTTTGAGAAAAAGACAGATCTCCTTCTCAATTCAATGCATACCACCCTGATCTAAGGCTACAGAGAGCGCAGTATAGCCTGGGAAACCTGGGGTTTCCATCATATACCAATAAGCTGTAACATTTCATCTCCATTTTTAAAAGGAGTACCTATGATAAGGAACCCACTTTTCCTTGATTGCCATTTTCTCTTCAAAAGCACTAAAACAATAAGGCACAGAGGGTTTATGTCACCCACCAGACTACTGAAGCATTAACAGCTTTATGGAGAAACCCACATGAATTTTTCAACCAATATGACTACATTTCTTTTACCATATGGAAATATATTTCTTTCCAATGTCATGGTCTGGATCAGGTTTAAAGTTGCAGCTGAAAGGAAAACACTCCTGTGTCATGGAATCAACGTTATTTTCCTAAAGCATGTGACCTGACATCTAGGGACTTTCTTTAATTTCTTTTTTAATTAAAGTAGCTGCCATTTGTTGAATGACATCATTTTCCATGCTCAAGTACATAAAATACCCAGTTTTTTAAGTGTCATTGAGCACAGCCTGCAGAGTCACTCACACACCATGAAATACAAACGTTTCTCCAGGTAAAAGTAACAGAGAACTAAAAATTAATTGACTAAAATCTGAGACTGGCAGATAACTGAGAAACATTTGACTGCACCCAGTTTTGATAAATCAAAACCCAGTATGTCAGATGTGCTAAGTTTAACAAAAAGTAGTAACAGAATTTTGTTGACCTCTGAATTAGCTGTGCAATCACACAGGGACCCTCCACTACAAAATTATGGGGTCATGAAATTTTAACCTATGAAAGACAGACAGACACATCACTGACTCAGTTTTAAGCTTCTCTTTTCTGACAAGGAAACTGTAACGCTCCTGAAGGAGCAGTATGATAAACTCTGACTTTAGACAGATTTTGTCCAAATCTAGCATAAAGCCTTAAAATTGCAATTAAGAAAAGCAATTTAAAATAGGAAAATCTTTTCTAAAAAAAATTGGTTTGAAAAGGGAGACAGGTCCAGGGTGGTTGTCTCACCAGCTCTAGGGATACTGGGATTAACTAGCTCACCTTTATCAAGCACTACAGCACAGTCAGAAAAGAGACATTTTCTCCTACTGCACTACTGACTTTCACAGGATAAAGAAACCACAAGCAAACCCACAACAAAACATTAAGCTGTAAACAGAAGACAGGTTATTGTTAAAGCAAAACACCTTTAATAATTACCAATAAAAATTTGCAAGAAATTAACAGAAGTTGTCTTTAAGGTCCCTACCAGTCCTAATTATTTTATTATTCTGCAAGAAATGGAAAAGATAAATTTGAATATATATTTATGAATATATATCATTATACATATATTACATATATGTAAATCATTCAAATATCATGACTATCATCTCTGAACACACACATTCTCAGAACACTGCCTGGCACACTTCACCTCCTATCCTGGCTCTTACCAGGGGAATTAACACAAATCTCAAACACATTTGCATTCTCTAAGAGCTCTTTTAGTACCCAGCAAAAAGAACCAGCAAAAAATTAGGGGAGTTTTAACACAATGAAGAAATTGCTCAGAAAAATATGTGGAATAAAAAGCTCACACTTTTGTAATACGAAGAAAGGAGCACAACAGATGTGAAATGGTTTAGTGGATGTTTCTGTTTAGACAGACCTGGAAAATGGAGTCTCCTAACAAATAAAAGATAGCAGGCAATTCCTATAGGCTTAACAATTCTCCATGACGACTCTTGATTTGTTATTATTACCACAAACCTCTTTAAACAATTTGGACTCTGAATAATGTACACAGAAGTACTAATTCCAGAGAAGTGGCACCCTCTGGAAGCTTATTAACCCAAGCTGACGTGGTGGGGTTAGGCAGAATGCACGTGTAACTCTAATTTTGGCATCCTGCTGATTATGTATACTGCTCCTGCTAGCCTCTCCACAACAGTGGTCTTGATTAAAGAGCATTGTTCAGGAAGGGGAGCATATGCATTTGCAGATGGCATAAACATGCTGCAGTGACTAAACAATGTTTGATGAGCACATGCAGCCCTGGCAGAGCCCCAAGGAGGAACCGCTGCACTCTGTTCTGCAAGCTCTGCCTGACAAACGTGAGATAAAACACACAACTCGGCCACCAGGGGCAAAGGCAGCAGCTCCCCACTCCCAGGCTAAAAAGCAAATAGTAATAAAGCTGCGTAAATAGATGTTGCGCTCTCAGTTTCAGGTATTAGCCTGTCCCACAGAAGTTAAACCCAAAATGAGTTAACTAACTGGCGTCTTTCATCTTGTGTTTGGGTTTTTCAGTGGGGGAATGCCAGTTTTTACTAGATCCTGATCCAAAAAATACTACCCTTATTCTCTTAACATTTTATCTGCCCTGATTATCTCCCAGAAATCAAGACCCTTAGTGATAACGAGTAAGGTCAGTCTTATCCTGTGCTAAATACTGTGTAAGTTTACATCTTGGCATTCAACAAGGAAAACAGTTGTTTTAGAAAACTGATTTAAAAAACCTCTCGAGGACCACATTCAAAAAGGAAAAATTAAAGGGCTGGTACCTGAATGTTCTTTTCCAGAGGAAGAATGTCCTTTTAGCAGTCATGCTGGTTTTATCCCCAGATTACATCACTGAAATAAGAACTGGTTAACTATAATTATGTCAGGTAACTAATACAAATAACAGCCTCCCTTCCACTGGTTAGCACAGCACTTTTGTTACCACACATCCACATAAGGACCCTATTAAAATCCCTTTCCCAAACATTTTTAGTGATTCACCCATGACCTGTAAGGATTTTTGGGAAGAAAACATCTTAGTTATGTAGTCTACAGGCTTTTCAAGATATCACACACACATAAGAGGAGGCTGATTATTTCTCTGATCTCTTGAGCAAGAGTTATTTATATTTAGTTATTTAGAGTCAAGGAAAACATGGGGGTTTGCCCCACATCACAACTAACAAAACCTTTAGGTGGTCTCAGAAATGTTAGTTTCCTTGCATACACATCAGTGTACATAAAACAAAAAAAATACTATATATATTAACACAATTCTTATTTTAATTCCTCAGTTTCAACCCATGTCTTAGGCAACGTCTCACTAGTTCTTAGTGAGATGAAAACTACATTGCTCAATGTATTTCAAGTACACCAAGTCAGTAACATTGGCAAAACCAATACTGCAGTAGTGAATGGCTGATTTAGAAAATCACAGCAGGTCATAAGACTACAATTTTAACTCCTTTGTGAGCCCAGGGAAGTAAAAGATGACAGTAAATTCTTCTGTTTTCAATTATTAGCAAAAAAAACCCTCACCAAAATTGCAAATTAAACAGTGCTTGCAAAGGCTAGGCAAGATCACATTTTTTCTTGAAATATGCATCTTCCCCACATCACCTCAGGCTTAGACCTCTCACTTAAATCAGAACTTGCTAATCAGTAGCTCAAGTTAGTCTCTGGAAGCTACATTAGATAAATCCTTTACAATTTTTTATTTTTCCTGTGAGTGATTCAGCTGAGAGAAGAATACAGACTCAGGATAGACTGAAAGAGTAGACTAAGGTTTATTCCAACAAAATAGCAAAATTCATCCCTGTGATGTTCCTGTGATGGATTAGCTATATAGAACAACAAATTTTCATTCCAGCTGGAATTAAACAGGTATGAAACACAACTGCAGTGTGAATTAATGGAAATAAATCACCTATTGTTTTGCAAGATGTACAGCAATCAATAAAATAAGCAAATAACTAGTAGAAAAAAATCCCCGACTGCTTCCAAATTCCAGGTTTTGGCACCTCTGCAACCCTTAAGAGTATTGACAATGTTCTGTTACAAATTTGTGTTAAGCTAATAACCTACAGCTATTATTCACACGCTGAAAAGAAAATGTACTTTTATGAATAGAATAAAAAAAAAAAAATGCACCTCAAACTCTTAAAAAACCCCAAAACTTAAGACTTGTCTGAGAAGAACAAATGCAGAAAGACTAGGATTTGGGTTCCA
The DNA here is from genome assembly GCA_008694505.1 of Cyanoderma ruficeps. Lineage (NCBI taxonomy): Eukaryota > Metazoa > Chordata > Aves > Passeriformes > Timaliidae > Cyanoderma > Cyanoderma ruficeps. The sequence continues at coordinate 898,337 of VZDJ01000149.1, read as the reverse complement.
AAAATAAGAAAAAAACCCAAGTTACACTTTGTACCCAACAAAGCAGTTGACATCTAATTTTAAATGAAATGTCAGGCATGATTTGCAGAGGCACCTGAGAGGAACAAGAAGAAAAGATAATGAAACAAATAATCTTCTATGAAAGAGCTTTTTCCTAGAATGATACTACCCAGAAACATACTCTTGAAATTGTGTGCTGTACCTGCCTTTCTGGGAAACGTATTTTTGCAAGAGAACCACATTCAAGATTTTGATGTGGAAAACCTACCTGCCAAAGAATCTTCCAGTGAGACTAAAATATTTCAGAACAATTCTAATTAAATATTTTACTCACCAATTCTAAATACATGCCAAATTTGTTTTCTAATTGTAAAACTCAAAGACCCTTAGGCTTTGTCCTCATGATAAAAAACACTCATTCCACACACTGACATGTAACAGGCAGTAATTAGCTTTCTGTCAAATCCTATGGGCAGGCACAACACCTCACAGGCTTTTTAGGAAACCAGCGAACTCATGGTAGTGCTTTTCCATCAGAAAAAGAACTGATCTTGCTCTGCTCACTGGACACAGAAATTAGGGACTTGTCTACACTATTGAAAGAAAATTTCATTTTGATGTGTGGACTACTAATACAGACTGACTTCAAAGTGCAAAACCAAAGATATGTGTATTTTAAATCACTGCAGTTTAAGGAAAGAAATCAACAGGAAGTGTAACACTTTCCCCACTGCACAATCTGCAGCTCCCTTATTTCTCCATTCCATCACCCTGCCATATTTCCGTATTTGCCGCTTTCTAAAAAATACAGGACATCTTGAATTGGTCCTTTTCTTACATTTCAAGACATTTTCTGTATCTGTAGCAGAAGCAATAGTGGTGCTTCTGAAGTGAAGTTGCTCTGAAGGTTTAAACATATCCATTCAATATTTTATACTGGAGAAGGTGCTACTTTAGTGAACCTAAGAGTTAACATGAGTTGGAGAGCTCTCCTATGCCTTTGCAGGTAGAAAGATGAATGGTTCCTCTAGAGCTGTGAGTTTCTGAAGAGAAACCACTGGTGAGATTATCACTGGTTTTCAGGCTCTGGCTGCTGTTCATCCTCACAGAAAATAGAGGACTGGGGTCTTGCAGTGAAGGTTTAGAGCCCACACACAGTAATCTCTTTTCCAGAGCACCTACTGTCCTCTGTAATTTGTGTTTGGGAAACTAAAGCTTGTCAATACGCCATGATTTAAAGATTTCTTCCCCCTAAAAGGAAAGCATTTGTACTCTGTTCTGCAAATGAAAGCAAGTCTTGATGTCCACACAGGGATTTGAAATGCACAGCAGGTATTCCAGAAAGGGAAAATCTGAAAGAACTGAGAGGAAAGGAGGGAAGACAACATAATAACACCAAGGGAGAGAAAGGATAACTGACAATTTTTCTTGCACAAATCGAAATCTGTTATTTTATGAACATGTTACAATTCTTGAAATGTATTTAGACTCTCACTGTACTCAAAAAATAAGAAGTGTATAGTGTAATTTGCAGTAGGTCTTAAAGCAATTAAACTACCATTTTTGTCCAACTGGATAGTCCAGTGAAATACACAGATCCAAACAGGTTGAGAAAAAATGAAGAGAATTTATTTATCACAGTGTTTGATTCATCCTTTTTCAACAATACCATTTTTAAAGCAAAAAATTTCCACTATTTTAAATTAATTTCTCCAAACTACTGCTTATCAGAAACAGAAATCAAATACATAATCTAATAGCTAAGGAAAATAGCAGAGATTAATTACTTAACTCACCAGGACTTCTGTTATACCTTGTATACCTACACCTTGCAGGTGTATTGTATACCTACTTATATGGTAGGGAATCATTCTTTCAGAAATTATTTTTCTTACCTCAAGGCTACAGAAGTGATGCACTGCATTTCCAGTGTACCTGAAATACCTGAAGGTACACCCAAGGTGACATGGGGAAAATCATGTGGCACTCAGAATTCTGAGATTACTTGCAAGATAACACTTAATGTTTCTACCACACAAGCCAGCTATTAGAAGCCAGTTATTTCTAAAATGGGCTTCCAAGAAACCCATTCAAGTGTCCACTCTCAGGTCCTGAAGTACACAGACATTAAGTGATGTAAGTGATATGAGAGTCATTACTTTCACACTGACCTAAGGATTAATCATTTCATCTTCCTCTCTCCTCAGCCGGTGGAATTGCCTGGGAAACAACCTGAACTCTCAGTGACCTTTGCTAACCAAACAACACATCCTCAGTGGTTTGGAGCAAAGTAACTATTCAGACCTTGAACCAAGGTAGTTTGGACAGCACAAAGAGCTCTACCAACTACATTTCTCTCATTTAGTATGCTGTGAAAAGTTTCGGTTAGCACAAGCTTCTCCAGCTTTTTTTTTTTTAAACTTTTAGTAAACTTATAATGAACTCACAGGCTGGACAAGGGAAAAGCAGCCACAGGAAATCGAGGAGACAAATAACAGCATCTCTTCCACCATCCTAATTAGCAATAGTGCAGCATCTAAGGTGGAATTTGTTAAGCTCTTACCCTCCCTGTTTACAAACTTAAGCAAAAGGCAAAGAAAAAAAAAAAACAGAGCCTGTCACATTACTGTAAAAAAGAGACTGCTAGCACTCAAATAATTGTTTATCAAAGGCTATTTAGTCTATTTAATTGCCAGCCTCAGGAAAAAAAAAAGGAAAAAAAAAAAAGAAAGAAAGAGCTTGCCGGATTTCCATTATTTATTATATGTGGAGTGACTCGCTGAAGCACTTGGAAAGATTTACTTCCCAGTGGTCACCTACTTAGATCAAGCACTAAATCACTGCCTCTGTGGCTGGTGTTTGTTTAGGTGGCAGCAGTTGAGCTGGACCAGCCTCCCCGGCCCCTCGCCGGGGTCTCCGTGTGTGTGGCCCGTCCGGGGCTGCAGCTGGATCCGCACACAATTCCCACTGTGCTCCACAGACATTGTTATTCCAGGGTCCTTCCTGACACCCCAGGCACCCCAGACACTGCTCCCAAAGGCAGAGCCACCTGTCCTGAGAGAGGTAAATCACAAACATGCTGGGATTTTCACCAAATGCGTTGGAATTCTCACAAAAACACATCAGGATTTTCACCGAGCCCATCGGGATTTTCACCAAACGCGTCAGGATTTTTAAAGGCACAGCTTCTTAAACTCACCTGAACACCCTGAGGCACAGCCAGAACCAGTGGTTCTAAAGCTCAGACATCATTATCTCTCCCGACCAAGATTTCAAGATAAGTAAGTTCTAAAACCCTTATGAACATGCCTTAAGTTAGATTATTTTTCTTATTTTGTTACTTCTAAGCATTACAGGCAACCAGGGCACTACAAAACAAACATGTCACACTGTGCTCCCTCTAAATCAGACAGGAATTCTTCATGACTTGGGGAAGTTTTCCATCCATTCAAAATCCAAATCATCAGCACTCATCCATTACATAAACCTTATGTACACATCATTATTATATACTGACAATTATAAACACTTTTTAAATTATATGAAAATACAGGTTTGGTTTCATTCCATCAAAGCAGTGTAGGAGTAGGTGTAAGCACATCCTTTCAAACACCTAGACATCAGATGTTCATGGAAGGAACTTATTTGTTCATTAACTGAACAATAGGGGAATCAAACACCTTGTTAAGGCATCAAATCTACTACACTGGCAATGCAGGTAATTACAATGTATTTTTCATTCCAGTCCCTTTCATAACAAGGGGCACAATAGGGCTGCCACCACTTCCTCCAGAAAACACCTGGGCAGTAAAACAAATGTCTATATCAGAAAGCATTTCCCAATAATATGCCTATGTTTTCCTTTGCTTAACATCATTTGCACTCCTACAGACCAACCAACACAGTTTTGGCACATAATTAGACTTTATGGAAGCAGAGCTTCAGCAAGATGCTGCAGAGCATATAAAACTATTTCAAATACCATGGTTTGGTACAGCCATGAAAACAATAAATCAGTATGTAGCTCTAAGATTTTCAGTCACTAGTCCTACATGGGATGGAGAACTATGACAGAGCTCAGCTCTGGAAATTACTGGGCACAGGTGACTGCTGGTGATCAGCATCATGTTCTAGGCAGCTCCCATTAAAAATAATGAAAATAACCAAATCTGTGTATATAAGCATGCACATATTTCTAAAAAAATAAGGCACGGCATAATATTGATTATCTAAGACTACAGAATTTACTCTCAGGCACCCATGTACCAATTTCATGAAAAGATTTTGCAATAATTTTTACTTACATGAACTAGCAAGCATTTTAAGTGCAACAATGCATTTCAGAAGTTATTGCCTTCTTTTACAAAAAACTGTTAATTATTAAACTGATAAGAGATAAACACTGAATTTAAGTGAAGTCATGTTTAAGTTGCAGAGTAGTTTCTCTAGGCTTCCTCTGCACTAAATTTACATTTAGCTGAATTTTGGCCCTCTGGATATACAGAGCCCAGGAAGATTAATTTCCTGAAGTGATGCTGAGAGAGATCACGAATACTTCCACAGAGAGTTTGCAAAATGTCTGAAACATATTCTATTACACACCTGAAAGCTATTTCTAATACCTAATGCCGTTATTTAATTCTACATAATTGCTTTGGCAATTTTATTTTTAGGCATTAATTTAGTACAGAAGGAGGGGAAAAAAAAAAAAGGTGCATTTTCACCCAAGAAATCCTATCTGATCTAAAAACATTCTTTCAACTCCCAAAGTTTAAAGCATACATAGCAATCAAGGTTCTTTGTCTTTTCTGTTCCTTTAGCTAGATTATTATTTTCCCAAATTGACATAAAGTTATTTTCATACAAATTAAATTTCTCATAAGCCTTAATTGATGGAAACATGTGACCCCACAAACACAAAGATGTTTTTCACTTAATAAAAATACAGCATGTATTTAATCTGGCCTCTATTTAGAACATGTGACACAGAGCAGAAACANCTTGTTAAAAAAAAAAAAAAAAAAAAAAAGGATTCTTAATCTTACTGCTCTCAATTTCTGAGTACAGTTTGGTCCTAAACTTGCAACATCTTTGTGAACAATCAAACAGCTCACAAGGTTTAGGGTCAATATGGGTTTGGGTAAATTGACAGAAATACTTATAATGCAGACTGGTAGACTTACATGCCCTAACTTTTGGCTCCTCAAGAGCCAAACTGGGCTGAAATTTCCTATACTACACAAGGAAAAAGGCATATAAAAGAATAATAATAAAAAAAGTACAAACTGGGAGATTCACCTTTAGTTAGCTCCTTCCTCAGAAAAGTTTTAACACAGCAAAGCACAACCTGAAATATCCAGAAGTGTCTCTAGATACAAATTATACTGGTTTCTTTCCTGTTTTAAGACGGCCCTTCCCTTTGCAGCCAAGCAAGCTTTTCCATTTGCAACGTAATGCAACAATTTCAGCCTTAGCTTACAAAATATCTGAAGTAGTAGAAAAGCTAATTTTAAAACTATGTTTTAGCATTTGAAAATAATCTTGCCTGAATTTATTTTTTTTCTAATTACGGTGAGTAGTTGAGAGAGAGGATGAAGAAACAAGGAAAACAGAAGTGCACAGGAGGCTACAATTTGAAAAGGGTAGCCTCCATCCCAAACCACCCACCTTCTTTCTAGCTTGGCCCAGGCAAGAGCTCACAACACTCACTCGATCTGGAATGAATATAACAAGTCTGTCTGATTTTAAAGAGCATAATAAAATACAAAAATGTATTTCATTCTCATCATTTAACAGTTAAATTTAAATATTTATCTACTTACAGAGCCGTCTTTCAAGTTCTTTTCATAGGAAAAGTGACAGGTCTTATTCTGCTCATCTCTTGAAATCACGAAGTTGTATTTGCCAGCTGACTCTTCTCGAGCTATCAGTGCCTTCCTCAGCTCTGCCACATATTTTTCTCTGTCCATTTCTATGTCAGCAGCCTCCCTAGAAATGTCTGCTTCAGACACTATCAGAAAGAGACATGTGAGGAATAAATATTCATATGTGTGTGAACAAGTATACACATTATATGTATTTGAATTAATTAATTTACAATTAAACATATTTGAATAGTCACAAATTAAGAAGCTGTCAGGAAGCTGGGGGACAGGAAATTGCTACACACAAGCTCTTCCCCATGGCTCTGTTTTTAACTCGTGGTCTGCTATCACCCAAAGTACAGAACATTTAACATGATTCAAAATAATCAATACTCATATAAATCATATATTAATATACATTTTTATATATAATACTCTATTCACATATACTTACTGTATATATAAATAGTACGCATATTTTGTGTGTATATTTACAGTAAATATCTTAATGTGTATATATTTTTTATATATAATTTTTTAAAATATATATTTATATGTATATACAGACGCACACTGACTAGATGGCCTTAAAGGTCCCTTCCAACCCAAGGCATTCTGTAATTCTGTGATTCTATGAAATATTAGGAGATTATTCTTCCTTTGAACACACACCATCGTGTCATTTCCACTTGTGGAAATGTAGCAAGAATACTGTGTTTTTCAGAAATTCTGTACCCTTTATTCTCTGTCTGAAAATGGGTTATTTCTTTATTGCTCATTACTCTTTATCCACAATTCTAGTTGCCTAAAGTCACCCAAAACAGTACAGAGAGAAATGTGGAATCCCTTGCAGCATGAGGCAAAGAGGGGTAGAGAAATATAAGTTAGAAATACTTACAAAGGAAGTGTTTGTCTGGAACAGTGATTTCAATACTGAGAAGATAAACTTTTAATAACCATAAGAAAGTCATAAAAAGAAAGACACTAAAATACTGCAAAAGAGCACTGTGGGTTTGGGTTTTTCCCTGTATATGCTGCATGTTCCTTTATGATATAAAACGAGCAGAACTGATCAATTATTAGGGAAATATGATATGCATAAATCCTCATAGATGTAGTTCTTTAACCCAGGTCCAAGGTAGCACACTAGATTACATTGCATATTTGCATGCTTCTCCTCCCCTCCAACATTCACTGTTTTCGCTCTCTCCTTAAACAGGACTCCTGACACATTTCATCATCACATTAAACATACAAAACCCATAAAAGACAACTCCATCAGCAACTCTCACTCTCTTCCTGGTAGGTCTTGCCAAGGAAAATAATCCACAGCATGAGAAACCCAAAAGGGATTTCCCACAGCAAGAATATTCTGACTGTTGCTTTCCCTCCCTCCAGGTTTTGAATTTAAAATGGAAGCAATCTAAAAAATGATGTCATAACTTTAGAAAGTGACCAAAAACGGTGTTTTGTTGAATGAAAACACAGATCAGTGCAGTAGGAGAACCTCACGAACAAGAACATTGACCCCCAATGAAATTACTCAAGGGACTAGAAATTCAGTAAGATTTTCTTAGAAAGGGATCCGATTCTTCGAGAACAGAAAAAAACCTCTCCTTTGGATGAGCACCCAATGCTCATGGCTGAACAGTCGTGGGCTTCTTTCTTTCCTTTTTAATGGAGTGAGGTCATCCTGCTTTCACTGCCCCTCAGTTTTGGGAAATCATTACCCCCAATTTCACCAGATGCAGGAACTCAACAAAATGAGAACTGTGTCTACCTATTTTTTCTATACACTACGAGCTATAGTAGCATAGCCTTCACTTGGAAAAATAAGAATCACCTTTTTGTGAATTCTAAACTGGGGATTTTGAAGTTGCCTAAGAACAAGAAGATCCTTCAAACAGAAAAAACAGTATTTGTCAGTATTAACACCCTTTTTGTTATTTTCAAAATAACTTGACTTTACTATTGTCAAACCAAGAAAGAAAAACATTTCATTACCACGAATCAGGATTAGAACACATGTATTTGCTTTGTGCAGGGACCCCTTATTGGTGGAGTGTTTGAAATGCTAAGAGGAATATGGAATAGCAGATTTAATTTATGTGTGGATTTTAATTTACATTTATCTAATCTCAGACCTATATGAGAGCTTGGCTTATGTAGGAACTGAAGAGAAACAACAACACTGGGCAGGGAAAAGGAAGGAAGAAAGGAACTATATAGATACTTCTTATAATTCAGAAAAAGAGAAAATGGTTGTGCCTACAATTGCTGAAAATACCTAATTGTCTCCTCCCTTTGAAATATTTTTGCTACTGAGAGAAGGGCTTTTGATCAAGTATTTGACATTTCTCAAGGAACACACAAATCTAACATTTTTTCACTTGGTATGAATGAGAGAAGCATGCACATATGCAAAGACCCATTCTCTTACTGAGGTTTCAGAGAGGGGACAAAAATCCCACAGGCTGAGTTTTTCCTACTGATAGTTTATTGTCCCTTTTCCTTCCCAAAAATTCACTTCAGTATGCAATACAGCTACCTTTGACTATTAAAATTTCATGAAAATACTTAAAAAACATCTGCAATTAAAGGCTTCATAGATGCCAATTTGCAAATGGAACTTGCATACACATTTGTTCAAGAATCTGGAGAAGACACTTCTGCTGAAGTGTTACTTCAGCATCACTCCAAGAAATTATACATTCTTGAGAAAGAACAAAACACTGCACATCCATGTGCTGAAAAAAATAGTTTTAGTTTTGACACACAATCTCTCCAGATTTCAAAGTCCTCTGGCCACATCCCAGAAGGTCATGAACCTCACCTCCATCATCACTGGGGTCAATGAAATTTCCATACAAGCTGTAGGTCACAATTTAGAAAATGTTTTAAAAGGAGCAATTAAGAGCAGTAATAATTTAAATTAATGTATTTTTTTTCCATTACCTGTCCCAGTCCAGGCACACTGACAATCACTAAGAAGTAAACCAAAACCAGTGCCTAAATCCTTTTCCCATGACACCTGTAGAAAATAGGTTGCTTCTGGATCAGAAACTGGATGAATTCTATTCAAAGTTTTCTCCATCTTCCCAACACCTGTTTAAAAAGCAAGATAATCTTGTTATAACCACTGGGGTGCTTAACAGCTTAACATAACTATCTTGGGGGTTGTATGTGTGGAGAATATACAAATACAAGCATGCTTGTAATTTTATTCTACCTTCCTCCCCAAATTCAGTTTGTCAGAGAACTGGTGATACTTCCAAACAGGAAACTGAATTATAATAAGTAAGGTTTCGGTGCCAACAATTAAACGTATTTGAATAGTCACAAATTAAGAAGCTGTCAGGAAGCTGGGGGACAGGAAATTACTACACACAAGCTCTTCCCCATGGCTCTGTTTTTAACTCACGGTCTGCTATCATCCAAAGTACAGAACATTTAACATAATACAAAATAATCAATATTCATCTGGAAGACTGCCACGTGAAAGCTGCTACTAAGCTTCACAGCAAAGCAGAGGGTGTAGCAAATGCCAGCAACCCAAAGGAAATATTTTAAGCACTGGATTCTGTAGAGAATAAAATATATGATGTTACAGTGAATATTTTTGCTCTATGGAAAAGCAACTTGGCAACCTGTGCATGACCTAAGACCTTCTCAGGAATCCTATGTATCTATACACAACCAAAGTGAAGTGACTGAGAAAAGGCTACATGTTCACTCACAGACTAAAAATAGCATGTAAAAGGAGGAAAAACCCAGGTGAGGTATTTAAACTACATGCACTGCGTACAAAGGTGCTTGGGCAGGGATTAAATGCTCTATCGAGGTTTCCATCTAAAGTACAGCAGTAAATAATTGTGACCAGGATCGGTTCAGGCCCTGAGGGGACTCTGTTCTTCAAACAGGAGTAGAAGGAAGCTCTTTCTTTGCTCCTGGACATTGAGAAGCAAATCTAGATACAGATATAACTACCTTGGCTTCCTCCAAAATTGGCATTTTCAGGTTAGGAGAAGCAGCTTTAGCTGCAGTTGATTGAACTGCTTCTGACCCTTGCTCAACTCTGTACCCAACAACATTTCAAAATGCTCCTCCCTTGCCCAGACAAGAGCATAGCATTCAAAAGCAGCAAAACATATGAATTTAAGCATAGGTTTTCAAGCATAAAGCTTTAGTATTTACATCTCTAAACCACCACCACATTTACCGTAACAGATGTCACACTCTGCCGTTCTATTCCCTGAAAATTCCGCAGAAATTAAAAGTTCCCAAAACATAAATTGAAAAATGAATCTGAGAAAGGAGAGAAGGGGAAGGGAGGGAGGGAAGGGAGGGAAGGCAGGAAGGCAG
>VZDJ01000149.1:770474-887570 GCA_008694505.1 Cyanoderma ruficeps | reverse complement strand
AAGGAAGGAAGGAAGGAAGGCATTTCTAGTTCCATCACTAACCAGGTGGCCGTTTCAGAAAATCTACAGCGTGTCTGTGCACCTGTAAGCAAGAATAAAAGAACTAAATATTTGGGGGTGGACAGCTGGAACCATGCCTTTGCAATTAGTGACTCCAGAAATAAAGTATTTTAAAGATTTGTGGGGCACTAAGTGCCTGGCCATGGGTCAGTAACGAGCGCAAGGCAGGAAACACAAGCAATGCATGCTCAAGCACACACACATGCACTCTCCTTTGCTGGCCAGATTCCCTTTTGCTTCTTGTTAATTATGGAAAAATGCAGCCTCTTGTGAAATATTTTCATAGAAGTTCTCCTCTGAAAGACACTGTTCTCAAAAATACTTCAGTTAAAGACTGTAACACAGTAGCAGACAACTCTGACAGACAGCGCACAGGATACTGATGCCTATATGTGCAGTTCAGCAGGAAGGTTTTGCTTGGTTTATGTGATTTTTATCACAAAGTAGAGCAGCATTCAGCAAAAAACACCTGCACTAGAGGCTTTCTTATAAACCCAGATTGTTTATAACAAAAAAACACAGCAAGAGACTTAGATTTTCTATTTATATAATGATAAAGCAAATAAAGTGTCAGCCAGCCCTCAGAAAAAGTGAGGTCAAGAGTAGCAGAGGAAAGCCTGTTTATTTATTTAAAGATGCACTAACAAGGTCTCTGAGGCCTGAAACTAAATTCATTCGATATAGTGGTACTGCTTTCCCATATCAGTATTTCATTCCAGTGATGCAGCACAGCTAGAAAATGAAAGTTCTGTTTAGACAATGCTCTAGGTACCCCTGTGGTAAAACACAAACTCAACAGAATGAGGAGATACAACCAAGAATATTACCCTGAACTTCAAAACAAACACTAAATACAGTTTTCCTGCTTTTCCACATTCTATTGTGCATCTCTGAAAAAAGGCATTTTCCAAGAAAGCATATAATGAAGATACTTTTTCTATGGCTTTCATCTCCTCCACAGTCCTCACTGGCCTTTTCAAAGGAGTATTTTACTTATTACTCCATATTCAGGAGCTGCCTCTCTAAGCAGAGCTCAGCCAGACTCCATCTCCAAGCACTCAACTGTTCCAACCCATCAGCAAAAGCTCAAGGATTCCTGGCTGTATACAATGCCTATTATACACTTCTCTTCAAGGGGAAGAAAAAACCTCCTTCACAAAAATTAGTCTGACCTACACAGCACATAAAAACATCACTGCAAACAGTAATATTGTACCTTACTGCTTTTTTGAAAACAAAGCAATTACAACAACAAACTAAAAGTCCAAACCGCTTTTCCCTTTATCCCTTTATGTCCAGAGAATACAACCCTATCACAAAGTACAATGTTCAGTAAATGAATAAACCACACACAGTACAAGCATGAATATAGCAAAAAATACCAAAGGAGTTCCCTACTTATTTAAAAACTAGCAGTTAGTACTAAAGAAATTAAAAATACAGACAATAAATGAGGGCATATTCCTTATTCATTCACTCTAAGGTGACTGCATGCATTTCATTCACTCTAAAGGCAAATCTTAATAACAGATGTACAGCACCATTTCCAAAATAAGATGTACTGCTCTGTATTTTAAGAGGTGAAATGAAACAATCTCCTCACAACTAACCTGCCCAATACCCCCACACCTGCTCACTAAACTCCTCACCCCAGCAGCTTCCAATGTGTCAAGCTTATGTGATCCTTGACAGATCAAATACTTCCGCCAGGTAAAAATTTCATTATGAAAGAAAGACACAAATACAAAGGAGAGGTGAAACCTTGAGAGCTATTTTGACTTTCATCTATGGGGTGGAAATGTAGGAACTGTGTTTATGCTCAGAAAGGTTAAAATAGCCCCCTGAATTTTTGGAGTGTCACTATTTAACAGTCCAGCTGTTGATGAAGCTTGCTAAAACAAAATAAAATAAAATCAGTGTGTAAAAGCAGACCGTGTTTTTATTGCTACCCAAATTACTGGAACCAGCCTCTCATTATGGCAGCTTAAAAAGACCCTTTGAGTCCATCAGACCAGAGGAGCATCCTCGACTGCCATTCAGCATCCAGCCCCTGAGGGGTCTTCCCATACACCACCTCTATAAAATGAGAGCAGCCGGTTTTTTTCTTCCTTCCCCCGGTTATAACAAAGCAAAGCTGCAGAGAAGCTTTGGGACTAGGGCCACAGAAAGGTGGTGTTTCATCCCTGGGGGGCACAGGGAGTCACACACACCAGCACCTCTCCAAGCCAGGGCCCTGGGGCCAGCCTGCAGGTGGGGACAGCAGAGTCCCACCCCAAATGTGCAAATCAGAGGCTTTATTGAGGCCTTTGAACAGTCGAGGATTGAGCTGTTTATCTTTAGCACTTTGTCCCCGTGGTCTTTGGCTCCTGTGACGACCATTAGGCAATGTTTCCCTCTGAGGAGGAATCGGCTGTTGGCTGGTGCCTCTGCCCTCAGAATAAACAGAACACACAGGCCCCTCTGAATGAACAAGACACTCTTAAAATGGGCCCACAAAGAATTTTATATGTTGTTTTGCTAGCATCAGGCATAGACCAAAAGCCAAATCTTTCAGGCTGCTCCAACACAGCATCATTGATAATATTCTGAACTTCAGCACTTCATTTTTTTCCCCTCCATGCAGACTAATGGCTTCCCCCCCCCCAAATTGATTGGGCTGCAGGTGTTCCAAACCTCGGCAGCTATGCTTGGAAGGCTACTTACAGACCAGAAAGAGCTACTCTGTCTTTGAAATGGAGCAATTACCGTAAGTGCTTTCTTGCTGAGGAAAAATGGGAGCTATCCACAGGGAGTTCAGAATAGAAGACCACACACTGCTGTTAAAGTCTACCCCTTTGGTTCCCTCTGACACTGCCCAAACTACAGATCATAACCTAATAATCAGAAGAAAGTTAACGGTAACTTCATAATCAGAGAAGAGGTACTATTCAGGAGATGCTACATGTACTCATAAGTGGATAATTGGAGATTTAAACTAGTCAAGAAAAGCTCAAGATTGCTTTTAAAGATTAAAACTAGCTATTATCACATTTTCTAACAGAAGGAAACAAGATAATGCCTATATTTATGCATATTTCTAGTGATATATTTCATACAAATTGATATTCTCTAGTGTTAATTTAAAATTCCATTAACTCCAATACTTCAGGAGTAAGAACATTAAAATACCTGACAAAAACCTCAACTCTCCTCCATTAATCTTAGAACTACTACTGATCCTATAGGGACTTCCTCTTTTCTCATTTCTTTTTGGAAGAACATGACTGGGCCAACAAACATGAAGACAAATAACACAGCATCTTTCCTGTTCCATCTCACAATAATCCTCCCACTCCTCTGGCCACAATACTTGTTTGACATTGAACAATGATTCAATAATAACCTTCATGTGGAACTTACAGATAAATCTGAAAGCCAAAGAAGAAAAAAAAAATAGAAAGAGTTTTGTTCCCTAATGCAATTTAGGGGACTAAAACATTTTTGTATTACATGCATCCTAAAAAATATTTAGTCATTCTTTTGTTTAACTTTTCTCTGTATTAAAAGCACACGGGATACAATTTTGCCAATAATGCAACTTTGCCTTGAGAAAAAACAAATGAACCAAAAATTAGCACTTGGATATGAAGAAGAGATTGAATGATTTCCTAACTTTGTGCAGAGGGGCAAGTGGGCCATGTAAGAAATTCAGTGCTCCATGGCAACATTTGATCAGGAGATCGTGGGCCCAACTGCAGAGCCAAGGCTCACATGGCTCACATTTGCACTGCTGCCTTCCCACTGCTTCATGGCAGCCACAGAACGATTGGAAACATGCACATGCTTTTTGTGCAATTCTATCTCCCCCCCCAAAAAAAGAAGAAACCCCAAACCAAAAAACCAGAAACAAATTAGTTCTGAGCTTGTCAGGCTCCATGGGACAATGGGATATGAAAGATTTGCCACAGAAGATCTGGAATCCACGATAAGGAACAACCCTTGTCAGGCTTATTTACTACAGTCACCAGCTGAAAAATGAGGAGAAACAGAAGGAAGCAGACAGTCAACAACCTTTATAGTAGGAATCTTACTAACAAGCCTTGATCTTAATTGTAGCCTGAAGGCAAAGCCCACCCTGGTGTCTTTCATTCCCTTGAAGTCTCAGGCCTAACCCACTACCCACTGCAGGCATCCAGCCTTGCCAAGCTCACTTACAACCATCTACATTAAGCTATAATAAGGTTAAAAAAAAAAAAGGCCTTCAGTATATTAAAATAAACACCAAAGTGGGCAATTATACTAGTATATACTAGCAAGTAAGGGAGTACGCAGACAGATTTATAAAAGGGGCAAACCCTTCTTCCTCACCCTTTTTGTAACAATTCTTCCCAAAACTAACAGTCACACTGTCAAAACCTCACTCCCCAAGACGCACGGAAAAGCCAGGTTACACTAACTGAATGTTAGAAACCTGCAAAAAAATAAAATTAGAATAAAAATAAGTCATGCAACTGTCATGTTTTCTGATGAAAAAGTGAATTTTAGTAGTGAAGTTATGAAAAAGTTCACGTGAAAGGGAGCAAAGATCAAAGACAACAACCAGCCCAGCCTCCAGAGCATAGATCTGGGATGAAAAGTCAGCAAGGCGTGTCTCAGAGACCCAGACTTCTCTGCTGCTTCTGGAAGATGCAAGTCCCAACAAATACTTTACAACTCTTAACTTGGCAGCAGGAGACCCTGGCTTTCCAAGGTCCTACCAAAGCCAGTGGTGGCACAGTGCCTTTTCTTGAAAACCACAGGATATTTATTAAGAAAAATAATTCACTTCCTCCTCAAAAATTTTTTTTAAAAAAGACACACATTCTAAATATATATCATTTTCCACATAATTTCTCTGAAAAGACAGCACTAAAATTGCTGTATGTTTTGCAGATAAAAAACAGAAAAAGGAAGTTGTGCCAGACACCACCTTTGAGCCCAATGTATACAGTCAGTAAGAACAAAGATTTGGGAATTCCAAGTCTCTTAGTCATATTTTTTTAAAGCATCTCTGCAGTTTTCAGTACCTTAGTATTATCCATGTGAGGACAGTAAAGTTGGGGAAATTTTTGGGGGGAGGAAAAAAAAAAGGCAGCATGTTTTAATCACCCTTCGTCCATCCAAAAATACCTCAATACATATGTCTTTTTGATGTATATTTGGATAACAACGTAGTCTGGCTGAGGTATCATCTGTTTTCCAAAACACTGCCTTCTTTAGGATTAAATATTATCAGGATATTCAACACAAATCTGTCGCACAGATTTCCTTTGTTTTCCACTTTTTAGTCCCCACACAAACCTATTACAATTCCACTCTGATGTGTTTCTCTAAATGTCTCACTTAACATCACTGAGCAATAGATTCCACTAAAATCCTTTTTTTTTTTTTTTGCTCCTTTCCCCCTCTTTTTTCTTTTTAAATTTTAAAGTCACATAAATTCAGTAGTGTCAGATCCATAAGAGATTCATAGGCAAGAGCACCCGGTCTGAAACAAAGATAAATGAAACAAAGAAATCAGTGTCAGGTAGATATGGATGGATGTAATTCTGTACGTAGGATTTTCTGAGGAGTTTTGAAAAATTAAGCCCAGTAACCTGGAAAAACAAGTTTTACAAAATGTTGCCACTTCAGCGGGACAAGGGCAGGTATAAATATGAAGGCTTACATATCTTTCTCTCCTCCCACCTCTACACCCAAGACTTTTCAAAGAGATGGATTATTTTAATTTCCCGTTCCTGTCAAATTAATAATAAAAAATAGACCTAGGCTCAAAATTGCTTTATCTTACTAAACAGTTTCCTCAGGCATTTTCTTTGAAGAAAATTCCTGCATTACCCAGTCTTCACTTAACTGAAGTTTTATTATGTTTTTTCTTTCCATCTGCTATTTATCTATTAGAAAATGCAACACTAAACTCCCCGAAAACAAAGAGCTCACACAGCTTAAATTTATTAATTAAAAAATTGCAATTCATTTTGCTTTGCCTGACTCTCACAGACAAATAATTCACAAGACATTCACAAGGAACTGAGGCATTCACTTTCAATGCAGCTAAATTTCAATTTTGCAGCTCTTTATCCAGCTTTATTAGCTGGCATTGAACATTAATTACTCTGTTGATGGATTAGGCTGAGTTTGAAGATAAGGGGAAAAGACACATATTGAGCACCAATTTCAGCTGTTTCCACACATGGGCACAGGTTCAGCATGGGTTTAGCTCAGGCTTTGTGATAATCCACATCTGAAAAACCAAAGCAAGGCAGAAGCACCAGTCCCCATCATGACATGCGCCAGTATTTTAGCAAGGAGGGACAAGGGACACAAATCCCATGACCTCACCAAGCTCTGAGCAATCAAGCAGATTTAAATATATATATATATAACTATAGATATAAATATAGATATAAAATAAGCAGGGACATAGCTCCACCAGAAATTCAGAAGCCACTCACTCTACACCTCTCCACCCTCAGCCAGCACTTAAAAATCTACTGGTTTGTACTCAAGCAGCACCATGCCTACAAACCACATTTGGAAAGGAAAAAGGGCACAAAGAGCTTCACAAGAGTCATTTGTACTTTTTACATCACAGGCTTTGTACGTTAAAAAAAGAAAAAGCCTCTCAAGGCTCATCAGCTCACTGCTTTTCTAAGCAACTTTCATGACTCTCGCTCTTTCCTTCATTTGAGAGGTTTTGGTTTGGTTTGGGGGTTTTCTGCTTGTTTTGGGGTTTTTCTTTTGGTTGTGGGGTTTTTGTTGTTTTTTGGGGGGGGTTGTTTGTTTGTTTTGGTTTGGGGTTTGGGGGGGGGGGCGTGGTTCTTACTATGGACTGGGCAAAAAAAACCCAACCCAGAACAACAAAATCCTACTCAAAAATTTAGCTCTTACCCACGACACCTGATGCCAAGCAGGGGGTCTACTCCAGGAAAACAGCTTTTCAGAATTAGTGCTCCTTTACAGCTCCTAAAGAATGCTTGCACGGGAGTGAAAAGAAACCTGCAGGCTGAGACGAGGGCACAGCAGGGGCACACCAGTGCAAAAACGCCACTGGGACTTGAGCTGAGAGGGCAATTAACTACTCATTAGTAAAGTACTGCACAAAACTGCTTTGGCACTGAACCAGTCAGACATAAGTCCGAGATCTTAAAACGCAAATTACAACAAGGCAGAGGTGTGAAACACCACAGAGGTCTCGGGCTGCTCTGTTAAGATGTAAATTGTTGCTTTCCCAGGTAAGTTAATGACGACATCAAAAATGGGGAGTGGAGCGCAGAAACAGCACAGAAGGTATAAATATTTTATAAACAAGTCTGATTTTATGTTGGGGGACACAGCACCTTCATGTTTCTGGCTCCCAACTACATCACTACCTGAAACACAACAGTGAGCAAACACAATGGCCCTGATATAATGCAGGTACATGAGCATATAAAAGAGCCTTTAAGCACAGGAGTCACCTGTCCACAGCTCCAACAACCTGTTCCAGTGCAGTTTTAGATGAAGAACCTGCTATTGCATTTTTCTCTCTCTCAGTGCTACAGATGCCCTTATTTATTTTGCACTGTCAAAGGTATCAAACTCAAAACATGAACCTCAAATTAAGACTATATACTAAAAAATTCCTCCTCTACATCTTTACTTAAAAGAAAAAAAAATCTGATTTTAGGATAGTCAAGGTTAATAAAAACATTATTACAACTGCAACGACAAGAGTAAAAAAAATATAAAATACATGGCACATTTTTCATATACAGACATCTCTGACCAATGCATAGGGAAAAGAACACTTGGCTCTAATGCTGCCTTCAGGAGATCACAAAACATTACTCAAGTAGGTGTATTTCCAAGACACACAAGACTGCTTCAGCTTCAGCTTCCTTGCCTCTTGCTTCTTTAAACAATTATCCTCCATGTCAGCTTCCAGAGAAATTAACATTTCTGCCCCATCTCCTGATCTGTGGCTGCTGCATGCTGGAGTCTGAAAATTAAAGTTCATTTTCTCGGCTGGAGTAATATAGTATTAGCCTCCACAACAGAGTCTGATGCTTCCCTGATTGGTTCAACCAGCACAAATCTCCTCAGGATTTTGTGAGGTTTCACCCCAAGCCTGACACAGCTGACAGCGTTTGGAAAGCCCCAGGCTCTCTCTTTCCTGTCCTCCTTCTGTGCTGAAAAGGGTGGCCTCTAAGACCCCTTTGTAGACCTGTAAACAAACAATCCCTTTCATAATCATTTGAATCATTTATTTAAAAAAAAAAAAAAAAAAAAACACACAACCAACACAAATGCAGCCTGTGATAGGATATATAGCCTCACTCTTCCTCTGGTTGCATTATTTTTTCTGTCCCAAGATAGCAAGCAATTTGGCTGATGTCTAGATCAAGGGCACAAAAGTTCTCAGTCTCTGCACTCTTAAAAGTCACATCAGATCAGTCTCCCTTTTTTTCCTGTTTATTTTACAATCTGTGCTCTAGCTGTCTGTTCTGCTGGAGAACACCCCTTCCCAGAAAAAACCACCTAATAGTCTGCAGAGCAGATGCAGAAATATTCCAATGCTTTTCCAAGCTTTGAAAATTTGGACAATTTAATGAAAAAGATGTTTTGTGAAATCACCAGTACACCTTAGAAAGCAGCAGCACCAGAGGCCCTTGCTCAAGGCACACACTTAACTTTTTTTTTTTCCAACTTGGAACTTTTCCTGTAAGACATGTTCTTTTCTGTTGATCAGATTTGCCTGTGTTAGATTAGCAAACAACAGTAATTTGTTTAGTAATTATCTCCTAAATTTTGCCTTAGCTTGTGTCAACATGGCACCATACATAATTCAGCGAGTCTTTTGTACCTTGACATATCTTGGACAGCAGTCCTTACCATTGACATTATCTGATACTATGTTCTGTGAATAATCTTCAAATTCACAGGAGGTTTTTGCCACCTTTCCCCTTTTTTTCACATGTAGAGGAAAAGGACATGGGGAAGACTAAAATCTACAAGACATTGATTACAAAGAGCAGGAGATGAAGGCCATTGTTTCCTAACCCAGGAAAGGGACACAGCTCAAGTCATGGATATAACTAGAGAAAATATTTCATTTTGGTGGAAAAATAAATAATTTTAAGGACCATTTAATATTATTTTACAACAGCTGTCTAAATTGGTATGTTGGTTATTTAGTGCTGTTGGTTCAGAATTTATGCACATTATTTTATGTTTTCCCCACAACATTAGCAAGCACTACATTATATTTCTGCCAAATATAACAGTGAAGAAATCACAGCTGCATCCTTAATAACCTTGAAGAATCAGATAATGGTTTTGAGTCCTTGTAAATTTCACCCTCAGCTCTAGGTGGTTCCACTTACTCAGGGACGTGTGCTGCTTTTTCATCTGGCTCTCCCGAGCTCTAACCTAACCCCTGAAAAACATTCTCCACCTCCTGTTAAACCCTAGGTGACAAGAGTTAGGGATTAAAATTTCTCATCCTCAAGTGGCACTGCAGGATAACAAGGACATCAGAAACAGGCATTGAGACAAAACAGCAAGTGACCCTGCAAGGCCCATGGCACACCCACAAGCACGCAGCACAAATATTTGCTATACTGCTTTAATGAAGCCGATGTGCAGCATAGAAAACCACCTTAAATTTTCTCCTCCATACTGTAATGGATGGGGTTTGGTCAAAACAGAGCATTATAAGACACCCGGTGTTGCTGCACACCAGCGGCAGGGATTGTCTGTGTCAGGAGAGGCACTGAGGTCACCTCTGTCAGGCACAGCATCACTATTTCTACAGCAAGGCCATCACACCTTGGATGTTTTTAGAATCTGGAGTGCCTTGCTAAGTGACCTTTTGCATCAGCCCATCAGTTGTATACACATGAAATCTGCCACAAAAAGCAGAAATTGTAAGGGGCAGGAATTCCCACTGCTGTAGGAACACTCCCCACCAATATCACCCTGTGCAGTAACTTTCTACTAAATGTATGATTAAAATACCAGGCTAAAGCCTGACGTGAAGCATGAGGTTCATTCCTGCTCAGAACAGCTGCAAACTCCAAGCATTTCACAGCTATTGTGATGCATCCTACTACAGTGAGTATCACATGTACTTCTGGTAGGTGACATGCAAAAGCAGAGAAATTAAGAGAAGAAGGAGCTAAACTCAAAGGTAGACGGGGATTTGTTTTTTGGGTAGTTTTTTTGGGTTTTTTGGGGGGGGTTGTGTTGGTGTTTGGTNTTGTGTGTGTGTGTGTGTGTGTGTCTCTTTTTTTTCCTTTGAAACAGTGTTAGCAAACAAAATACCACACTCTAATTACCATTGCCAGCACACAGAACCACCTACCTACGGCAGGTTTGCCTGCAAGATGCAAACCCCTCATGTTCCACTCCCTCTTTACTCCAGGCAGAGAGCAGAGCGAATTTGTAGCAGTAGCAAAAATGCAAATAAGTTTATAAGCATCATGCCTGTGTTTGAAGATACTGGGAACAACAGATGTGGGCAACATGTGGAAGCCAAAGAAAAGCAGTATCAGCTTTTTGCCAGTCACTCAAACCAGCATTTCTCAAAAAAACCCTGACTGCATTTAAAATTTATTTTCAAATTATTTTCCCACCTCATAAACATGGATGTATTAAACACAGAAACCTATTTATACAGATGTACCTGTCACGTCAGTCACCCACCTGTGATATTTTTAAAACCAATCCTCCTCCTCATGAAACATAAAACACACAGAAGATAAAAACCAAAGCTTCCACACACAATTGTTATTGTTTTGTGGTAATTCTTCCTGCATCTGGAAACACCCTAGAAGTGAATATTTTTTAAACCTTTCATTACAGACACAAATTCTTTGGTGCACTCTACTACTCAACAGTAGGTAAGGTTTTCACCACTAAAATATTCCTCAACACCAGGAAATACAGCCATGACCATGAACCCTCCTCTAAGAGACCTAACAGCAACAAAAAAAAACAGTATTCATCCTAAGTTTTCATTTAAATATCTGAATATTGCTATGTAGATAGCAATGTAGTTGTTTAAACTCAAGATTTATTTTTTGATTTTCACAAGACAAGTGTGCCTACCCAGCCCACTCCTGCAGACAACACCAACCAAGCTGTCCCAGCTCCTGACTGCTGCTTTTCCACGACAAGATATTTATTAGGAGGGGAAAAAGTACAAGGGAAACTGGAACAACACCATCTGAAAGCTGATATTCCTTCCAGTCAATATCCTATGCCTATCACAGCTGTATTCCAGTAAATGCTTCCAGGTTAGGTGCACCAATCTTTGAAATTATACCACCAAGGCTCCCACAAAATCTTTAAATGGCATTTTTCCCACCACAGCAAATTATTCACCTGAAATCATTTTAATACAGCACATGATGAGTAAAAGGTCCCTTTTGAATAGCTGAGACCGTTGGAAACTTCACTTGGAAATTAAACCTCTAGGGTAAAAAAAAAGAGCATTTTTTGAAAAAATCTGCAATGGCTTCAGGTGGGAGCTTGCCAGAAACTATCAAAGTATAAAAAAAAAAATTAAAAATCTATCATATAAGGGCATGTTTGAAAACAAAACTATACCAGAGGAAGCTAGATGACCACCTGAAAGCAGGTTTGGCTTTGGTGTGACCAAGGATTGACAGCTAGACTCTCCCCAAACACTACAGAATATTTTCAATCTGAGTTTCTAATGCACACAGAGCACCCAGAAGAGAGTCCAAGCAGGCAAAACAGCCCAGTTTTTGCTTTCTATCTCCAACATACATTAAAAAATGTCCAAAAGTACTATTGCCTTTAAGCTCTTCAGCCATGCTGACCATCAGAGGCTGTAGTGGTCAGTGATTATACTAACAACTCACTTCTCAAACATCCTTTAAGGTATGCTAATATAACTTCATTCAAATACTTCAGAGTGAAGCTATCCTAGGTAATAAGGCCATTTTTAGAACTGTCTTTATGCACTTAATGATTTTTTTTAATCCAAAACCTTGACATGTGATGAAAAGAAACCAATCCATTGAATGTAATTCGGTAATAGGAATAAAAATGTATAAACATGTTGTGAGAAAATGAGCACACAGCAAGATGCCGACTGTCTGTTAGACAGATGCATAAATCTGCAATTGAACAAACCTTTATAGTCACTAAGCAATCTAGAGAAAAATCAGAACAAATCCAGAATCAACACAGTGCTTGAAGTCCACAGGACAGAAAAAACAGTTGTATGAGAGAACCCACCTCAAACTCTACATCTCCTGGGATGCTGGTAAGATCCCAGGTACATTTTGGTGATTATGAATCTGAAACCATGATTTCACAGAGATCTGTCAGAGATTATAGTGACCAAATCTACTACTGCTAAGGAAGCTGCCCTGTAGAAGACATAAACTCCATCGTAAGTGGATTGTGTAGGTCTCACTCAAAGTCCTCTCCTTCAGTAGGTCACTGCCTCAGTTCCATGGGATACATTTTATACATGTACGTCAACCCCCAGCCTCCCACAGCAGCTGCACAAATATGTCAAATATTACCTCAAAGTGTCATTTTAGAGAAAAAAAAAATCTGCTTTCCCTCACCAAAGGAAAAAGCAAAATCTGCCCCACACTCAGCAGACAAGCACAAATTTGGTGCTGAAACAACAGAGAATGACACAGACCCCAAAACCAAACCATCCCCTTGGGAAGGGGCGATGCTTTTAAAACCACTTTTGTAAGGAGGAACAGGTTCCTCATAAAACTCCAGGTGTTTGTTACGACAGCAACACTCAGGTACCTAAACACAAAGTCATCACCGTGAAGTTCTTGTACAGAATTCACTTCCCTGAACTCTCACAGCACCAAAGGTTATTCAGTTAAAAAAAAAATAAATAAAATAAAACACACAAAAACGCCTCCTGAANGGGGAAAAAAAAAAAAAAAAGTCGGATATTCTTGGGCAGGTGGAGCTACAGAAAAGACGATGAAAAGCTCTAAAAGGAAATAAAGTAGCACAGGAGCCAAAACACAATAGACCGGGGAAAACAGTCTGGATTCTCCCTACACAGCAACAGTAATAGTAAGAGGGCCCGAATTAGCAAACAGCCTCATTAAGGCGTCCTTCGTGCTATTAAGACTTCAGTAACCAGCAGCTCAGGGACGCGAGGGCGAGGCAACACCCCCACGCCGCTCAGCCACCCGCTGGGAGCCGAATATCAACGAACAAAGCAAACAAAAACACAACAAAAGAACCAGGGGAGGGGTTGTCCCTTCGGGGTTTTTTGGGGGGTTTGGTTTGGTTTTTCTTTTTTGCGTCTCACTAAAGACACGTGGCCCCGTGCAGGGTCAGTGAAGGAGTGATCCTGGTTGTCCCGGTTGTGCCCACACCGGGACGCGGTCGGAGCCCACCCCCGCTCCCCTCAGTCCCGGTGCGGGGCTGGACCTGGTGATCCCGGCTGTCCCCACACCGGAGACAAGCGGGCCGCCCCAGCTCCCCTCAGTCCCGGTGAGGGGTCAATGAAGGGCTGACCGCGGTTATCCCAGTGGTCCCGGCTGTGCCCACACAGGGACACGGACACCCTTCCCCCCCTCGCTGCCCTCAGTCCCGCCCGTGCCGGCGCGCGCGGGGCGGGCCGCCCGACCTACCTCCCGCACCGCCACTTCCGCCTGCGCCGCGCCAGCCAATCAGTTCCACGTCCGCCCGTTCGTCCCGCCCCCCGCCAGCCGTACAGGCCAATGGGGACGCTCCGTGGCGCCGCTAGCCAATGGCGACCGTGCTCGCTCCTCGGAGCGCTGAGGGCGCGCGGTGCGCGCTTCCGCCCGTCGCGGCGGCCGGAAGGTGATGTGGCGGAGCGCGGCGCGATGGTAAGCGCGGGGCCTGCCCGGCCCTGCCCGCTCCGGGGCCGCGTCCTTCCCTCTCCTCTGCCTCCCCGCGGCCCTGCACGGTCCCCAGCGGCGCCTCCTGCCCCAGGAGGGACCCCCAGAGATCGCTCACGCCACAGGCCGCGGGAGCGGAGCCGCCCCAAGGCTTTGCTGGGAGTAGCGCGGGCGGGTTTGCATCAGGCGGGTTGGTGACAAGAAAAAGACACGCTTTGTGTCTGTGCGGGGCATCAGCAGCCGGTGCGAGGTCGGTCAGGTGCTGTGCGTGTCCCTCGCGGCCCCCTGACGTCACTTTGCTGCGTGACGTCATGGTGGCGTTATGTGACGTCACGCTCAGGGCGGTGTGATGAGCCGCGACACTGGCTGCTTTTCAGGGGTGTCATCAGAGGCCCAAGTCCATTGACTCATGAAAGCTGTATGGATTATGTATAAAGTTACATATCTTATATATGTGTGTATATGCCCTTTGGTTTATATTTGTAAAAAAATTATGTGCTTACAACATATATAATTTTTAAGGATATAGAAGTATAAGTAATGTAACAACATATAAATACATATTATTAAATTTATTCATAGTTATCTAAATAGGTAAAAGGTGTAAATGCATAAAAAAACAGGTAAGTACATGTCAGATAGAATACTTGTGCTTACATAGGAGTTTATTATGTGTATAACAAGTATATGTGGGTGTAAAGACACTTATATGGATGTTTATAGGTGTATGCAAATGTGTAATTGAGTATTTTAAAAATTATATATTACTAATATATCTTTTTCTACATATCACACACATGAAGAATGTGGAGAGATAGATATATATATAGANNNTATATACGTGTATAAATGTATATACTCTTTTTGAGAGTTGGTCTAGGGGCACATTGGTTGTGGGTTTTTTTGTTGTTCTTGTTTTCTGCCCGTTTTTTTCAGTCTCTGTGCAGATAATATAAAAAAAGGGTTTGCATTTCTGTCATAGGTAAACAGTGAAATACTTTTTCTTAGTCAAGGCTTATATATTAAATATTTGTATATCAGTGATGTTTATATGAGCAGGGCAAACACATGAGTTTAAACCTAAAAGGAAAACCAAAGGAATAACGGAGCTAAAGCAAGTTTTTCCTGTACAAAATACATGTTTGTCCATAACTTCAGCAGTGAGTTTGTTTTAAGGTAGGAATTTTTTGACATTTTTCTAATAATCAGAATATGGTTTGGGTTCAAAGGGTCCTTTTAAGATCACCCGGTCCCCCTCTGCCATAAGCATTGACAGGTTATCTGTCATTTTATGGATGCTGTGCTGCTTAATGGAATATTGCCGTATTTGCTGTGTATTTACAGAAAAGATCAATATCACTTGAAGTTTCTTATGGCACAGTCCAAAAAATGGTTCCCAGGCTTCAGATCTTGTCACCAGCAGGAAATTGCTGGGAGTTGCAGTCTGAGCATTCCTTGGCAGATCTTTTAGATGAATCTGCTCCAGTCTGGGACACCAAGCAGAAAACAAGGGCCTTTTTTTTTAGAATGAGAGGCATAAATTGTCTCAGGAGATCTAAAACACATGTGCAGAAAGCAAGAGACCTCTAAGCAGCACCGTGGAAAGGTGAACGTAGAGAATTACAGCAGCAACTCACTCTTCTTTATTGTACTTGAATGGGTTTGTGGTGATAGAAAAAGGCAAGAAAACTTGGTGAGATGTTGGTGTTGCTCAGTGATTAAATACAAATAATTATTTAATATTACATTATTATATCATTTATGTTATCAGTGATATATAAGAATATATAGCAGTAACTTAGAAACAAAGATAATGTTTAAATCTAAGAGGATTATGGCAAGTGGATGAGATTCTGTTAGGATTATCTTCTTCCTTGCTAGAGGTTACTCTGTGTCTCAAGGACCCTGAAGCAAGAAACTCTTCTAAGGATGGTTTGCTTATGATTTAATGGCGAAAATAAGGTGAAAATAAGTTTCTTCAGCGTTCTTGTGATTTTTTAATTTCTTCAAGACAGCAGCAGCTCTCCAGGACTTTGGGTCTTCCATGATGCCCCGTCTGGTGTCGAGGCATTTTATTTTGAGCTCATGTTTGGCTGTGAGAGAGGAAACAGCTGCTGTCTTTGTGTCGTGACATGGAAGAGATTAGAGCTACATCTCCAATTTATTTTCCGTGCCCAAAGTGTAAGATCTGCAGTTCTGGCAGACCAGCAGCGCTGAATAGCATTTTCTGAAGTATGATTTCCAAAGGACTTTACCCTTGGAAACATTTCATCCCATTGTTTTCCAAGCTTTCTTACCACGTCCTTCCTTGCTAAGCAGATGAAAGCTTGTGCTGGGTGAATGGTTAGCTGCTGCCAAATAGGGAAAATAATAATAATAATATATGTATATACACACATGCATATATGTGTATGTGTGTAAGCTGACTTTTACCTGTCCTGTCTTTTACGTGAAAGCAGAAATTGTGGGATTTCTTTTCCTCTTCACTGCCAGTGGATAGGAAAAAACCTCATCATTTTAACTTAAAACAAAACCCTCACTATTTTCACTTAAAGCAGCTGTGGAAGTCAGTAGAAGCTTCTGAGTGGATTCCAAACTTGCTGGAAATGGAAGGGATGCACCAGGGATGCATAGCTCGCTCATTTATTTAGGAGCAGAATGTATGTTGCTTGCTGACTTCCACAAATCAGTTTGTCCTGCCAGCTTTCAGGATTTTACATCTGAAAGCTCAACTGAAGTTTTCCTGGTGGGCTTGAAAAGTTTGCCACATGCATGGATGGAAAGAGGGACGAAGCTAAAGGTAACATTAAAGTTGATGATGAGCCTCTCACCTCCTGAAGTGTGGTCTTCACTTTCCTTCCTCGCAGGAATGTGAAGTTACACTCAGACAAAATTTGGTGATGGAGAAAACTTAAAAGAATTGCAGAAAATTTGACAAGAACAGCTTCTTCACCATCACCTCTGGCTGGGGCTAATCCTGGCTAATTACTGTCCAAAAGTTGATTTGGGAACTTTCCACGAGGACAGACATTTCTGTCATGGTCTTTGTTGCTCTCTTAGTGTGGTGTTTATAGAAGGAAGGGGAGTTGCTCATAGAGCCAATTGTAAAAACATTCATTAGTAAATATTATTTCAAACCAAGCTGTCGGATATAAACATACCAGAATCCAAGACACTGCTCTGAAAAAAGAGCTTTCAGGAGTCTTCAAGTACAAAGTTTTGTGTTTCTCATATTCAAAATTACAAGAAGGAATCGTTCCTGATTCAGATTTGCCAGCAGCTTTGTTTTATCATGACCTAAAGGTATGTCTGTTTAAAAACGTCTCCTAGGTCATCTCACAGTGTTAAAGTGTCTTTGTACTGTGAATTTATTTCACTTGAGGTGTTCAGTGTAGATACTTCTGTCGTCTTAGAGGATGATGTAATGTTTTATTCCTGTGATTATTGAACTGAGGAAATCATTCTGTCAATGTAAGGTGGTCTCTTTTCGGAAGAGTAGGATGAGTCTGACAGAATGACACTGGTTGTGAGAAACCATTTCTTTGCTGAGTGCCATAAAAAAATGAATGTCACAGTTTAATTTTTTGGTTGCTTGCAGCATTAGACACCACACACATTCATTGTAATAGATGCAGCACTGAATATGTTTTTCGGCTATTGTGGAGAGTTGGGCATTCAGACTCAAGAAAAGTTTTTGATTTTCAACCTTGTGATTGCGGAAACAAGGTGGGAACAGCTGTGGAAAGTCTTACCTGTCTTCCAGACGCTAAATGTTCAAACCATGCGCCTGAACTTCTGCCAAACAAGAGACTTGTGGAAGTGCTATGGGCCTGCCCAGGGCCATGGGGCATGACAGACTTAGCAGAACTTGTCATTATTTCTTCACTAAGTATTTTTTTTTCTGATATTTTTTCATGCTTGAAAGAGATGGTTCAACTATGAATGAACAAAAAAAATTTGCTAAATACTATACATAAAATATTTACTGTTCTGTTTTGTAGTTCTTCCTTTTTGAGGACTTGGACTTCTTCTCATGGCCGTGTTCACGTTCTTGTAGCACCTTCTGTTACAAACTCCTGATATTTGCATGCTGTTTTAGTACAGGAAGGTCATCACCTGATTCAGAGTGTGCTTTAGTATGACTCTTCATTCTTCCTTTCACGCACAGAGGTTTTTACTGTTTTTTCAGTTTCAGTAGTGTATTTGTGGTGAACTAAACAGGGTGGTGTGCAACTTCAGACAGGAGAGTTACTTTTTTAAATAAGGGGTTATTTAAAATTCTGCTTTTATCTAATGGGGT
Organism: Cyanoderma ruficeps; assembly: GCA_008694505.1. Classification (NCBI taxonomy): domain Eukaryota; kingdom Metazoa; phylum Chordata; class Aves; order Passeriformes; family Timaliidae; genus Cyanoderma; species Cyanoderma ruficeps. The sequence continues at coordinate 869,330 of VZDJ01000149.1, read as the reverse complement.
AAGACGTCAGAGAAAAAATATCTCTGTAAAATTTAAAACTCTAATCTACAGAGAAGACCTGGGGGAAAAAGTATTATAAGCTTTTTATTGTCATATCCACCATAATTCTTTGATTGTTTGGTAAATCTGTGAACGTGCACACCTTTGTGCTACAGTGACCTTGGTAAAAGACCTTAATAGTTACTTTGTTTTTTATAGTAAGATATTTTGGTGAAATGCTGCATCTGTTAGCTGCTTGCAGCCAAAGTTCAGTTTTCAAACTAGATATTGGGGTAAAAGAGGAAGCAATTCAAGCAAGTGTGAAATTTCATTATCATTGCCTTGTGATGTCTTCTCAGTGCTGGTCTGTGGATTTGAATTACAGTAAAAATCCTAAATGTGATAAAGTCAAAAGCTTTTTAGACGAGAGGGCAATTGTGTCCATATGTTTAATTAAGTGTTGAATTGTTTGAGGAGATTGCTTATGTTTTCAATAGATGTATTAGTCTTCAGTTGACTGGGAAGCATACAAGTTAGTTGTGCTTGCCATTTAAACTTGACAGTGTGCTTCTCCAGAAAATGACTAGAAAAAAAATTCTCTATTTCTCTAATCAAGCCTTACGTTCTGTGAGTGCAAAAATACATATTTTAGGCAGAAATCTGAATGAACATTAAATATTGCATTTAAATTCTTTGGAAAGGAAATACTGAGGAGAACATGCTGTTAATCCGAAGTAAAAAAACCCTATTTATGCTGGAACAACTGCACTGGCTGGTATTTGGATACTTACTAACACCGCTTGCCTAGCTTTGTGTGTACTTTCGCCAATAATTGCTTCAAACTTAACTAATTTGCACTTTTTATAATTTTTTTGTAGTGCTAATTACCATGCCTCTTTCACAAATGCTTGTTTTCCATTCATTTTGATCACATTGTATTTGGTAGCAGTGGGAAAAATACTTTTTTTTAAATTGGTTGGAAAATAATACAATTAGATGCGTGTTTTAATTAGTTTTTAGCAATTGCTCTGGCGTTCAGGTTGGGAGTATACGTGATTTATATCCAATTATTTTTCTCAGTATTATACTCCTAAAAATTTGGTTTTTACTGACAAAATAAGAATTGCAGCGCCTAATTGAAACCCTAGATAATAAGCATTTTCTCTTTCAGCCTTGTAAGGACCTTTTATTAAAATTTCATAGTTTGATTTAGCTTTTCTGTGATGAAATTTTTATCAGCTCTTGCTTAACTAAAGTTTAACTGCGGCATGTAAACTCTTGCTCATGTTCCAGTATGAGAAAGGCAGCTGAATGATCTGGTATCCCTGTTTGGCTCCAGAAAGCATAATCATTCATCAATTTTATTTTATTGGGGAGGAAAAAGAAGGAAGACTGACTATTCTGCAGTGTATTACACGAAGATTACACTTTCTTTAAAATATTCCAATTATTTATCTGTATTTGCCCACAGGAATTGGTTATTTTAATAGTAACCACAGGGCAAAGTTTTGCAACTTGCTGGCATTACAGTGGCCTCTGCTTTTATAGCACAGATGGATGAAATTATGGTCACGCTGCAATCAGAGATAAAATAATCATTTTGTAAATACTTGAAGACTAGGGAAGGCTGAGCTTTGGTTTCAGTATTAAGTCTACTGAGATAAACTCAGAGCTTTTATGTTAGTCTCTCTACCAACCCAGAAGGACAACGGCATAGGGTTTATGTTCTCCTCCTATACATTTCATTTCCTCTGGAACCATGATACTGGCTGGTTAATTTTAGACAAAAGGATATGAAGCAAGGGGAAAATCAGCAGGTCCTTTGTGACACAGTTGCATGAAAACCTAGGGTGTGATTTATTACTGTGCTACCCAAGGGTTGCGTCAGTAAGTGGTTTGTGAGCGTAGTGCTGTCTGCAAGGACAGAGAACTATGTCTGAAGGGAGAATATTGGGGTAATGGGGTGAGTGAGAGCTGCAGAGATGGATAAATTAGTGTCTTAACTATGGCTGTTGCTGTCGGTGCAGAAAAGTGTTTAGAATTAGTGTATTCATTATGGCTATTCCTGCATATTTAATTAAATACTCTGGTGAAGTGCAAGGCCTGTTGATAACCACAACTCTGAGCCGCTGCTTTTTTTCATCTGCCCAAGTGTAGTAAATTTAATGCTGAGGGACAACATTGTCTATAATGACATTTACAGGAGCTGTGCAATTGTTGTCATGATTCCCTGTCACAGCCACATAGTTAACTTTTAACTTTCAATCAACATTTACTAAAGTACATTAAACCTCACTTTATACTCAGGTAGGAGTACATTCAGACACCCTAGCTGTACCACTTGATTTCCAACTACTGTATAATCTCATGAGTATTTATTTTAATACAAGCCACTACTGTTAAACCCAACACAATAAAACTTTCAGGAGTACTAGTTATTTATGCTTTATTATATGGAGTTTTTACTGAGATATGTTATAATCAGGAAATAATATTGAGGCTTTTTTTTAAGGCCTGGTTTTGGGAAGGATTTAAAACAGCCTTTGGGCATGTAGTTCTCAAAGCTGAGGTTCCTGGTCTTAAATTTCCAAAGACATTGGAAAAAGCTTGACTCATGCAAGTTCAGGTGAATACAATACCTCATCAGTCCTGCAGTTGATGTGGTGTTGCTGTGCACAGGAGGGGGCATGAGGGGAACGACACAGAATGGAGCAACTGAGATGTTCCCGCTATGTCAGAAATGCACCAAATGCAGATGTAGAAAACTTCAGCCCATGGAATTAAAGCTTGCACTGTCTTAAACCAGAATAAAATGCCAGTGCTGGTTCTTTCTGGTGCTGCAGCACGAGTCTTCGGAAGTTGTCATTTTCCCCCTCATGGGGACACAGTCTAAGAGACAGCACCAGTTTCTCCATGTGCTGAGATCGCTTTATAGTGGGAGTGAATGTCACAGGACCTACTGTAAGGCAGTCAACACAAGTAAAAAATTTCAATTAATATGTTTTCATCAAAGGAACCCAGTCTAAACAAATCAACAGCAACACATCTACGTTGTCCAAGTAGCTTGGTATGTGAATGCAGTGTTTTTTAAAGGGATTCTGAGCAATGTATGACTCTTGCAGCAGCTTTTAATTACATTAGTTGGAGCAGCCAGATGTAGGTTTCTGCTTTCTGTGAATTCAGCTGGGCCATGAGAATTGCTTCAGATGTGAAGATTGAAGCCGTCTAATTCAGGAATAAATTCTCATTTCCAGAAATCATAAGCAAGTTTTGGAATGCTCACATCTGTCCTTTCAAAGCGCCTGTGCAGATAAACGTGTCACTCAGAGCACGCTTCAGTGGAAGGGCAGATGCAATTACAGTAACGAATATCTGGGGAAACACGTGAAGGGCCCAACAAAGAACAATTATATGTGATTATATACTGCCCCAGTGGGTTGACTGATAGCACATTTCATGAGTATACATTTACAGCCTCTGCTTAAGAGGAAGCAAGTGTGCCCTTCTGCCATTTTGCAGTGTTGGAGTGCCCGGTGCCCCCTTGGGAAGCAGCTGCAGGAATTCATGGGAACGGGTGGCTGGCAGGCGTGGGGCTGTGAGCTGTCAGAGCAGCTGTCTGTCCCGCAGGACTGATCGAATTAATCAGTTGATAGGCAGTATCTGGTTGTGCTGAGAGGCAGCCGCTCCTGGATCCGGCCCCGCTGCGTTCCTAGACCCACAGGAGCCAGGGGGAATTGAGACTTCCCTGATTTCTGGAGCTGGCAGAAACTTCTGCTGAGCACAAAGGCTCCAGAGGCTGCTGCTGGGGATGGCAACGTGTTGTCCTTTGCAAAGAGTCTGTCCATTACTTATGACATGATGGGGCAGAAGGGGTGGCTAGCTGAGCTAAAATACTAAATTAAACGTGGTTTAGCAAAGGCGGTGGTGCAGGAGAAAACCAAGCAGCCTCATGTCTGGGACAGGAAGACTGGCTTTGGGTGTGGGGTCACTGCTCCCTCGTCATAGAAAGGGTGGGTTTCAGGCATACTGAAATCTCTCCTGTGCAGGGTGCAGAGTCAAAGTAATCTCTGTAATGATGCTTAACAGAGTGGCCTATTGGACCCCATTAAGTTAGATACTGGAGTTACTTTAGATAGCTAACCCTGTCTAAAGCATGTATTCAGATTGCAGCTCTATGCTGCAATTCATATGATTCATGGAGACCTCTAAATAAGCTAAGGTTTTTTTTTTTGTTGTTGTTGGTTTTGGTCACCAGGTTTTTGATCTCAGTATCGGAACACTTGTGTGTGTTCCAGTGGCTTTCCTTCTACTGGAGCTTCTCATTTTTCTCTCCTAATTTACTGCTAGTGCCGTACTGAACTAGAGTATTGTGATTTTCCTTTACAATTCTTGTTAGCTAGATAGATTTGATTATCAGAGCTTCTAAACATTATAATTTTGTGACATAGGAAGAAAGCACATGCACATCAACAGAGGTGTGCCTCAGGCTGTGTGGAAATGAAGTGTCCGATGTGCCCTAAAATATGCTTGGAGAAGGAAATGCCAATGTAATATCCCTTCCTAAGTGCTAAATATTTACCTTTAATTAAATACCACTACGTGGCCAGCTGGGTTGAGCAGTGTGAAGGAGACAGCAGTTCATCAGAATTCTAGAACAAAGAGTGAATTTATTGCATTTGCTTTGACTTTTTTTTTTTTTGGAGCTCACACTAAATCAGATTTGCAAATGAGTGTAGCAGAGTGAAGGTAAAATAAAGCTTTTTGAAGTAAGCAATTGCCTCTTATACCGCCTGGTGCTGTTACAGAATGTCAGTTGAGACACTTAGGAGAAACCCCAAAACTATAAAAAAAAGGTTTATGGAATGCACTTTCTGCCTATTGCTGAAACTGCCTATTACTTTGCACTTTAGTAAATTGTCAAATACTGCAGCAGTTTCTCAAGAATTGTCTCACTACCACTCGGCTGGTCAGTTTTTGCTATCAGCAATAGAACTTCTCAGTCCTAAGGCAATTTCACTCATTTCTTCAGGATTTACCATACAACTGGCACTTCAGAAAGTGTATTTACAATAAGGATGTTTTCAATTTAAAACCAGAATGTTATTTGAAAATAAAAGTAATTAGTTACCATAGTTCAGGTGGGCTTTACTCTATATATTTTTACAAATCTGTTAAATTTGGCCTGTAGCCTTTAAAAAGTGGTGTATTTTCAAACCTCCTGCACATTTTGTGTTATTTTTTTGTCTTGGCTACTACTGGTTTACTTGCCAGTCAGTCCTCACCTTACTTTCACTACCACCAGCATATTCCATTGATGCATAGGTTTTCTGGCTCATGGCCATTGTAGGTTTCATTTTCAATGTTGTCTAAGGAATCACCCATGTTTTTTCCCAGAACAACTACTTCAGGAGAAGTTCTGCACTGCATGGATGTAATTCTTTGTTTTCCTGATTCTCTTCCGTAGTCTGCCATCTTCAACTTCCAGAGTCTGCTGACTGTGATCCTGCTGCTCATATGTACCTGTGCCTACATCAGGTCTTTGGCTCCCAGCTTACTGGACAAAAATAAAACCGGGTATGTGGCCTGATCATTTCAAACATCCACAAGCTGTGTGGTTTCAACTGCAACCTTTCAGCATCTCCCGATGAAGTGTGTGATAATGCAGATCCTGCTTTGAAATTTTTCTCTCTTTAAAGATAAAAATCTTAATTTTGTACCTCACAATGGAGTGCAATAAGATATTGGCAAGCACTTAGTTGCAATTTCATTGAAAGAATTTATTAGCTCCCTAACCTTGCTAATACTGCATTATTAATCTTCTAGATTTGTAGCTTTGTTGTTAGATGCTTATTAGAGATACAGAAATGAGAGACAGAAATAAAACATTCTCCTACATGTGGCTATTGTTGCAATGATTTATTTCTGATTCCTAGGATGGGTAAGAAACCAGCAGAAACTGGCTTTTTGTTTGTTTTCAAGATAGGTGTTTTGCAGATACAAGTTTGAAAAGCAGCTTCAGCAATAATCTGTAACTAAAAGATTAAATATTTTTAAAATATATTTTTTAAAATAAGCAACACGGTCCTCTTGTGTGGTCTGTCAAATCCTGATTTTGTATTCTCTAGGGTGAAGGAATTTCTACAAGAGTTTTTGAAAGCTTCTACAAACTTTTTTTTTTTTTTTAATCTCATGGATGCTTGCTGTGATCAGCAGAACTGCAAATTAAGTATGGTGGGTTTTGAGAAATCATTGGGCAGTTGTGATACAGAAACCTTTGGGGCTGCCCGTAGAACTTCAGTAATGCTGTCACCTAAGTTTAGTGAAGGGAGATGGTATTTGTAGAAGCAGGAGGTAATTCTAGGTGGAAACACAGACAGAACACAGGCTTTTGGATTCTGAGAGTTTGGCTTCTCCACTTTTTCCATTAGGTCATTTCCTGTTAAATACAATGTTTTTTTTCCTAAGTGTCTTCCATCACGTTTGCGTTTAAATTCAGAAGTGTCCAGTTTTAAATAGACTGTTGTGACCAAGAATCCTGAATGTTTGTATTCTGAAAACCTTTGTTGTAATTAACATCAGGGGTTGCTGTTTTTATTATCCAGGGTTTTTTTAATTTTAGCAGTGTAAAATACCCAAAGTACACCAACCTTTTTTTTTCCCTTAATTTAGAGTTCTAACTTGAAAACACTTGTGTCCTTTTATATGAGGCCATGAAATTGGCCACTGACATGAGAGGTTTCTTTGGATGGAAGTAAAGATGGAAGAAAGGATGACTTCATGAAGGACAGGGAGTGGGGGGGCAAGGGGAGTTTGGGTGTCTGCTGGTGGAAGATAACACAATAGTCAATGAGGTACACACAGTAAGAAGTAAGAATGTTTATTTTACTGATTAAAATTTTAGTGCTGTTCTTGGCAAGGAGTATTTCCTTTAATCTGGAGCTACTCTGTTTATTCTTGAGGCAAATCTGTCTGGAGTACAATAGAACTCTCTTCATAAAACGTTTCCAAAGGGTGCTGACACTGTGGAGGAGTTGGGCGTTTGATGTGTAGGTTTGTATTTATGTAGATGTAGGACATACAATTTTGTTTTATATGTATGTATTTGTAGACTACTTTGTACTGGAGAATAAAACCTTGGCCTGGAAGCAATGAAATTTGTTTCCTGTATGGTAGATGTTTACATGGAGCTCATATGGTGCAAAACCCCTGTCCCTCTCTTCTGATGTACTCCATGCTCCACTGGAAATGTCTGGACATGTGGGATAAAACAAATGTGAGTGATATTTCAGTTTACCACAGAGATGCTCTTACCTCATCATTCCTGCTCCAAATTAAAGGCATTAAAAAGTCGCAGTAAAATGCTAAAGTGACGGAGAGGTGGAATGTTGATAGTTATTCACTGTATATCGGAGTGGTAACTGTGCTGAGGATTTAGGTCTGTTGATAATAAATGAAGAAACATTTCTGTTGGTTGAGAGACGCCATTTCACAGTGATGTCACCTATACTTATAACCCTCCCCCTCATTTCTGCCAAAGTGTCTTTTCCTACCAAGCCAAACAGAACCTTAAACCTTCATTTTGCCTGAATGTTTCCATGTGCTCGGTTCTGAGCAGCAGTGTTAAAGGCTGGGAAAGCATGTGGAGATTTACTGTTTCATGCTAACTAGAGGAGAATGTGTACCACAACATAATTCTCTCCTCCCTGCTAACCAGAAAGATGTGTTAGCTCATGTGCAGCAGAGATCCCCTTTGATTTTCCATCAGCATTGCAGTGGGGATGTCTCACACTCCCTCCTGCAGTGGCACTGGGCTTCTCCTGGTGAACACATGGCATTTTTCAGCACACTTAGTCTTGTCTAAGGCTCCACCAGTCTCAGCTTAGGAGGTTCCATTTATTTGGGCTTTTTGTTCTCCAGATAAACATCACCACTTTTCACGATGAGTGTTTTTAGCATTTAACACTGAGAGCCAGGAATATGCAGCAGGTCGTGTATGTTTGGGCTGTGGCTGCCAGAAAGCAGCAGGAATGCCAGCCAGACCCACACCTTCACCTGCATCCAAACAAGGATGGAGCAGAACACAAAGGGCAGGGAAGGAATACTACAATTACACTGAGGAGTTGCTGCAGGAGAAATTGTTTTGGAGCAAAGTTATTCAGTGTAGCGTTTCTGTAATAAGCAAGCATGTTTGATTTGAAGAGGTTCTTGTTATGGACCTGGGATGAGCACTAATGGAAAAACCAGAGGAGCAGGAGGTCTGCACAGGCTTTTTCTGCAGTTGGGAGCTCCCCACTTCTTCCAGAAAGTATATTACCAGAAGGTCCAGAATTCAGTACTGAGCTGTCCAGTAGCACAAAATCCTCTTGAAATGTTCTGGTGTCATCATGGGCAGGCTGGTCAGTCCTCATGTCAGTGGCTTCATGTTCATAAATTGTTAATTGCAGTTGCTAAGGGCAGCTGGTGAAACCCATCCTCTGTTTTGTACCTGGCATATCAGGTAGGAAAATTCCTGTTTTCACCTAGGAGGCTTTGTAGGGCAATGAGCAGTAGTGGCTTCACATTAGTCAAGAAATCCCTAAGAAGAAGAAAAAATAACCTTGCTGAGATTGTGAGGCAAATTCAGCAGACTTCCAGGTTGCCTGAAAGGCTTAATACTCTTTTTCCCATGCAAGATTCTTGAAAAGTATATGAACAGAAAGGTAATAGTTTATTTCTTTGAGCTCCTGAGCAAGCTTTTGAGAGATGGCAATATGAGAAGCAGGGCTGTGGAAGTTTTTCTGTTGGTTTTGCAGCATTCAGTCTGTAAATTCTAATTTTACTGAGAGTGAGGAACAGTTTTGAGAACCTGCAGTGCTACCAAAAGAGTACTTCAGGGCTGTGAATCTTGCTCTGTAAGATTTACACATGAATGCCTTTCTACCTGCATGCATCTTCAAAAAGTTCATAGATGTCTTCAGGTTACTTTATTGTATGACCTCTTAGCCTAGAAAAGTGTGGTGGTCTATATGCAGGGATCATTACTGCTGCTTGTAGAGCTACAGAAAAGCAGGAAAAAAAGAGCTTTGGCTGCACAGAAGTATAGTCAAACGCAAATATGTATGTGTATGTATGTGTGTGTATTTTACTTGAAGTAAAACTAAAATCTAAAGCACAGATGAACTGCCTATTTTCTAAAAATGGGAATGGAATGCTGTTCATGATGAATTCATCAGCAAGGAGTGCGTAAGTCAAAAAGCATTTCACTTTCAGTTTGAACACCTCAGTCACTTGCTGCCACACTTGGTCATCAGCTTCCCAACACTGAATCTTTGTCTCAGAGATAGAGGCTGCTAAATGGACAGAGAGATGGTGGAGTAAACCAAGCCCATAAAAGGGAAAATAAAATACAAGTAGCAGAGAAATAAAATTGCATGGTGTGTTGACTGCTCAAGCATGCAGGTGCAAGTGGCCCAAGCCTACCCGTCTGCATATAAATGTGTTAGAAGTAAGCAACTCTCAGAGCCCAAAAAGGGGCAAAGACAATCAAACCTTTGTGAGTGTGAGTTCAGAACATTATTTTTAGGTTGTATCTGCTAGCTGCTTGAGGGCCATTCTCCTGGTGCTTCCCCACAGTGTTCTGTGCCATAGTATGAAGGAAACCTTCCTGCAGAGAAGCTTTGAAGGGCTGAAATCTGTCGTCTTACACGGGACACCTCATTATTGTTCCCTCTGTCTTCCTCAGATCCTAAAGCAGTCCCTGCTCCTCTGGAGTAGTCAGTATGAGATTGTTTTAGTTACACAGAGAAACTGTAGGTTTGTGACATGCCTTTGGATGTTCCCTGCATTGAATTTCTCCATTGCTGTTTCACTTGTGAGAGGTAATATCCTGGGCAAGCAGCACAGGAGAGACATGAGTGAGGTAAACATTGGTAAAGGAGTAAGAAAGAACCAGAAGAATTGGGAAGATTTTTTTCTTCACAAAATGTTCTGTCTGGGGTACTTTATTGTAGATAAATACAGGGTTCTGGTGAAATCTTTAGATCTGGAACACAGAATGAGTTAAATGCATATTTCCATGCAGAAAGACCCCTGCTAGACTTAGAGCTTTGCCACTTCTGTAATTAATAGTCTCTACTTTTATGTGCAGGTATCTGCTATTTTGTGGTGTTCAAAAGAGAGTCAAGTTGGCAAATTACTGTCAATTCAGAGTGTTTTAGCATAAAAAAAAGAAAATCAGTTTATTTGGATGTATTAAACCTAGAGCCTAATGAATTTATTTTATCTTTACAGACTGTTGGGGATATTCTGGAAATGCGCCAGGATTGGTAATTCTTTTTTTTTTCTTTCATAATCCTTAAGATCAGTCCTATTTCTAGCATAATTTATTAGGACAATGTTGCCATGTAGCAATGAAAACCATACACATCCTTTGTCTTCAAAAATCCAGATTTTAACCTCCATGAAATAAGGGGGCAGGATATTGCTTTCTTAGATTAGCATCATGGAGATCCTGCATCTTTTCATATCAGTTCGTGTATCTGATGTTATATTTTTAAAAGTCTTTTGCACTTCTTGCCATGTGAAATAACCAGGGGTGTATTTCTTACATGCAAAGAAATCAATGGTTTCTTATAAACTGCAGTCCATTTGAAATTGCAATGGACTGTTGAAAAAAAGCCAGATATTTACCATATAGTAATAAAATAACATGAAGTTCATAATGCATTAAGGTTCTGTTTAGGCATAAATGTGGTTTTTTTCCTCTCCCTTCTTTACTTAGCTTCTGTGCACTTTGGAATTACACAAAGCTGTTCGTGTTAAGTGACATCTGCACACAGGCTGATCAGCTCTATCTGATTCTTGACATTTTCCCATAACATTGGTTTTATATTTATTTTAATCCTTATCCTGAATTTGTTTTGAGAAGGAAATTGGAATATGCAACAGAAGTTTAGTCTTAACATTAAGGTATATCCACGATTTAGAAAAAAAAAACCCTACAAAACCCATCACCAGTGTTCAAATTGTTCTGTTAATTCAGAGCAGAAACTTTGAACTTGTAATTCTAGATCTTCCTACTTGTCATTGAACCTAAAGAAAGCCTGTGTGATTCCTTTTCTGCATTCCCAGGCAGAACATTTTACAGGATGTCAAAAAAGCATTGACACAAAAAATAGCATTTTGGTGAAGACCGGTTGTTAAAATGATTGCAGACATTGTCCTATTTAGATAATAGGCATAGCAGAACCAATTTTAGTGCTGTAATTGAAAGATACTGGGAAGGTGGCAGCTGTCAGAAATGAATTTTGAGATACACCAGTGAAAACAAATGTAAAAACTAAGCTGCTTTTAGGGGTTTGTTCGGGGTTGAAGAGGATACCTCACCTTACTTTGTCCTTGCCATCTTCTTTGAACTCAATTAAGTGCAAGGATGTTTTTTATCAGGTTGCTATGTTTCTTTTGTAACTTGCATCTGGAGTGGACCACTTTGACTTTCTTTTAGACTAAGAAGTGAAAATGGGCTTTGGAGATGATTCCTGTCATTTTATGTGTGTTAATCACAAAGGCAAGTAGAAAGTGTAGGTTTTAAAAATGAAAATGTCTGCTGGCTTCCTTTACATTTCATATCCCTGGTATGTTTAAACAACCTTTTCACATGTACATAAGATCTTAATCACAGGCAAGTGGTTACATACTTACAAAGTTGTGCAAAATAATGTTTAATCCTACCACATGGTGATTTCTCTTTTAAGAAAATTAAGAGCAGAAAAGCATAACCCATATGAAAATTGTAATACCCTGAACCGTAGGAGTTGGACTTCCTCAAAATTTATTTTAAACAGATGTGAAACTGCAGACATTAATTCGTTCAGTTATTTGAAGTTTAATTAAATATATGCCAGATCATGACAGCATCTTGTAATGTCACGGGGCAGTCAGTCCTGTGTATGGGAGGTGTCACTGCAAATATTTTATTTTTCTTTTACTGTGGAAAGTTTGTTCCCTCTGTGTTTAAAGTTCCTGCTGGTAAAAGAAAAGAATATTTTTCATAAAAATTGCACCATGCTAGACTTGAGAGCCTAGGTGGGTTTTTTTCTTTAATGTTTCTCTGAAAACCTTGTCTCTGATAAGGTAGTTTGTAAAGAGAAAAGACCTCACACGGTAAAGGGAAATTGAACTTTGCTTAAATTAAACAGCCCCAGCTCTATCTTTATACTCCTGAATGTGTAAAAACAGGGATCTTCTCACTTCAAAGACACTTCAGTTTCAGTGTTAACACTCCCTAGCAGTTCTGTAGGCTGGGCGTACCGTCCGCTATTGGTCTCTGCAAGGAGAATTCAGTGGAACCATGAAGAATAAATTTTAAGTGTAAAAACATCTTGCAAATTAATGGGGAAGGTGCTCATATAAATAAGGAACAGTCTGATTATTACTGATGTTTGCCTGGTTGTGTTACAGTTCCCCACGTAAGAATCTTTTATTTTGTATATGTGAAAAAGAGACCTCTATGATGTTCTGTCCTGGGCTGAACAGGTGGAAATAGATCTCTCATGATTGCTTTTGCCACCAGATCTCTCATGATTTCTTTTGCCACCAGATAAAAGTCTATTAATGGAGTAAACTTAACTTGCATCCACAGTTTGCCTTGGGAAAATGTGACACCAGTTTGAAAGAGTCAGAAAATAGAGATGGTCTGTGCAATTTCTGTGATCTGCTGACCATTTTTATCATGTAAATCTGTGGACCAGACCCTCTCCACACGCTAACAATGTTGTGTCTTCTTAGCAAAGCAGAAAAAGACAGGAATCTGGCCCTGTCTGGGCAGCTGTGAGCTCACAGCTCTGGCTGCTGCGTGACACCCTGCAAAGAAGATTCACACTGCAGGTGACAGGTACCAGGCCCAGCCAGCAGCAGCTGCACCTCAGTTGGCACAGAACAGCTCCTGAGCAGCCACAGAGCAGCAGAGCCAGCAAAAATGGGGTCGACTGGGCAACTTTTCACTGCCTGCCCCCTGACTGTGGCACCAGGAGGTAGTGGCAGCATAAAACTGCACCTCAGAAAAGGTGGTTTATAGTGAGATGGAAGCCCTTACATGGGCCTTTCACAGAGACCCAGAATCACCCAGTGCCACTCCCTGCCGTGGGCAGGGACACCTTCCACTGTCCCAAATTGCTCCAAACCCTGTCCAGCCTGGCCTGGAACACTTCCATGGATCCAGGGGCGGCCACAGCTTCTCTGGGCACGCTGTGCCAGGGCCTCCCCACCCTCACAGCCAAGAATTCCCAATATCCCATCCGTCCCTGCCCTCCTTCAGTCTGAGGCCATTCCCCTTGTCCTGTCACTCCATGTCATTGTTTACTAGTCCCTCTCTTAAAGCAAAGAGCCCCAGCTCTGTTTCTAGGTAGCAAAATAACCTCTCCTACATCTGAGTTTCCCCACTGCCCCTGCATATTCTTTGTGAATACACAGCTGTATTCCATGACTACAAAGCTGTCTGCCTTTCTCCAGCTAGAAATGTTGAATACCAGTTTGCACATGCTGTGGCACAAATACAGCATTAGACTAGAAGCAGGTGGGTCTGTTTAGCCATGCCTGAATTTTTATTTGTTCTGGGTTCTCTTCCCTCCTTCCAGGTGAGCGGAAGAGTCCCTACGTGGCTGTGTGCTGTGTGGTGATGGCCTTCAGCATCCTGTTCGTGCAGTAGCAGCTGGAGAGTGTCCCAGAGTACCCAACAGCAGATCTTGTGTCAGGAAAGAGTTGGAAGCCTCACCAAGTCTCCTCTCACACAATGGATAACCTGTCACCTGGTGGACACCCCTGCAGATGGACCAGCATTAGTGATCATAACCCAGATGAAATGTGTTTGTTAATGCCAGGTTAGCACTGACACTCCTGCTGTAACTCGTGGAGGGGTGTCTGGTGCGACTTGAGTTTCAGGGGATCTCTCTTCTTTTTTTTTTTTTTTTTTTTTAACAGTTTTCCGTTGGATCGGCTTGCTTTTTTTAATNTTTTAACACTGTGCAGTTGGAACGGCTTGCTATTTTTAATTCTTTAAAATTTCTTTTTCAGTAGATCTGTTGAATGAAACCTTAAAATGGTAAATCAGCCAGAGCAATAAGACCCCCTCCTTTGAAGAATAAAGACCATTTTGACACTAGGGGATGTTTATCAAAATATTTTTAGTTCTTGCTGCCTGAGCAATTCCTCTCAATTTGTAAGTGATGGCTCCACTCTCATCGTAAAAATATGACCTCTGACCTAAGTTACACTCAGCTGTTTGTTTCTAAACTTGTAATTTCTCAAATAATCTATCAATATTTCTGTTGTTAAGATGTGAAATAAAGGCAGGGACCATAATTGTAGTGATGTCTGATTAGCTGTTGAGAAGGCGCAGATGGGGCAGCTGAGACACATGGACTGCCCTCTGTAAACTGCCACATGTACTCATTTTTAGAGGTTTAGGTCTCTCAGGTATGTCTTTTCCCAGGTTCTTTCAAAATGCTGGGAAAAGAATTCAAAAGGCTCTGCTGCTGCTGTTGCATGTATGGAAAGGTTTCTAAATTAGCAGAATGAACAGTTAGCTGCAGATAAGGAAGTTGCATGTCACAATATAAAGGTTGAAACAACTAAATTACATTCACCAATAGTAAAGATTAGATTACTTTTCATGATGCCTGCCATTAGCACTTAGTTCTTAATTTTGCCCACTTTCAGCAATTTAGTGACTTCAATAATGCCTGATAGGTGTGTGTGTTATATCAGTGTGACTTCATACTGGCTGCATTTGGGAGAGTTGTCTGTTTGCAGTATTTGTTGTTCTGGAAAGGCTTGTGATCAGAAGGAACAAAGCTAAAAAGTAAAACATACTCAAAGGTATGTTAACTCCTGTCATTTTTGTTTGAAAACCTTATTTTCACCAATCCAAATTGTTGTGCAACTAGGAAAACCTTTGTGTTGTCTCACATGTACCTGCAAATCTAGATCACCATCAGAAGTAGCCATCCAAAACTTTCCTAATCTGGGCTGACCAAAAATATATTTCTCCAGATAAATACCCCTGGCTGTGAACCAAAGCAGTGCAGAGGGACTGTAACCATGCTGTGCACACACAGAAGCCTGGGACTGGGCAGGAGATGTGGGGAGTGCAAACTCTGCTCCTGTAACTTTAAATGTGCATGCTGCTCCAAACAGGGCATCAAAGCAGCTCAGGTTTGGATTTCAAAGGAGCTAGCTGTTCCTCAGCAGGGGGGAGATTCCTAAGGAATCTTGGATTTTGACTGTCAGGTGTATACATGTTTAAAATATGCAGAGAATCATCTGATAACTTTTTATGTTGAGCAGTTACATTCTAGTTATTCTTTTAATAAATAATGGCATTTTTATGATATTCACACATTTTCTAGTCATCCGAGCTGTTTTAATTATCAGATGAATTCTTAATAGTGTCTGGGCTTTAGCTGCAAGTAGGAATACCAGTGGAAGAACCCAATGAAATTTTTTGTTCTGAGTGTCTGAAAACTACTTACATGGAGGAACTGTGTTGCAAAAACTTTGTCTGCTAAGGTTTTATCATCTATAAGCTCAGACAGGCCTCTTCGTGATAAAAATGTTTGTTATTTGTTGTTCAGTCTTTATTAGTTACATGGCAGCTTGTGCTTTTGGCCTAAATGTAGGTGATGGATACTTCCTAGTTGGGATTTCCCTGCCTGCCCCCCCCTTTAATGACATTTTCAGGTGATGTGCTAGCTGCATGGCTGCTCAACAAAACTATCTGGAAACAAGATCTTTAAACTGACAAACTGCAGTTGTTTTGAAATTGCTGCCTCAGGCAGGTGTTTGCCTCAGGAGTAGTTCTTTGGTTTTCAAGGTTTTGGCGTTGAAGAGATTGATACTGCATCTCTTTTACTAAGGTATAGAGAAAATACTGGTTTCCCAGGTTTGAATCTTAAAACTGTTTTGCGTCCTTGGCTTTCTGTCATGCAGAAGCGTTTGCACCTACAGCAGGTCTGTACACCTTTACCTTTGCAAAAGGGACAGTGATTAAATGTGACTGAAGCTGTAGTTGTGCCTGCTACTGTGGAAAAGTATTTCCACACTGGGCCTTCATCCTTTTTTCCTAAACAGCAGCATGAATGTTGATGCTCAAACATCTGAAACACAACATGTTGCTCTTGGAACACACAGAATATTTTATACCCTTGTATGTACTTGGTATGGATTAATATATTAATTTCCATCCACATCTGCACTTTAAATGATCTCAAATTCAAAGCAAGGATTTAGGAAGGCTGAATTTAACAGCAGTAATTGCTAAAAGAGTAAAGCATGAGTAAGAAATCACTTTGAAGGTCTGATGTTCTGGAGGGACTGATAAGCAGCTGGGCAGATGTGGCTGGTGGAGGAGGAAAGGCGAAGTGGAGTCCAAAGATGACAGGAAGATTTCCTGTTCTTGGAACAGTGTCCCTGTTCTGTGAATGCCCTTTCTACTTCCATAACCACAGCAGTGAGCAGAGGTGAAGCTGCACGGTGATGGAGGGAATAAATGCTCTGTTAGTGCTCTGAGGCTTTTATTCAGTTTGTCTCCAAAACTGAGCTGGGACTCCAGTTCAGTCCCACTGGCATCAGGGGCAGAGCCCACTCTCTAATGCCTAGGAAGGCTCACCATGATTGAGTGATTCCTTTCCCCCTTCTCCCTTTCGTAACCATCTTCTAGAGAAAAGAAACAAAACCAACGTCTTCCTAATGATTTAAAATGCTGAGCTTGGTGAAACCCACTAGAAGCTAGGAAAGTGTGATCTAAACCTGCATCTCGTACTCAGGCAGCAACTGTACATGATCTAGTCCAAACACTCCCAGCTAAGAAAGGTTTTACAGCCAGGTTTCTTTTCCCTGCCTTTTCTCTTGTTTTACCTGAGCATTATTACTCATTCCAGACACGTTTGGGGAGTGCTCACAGCATCCCTTACAAGGCCCATGTAGGTTGCACATGTATTTCATGGCACTTGGCTTCCTAGAGAAGCAGTTTTCCCGTAGCTCCATACTGCCGTGCGATCAGCGTGCTGGGCCAGGGAGATTCATCTACATGCTGAAAAACAGGTTTTGAGCATGAGGCCTGAATTGTTTGCCTGGCTGTTTTATGGATAGCACCTCTTTTCATTACACCCCTAGGCCATAAGGCAAAAGGCGTGGAGTGATAGTCATTCTGCAGGATCTGATAGTTGGGGAAAATCCTCCCCAGGTGCAACATGACCAGTGTGACACAGCTAACCTCTACTCAGTGATAAATTTTTCGACTCCATTTCAAACCTGAAGGGCTTGTGTGGCCAAAGGCACGCCTGTATTTTTCAGTCAGTCAGTATCTGACAGGATATAATCCGTCTCCAGAGGTTTCACCTAAATTCCATGAGCTGTTCCCTGTCTCACAGAGCACAGGTACTCAAGCATGACCTGTCTCTTCACAGGGTACCCTTCCCTTTGGCTGTGTGACAGATGAAGCCCAGGCTCCTCTGATGGATCGTCAGCCAAGATCAAGCTTCAGAGACCTAAGAAATAAAATCACCTTTGGCAGTGCAGCTGCCTGATCTCTTCCTGCTTCAGTAGGTGCAGGAAGGTTTTCTAACACTTCCTTAATCTGAACAAAAAAGATCTTGAAAAGAGTCTGTTACTAACTCATGTAATCCCCACTGGTGTGGGAGAAAGATGACAACATGTCCTCAAGGACCTGGGTATAAACATTTCCAGGGACACTACTGCTGCTGCCAGCTCCTGGGACATCAGTAGGGGAGATAATTACTTAATTAAGGAGTGAAGAAGTTCCTTGCTGGCCTGTCACGTTCAGAACATATTCTATGAGAGCATCTCATCATTTATGTTGTATGAAAGGGCTCTTTGGATGCTGTGCCCCAGGAAAAGAGGTTTTCCCTCCAGCCCAGCTCTCAATGAGTGGGGAACAGGAAGTGTCCATCCCCAGCTGCCACAACATTTCAGTAAATGGCCATGTTTGTGCAGACTGCTTCAGCTAAGGACCAACCCTCCTATTTGTGTAGACCCAATTAACCTCTATCATCTCTTTTTCAAAATAACCCAAAGGCATATTCTAAACGCACTACACTGGGCTCCCTGACACCCTCTACATCACCTGTCACATCACTCACCCCAGGTAACACATACCTTACAAACTCAGTGGTTAAAATACTGTATTTTCCCCCAAAGGAAGACAAGGAGGTTTTAAAAGGATAAAATTATATATGGCTTCATTTATTCTGGGGAAAAAAAAAAGGCTGGGGGGGCTTGTTTTAAAACACAAAAGACTTGTTTTAGAGTGAAGGAGTTCTCGGTTTGTCCGAACTCCCTTTCTCAGGTCCCAGGTCATCCAAAGGGATGCCCTGGACTCCAACAGGAGTCAAGTCAGGTCAAAATATAAAAGTACCCTTTCCAATTCTAAAATCCGGTTCCACAGCTGGTCATTCCCACATGCAGAAAACTTAAATAACCTTTCAGAGCTGTAGTAGGGCTAACGAAAACTCCAACCAAATGATAGATGTATTTGGACATTTGGATGTATAAATGTCCCACCCAGTGGAATTAAGGGGAAATAAATAGTAATTTGACAGCATTGGCAAGCTGTGTTTTTGACTGTGTAGCACCACCAGCATATTTTACATGTGTATCACAGTCATGAATAAGCCAGTCCAGACACACATTCACAGACCAGTTTTGATTTCCTATTAAGCTGCATGCTCATTTTCTTTCCCCCACCCTTTCCAGCTAATAAAGAGCCAAGGGAACGCACTGATCTTTGTCTCTTTGGAACAAATTACCTCTGAATTCTCGCCATTGACTCACACAGGCTGGTAAGACTCCAGGAGATGGGGGGGGAAAAAAATCCCTTTGCAGTGATAAGGCATTCTTGACATTTGAATTGTTGTCATTTACTAAGGACATAAAACCCTGATACCAAAGATGTCACTTGAAATTATCATCATCACTGGAGACCTGCCTGGGGCTGGGGCTCCCTGTTCCAGAGGGGTTTCTGAGCACACTCAAAGAGTCAATGAGTTCTCCCCCCACCTCTGCTGTGCACTGAACGTGCTTCTGCCTGCCCAGGGACACGTTCTGACATCAATCTGATCACTTAATGATACCCCTCCTGCACAGACTGGAGGCATGGAAAAGACTTTCATCTCTGAATTCACCATGGCTTCTGGAAGTAATAAAAATTGTTTCCTCCTCTTCTCACAAGGGAGACCAAATCCTTTGAAATCCAGTTGCTTTCAGGTTGTAGCTTGGTTGGTTGGTTTGACCATCTTCACATTCATATAATCACAGACTGGTTTGGGTTGGAATGGACCTTAAAGCCCATCCAGTGCCATGGGCAGGGACACCTTCCACTGTCCCAGGCTGCTCCAAGCCCCAGTGTCCAGCCTGGCCTTGAACACTGCCAGGGATCCAGGGGCAGCCACAGCTTCTCTGGGCACCCTGTGCCAAGGCCTCCCCACCCTCCCAGGGAACAATTCCTTCCCAATGTCCCATCCATTCCTGCCCTTGGAGCCAGTCCCTGTGTCCTGTCACCCTAGGCCCTTGTCAGTTGTCTCTCTCCATCCTTCTTGTGGGCTCCCTTCAGGCACTGGAAGTAAAATGCTGATAATACCCCTCCCAGTCTCCTCAGGGAAAGCAGCAGAGTGCCATCCCTATTCCACCCAAATTCTCCCCTGGAAGAGTTTCACCCTGACACTTGGTGAGGCGCCAGACATGAGGAAATACCTGTATCAGCACCAGGCAGGTGCCAGGTGCCAGGCAGTAGCACAGGGCTGGAGAGGCTGGAGACAGGGAGAGTGAAATCCACTCAGACAATGCTGAACCAGCATAGACACACAGCAGCAAGCTCCAGGGCTTAGCAGCAGTCATACTTTGACTTTCCTTTAATCCCTCTAAATCTAGCTCCAGAAGCTTCATTAGAGCATCTGATCCTTGGAAGTGTCCGAGCAATTTCTGTTGCAGTCCCTCCTGTGTTTAAACAGATTGCAGATTTTTTACTTTTTTATGAAAAATTCAATCTCGAGCATTTTGAAGATAGAACATATCAGTTTAAAAACACTCCTGGTTAAAGCATACCATCCTGTTGATGGGGAAGCTGGCAGAGACACAGTTAGAGACCTCATCAAAGCAAGTGGAGTTTTCAACAGATGAGTTTACCCTTAAGCAATTCCACAGCCCCATTAGGAATCCTGAGGTGTCTTTACTTGAAGCTTTCCGGAATCAGAGAAAAATTGCACAGAGTTATTTGTGACTTTATTTAATTTTGGGAGGTTGCCTGAGTTCTTTTGCAGCACTGAATTAATGCAGTTTAACATCAGACCATGTCTGTTTCTGGGGAACCTGCTCTGCTTCCAGCCAGAGCACTCCCCTCACCTATGCCCTGGTGCCTCCAGGTGTTTGGGCAGCTCAGCTGTTCATTAATGGAGCTGTGGATGTGTCCTAGGTGAGGACACAGACCTTTTCTCATTCCACCATGTCAAAACACCCACCACCTTTATGGGGAGCAGCACTCAGCACATGAAAAAGAGCAGGAAAGGGAAACCTTATTCAGTTTGCATTCTGAGAGAACCAAGACTATTGATGAACTGTTAATTATCACTGAATAAGGTGATGGATGTTCCCTAAATTGTATGTACAGGCAGAAAGAGTGGGACTTACTCAGACTTTAAATTAGCCAAGTGATTTAAACTGTAGTCCAGATCTCAGTCATTTAAACAACTATAACTACAACACCTCTAAGATGTTTTATCAATTTATCACTAATTATTACTGAAATTCTCAGGCCTGTGCTGTTCTGCTGTGCTGCTGCTACAGACTTTGTCCATGTCCGCCTTCCAAACTCTTCTTTCTCTATTGCATGCCCACCTGGAACAAGCTCTCTTGGGATGACTAAATAAGCTTTACTTCCAAAAACCTCTTTTCCAACAGACTGCTGTTTTATACTCCTGAAAGCTTTATTCATAGAAATAAGACCCTTATCAAAACTTTCTATCTCAGAAAAGACATTATTAGCCCCCATTTCAACATAAAATGTTCTTGTTTTGGAGGGAAAAGAAATATTTCAATGTAAATGTAAAGAACAATACCTCAAAATGTCTACAAAATTTACAATTCACTAATGTGTATGATGCTACCAGATGATACTCATAGGGAATGACAATAGAAGTGTGTCCAACTGGATGTTATCCCTGTTCCAAAAGTGCAAACTAATCTTAGCTGTCCTTATGATTTACAGCATCACTACTGGAAGCAGTTTAGCAACATTTTCTGGCAAGCAAGAGCGTGTGCACCAGGGAGAGGGAGAAATATCCTACACTGGAGGGAGAGGATGTGTTTGCTGAATGGGAGAAGGATCCTGTCCATGTAAAACACACAAATGGAATTAAAACATTCTGGGTTTTCCTCTGTGTTTCTGTATATCCATTAGTGAGTACATAAATTAGACTTACCGGCACTGAGAACTAATCTAAATAATGTTGGTATTGCATCCAGACCCAAACAGGGCCAAAACTATTTTAACTCCTATCTTGGTTGTTTTCAACTGATCCAAAATTGTCCCAATGTCATTCATGTGAGGCAAAGATGCCTCCAGAACCCACTTAGCCGCATTTCTGCTGTTTTGTAACAACAATGCTCTATTTTGTGATAGTAATTCTCCATTGTGTTTATGCTTGGAAGCTTCTCTTCCCTCCCAATTTATTTTTCCGTTACAATTCCTTTTTCCTCAGACAGTGGATTATCACCCATTTGTTCCTGCAGGATAGCTCATGTAACACTATTTGTGTAAGTCTGACAGAAATAGCACCTCACCTGGAATTGTCACACCTGCCAGGTGATTTGCCCAGTGTTTTCCTCCCTTTCTGAGGAAAAAAACAGTCAGCTTTTAAAATGTACAAAGTAGATAGATATTCAACCTCTTTGGTTCTCTGGCTGTATCACTGAAGAAAGAGTACTGGTTCTGTTCTCTCAAGGATTAGTTTTTCTTGACCATTGCCTCTTGTTCTTTTGGCTCCTCCTTGGTGGCTCCTTTCCACAAGCAGCCTGGAAGAAAGAGTCAAAGGAAAACTGTGGGGCCACCAGGGAAATCAAATCGCATCATTACAAGTGACACAAAACAGTAAATGAAAGTCTTCCCTTCCTCAGGCTGTTTATATTTCCATATGCTTGGGTGACTAAAATGGTAGCATTAATTAAATCTAGCACCAGTCAATTCTGCAGAAGTAGATCTGTTTCGTAATGGTAAGAAAAGTGAAGAAAGTAGAAACAGGAGGATATTTCTCTTTTTTACCACATCTGGTTGAAAAAGAGTATGTTTTTCTAGGCAAGCATGAAAATGCAGATGAAAGAGGAGTTTTCCACTAAAAAGAAAAAAAAAAAAAGCTGGTTGATTATGATTATGGAAGTGGTAGGGAATGAATCAAACCCAGGAAAAGCTGCTGCCAACCTGCACAAATGTTATGGCTGATTGCCAAAATTCAATCACATAGGAGAACAAACACCAGGCTGTTTGTATCTAATCAGAGTCTGCGGCGCTGGGCGGATGACAGGGCCACACTCATCTGGCTGGAGTGAGCAGCTCTTCCTTCACTGAGGATGGACTGTGATCCACAGAACTGTGGAATCATCAGGGTTGGAAAAGACCTCCAAGGTCATCAAGCTCAAACATGAGCACCACACTGCCAACTATGTCCCTAAGTGCCACCTCTGCATGTCTTCCTCACCCATGCACAGGACAAAAGACATCCCTGGTGCTGCACAGCAACAGGGATCAGTTAAGACAGCAAAACTTAAGAGGCACAGCCATTTTCCCAGGAAAAACATCTCATTCCTGCTGCTCTCTGCTTTCTAACATCACTTAGAGAGAGAGAGAATGCAGCTCCCCCTGGTTCTCCAACCCCAGGCTCTTCTCAAAGAGCAAACTGGCTGCCACATTGTGCATAACCAGGACAAAAATTTGTTCTCCATGCAAAAGCCATCTCACCTTTGTTTGTCTCCTGTCCTTTTGCTACCAGAAGCTTTTGTCACCTTCACCTGGAATGACAAAGGATGTGCAAATGGTGGTGTACCCTCACCAGTCTATTCTCATGGAGGACTCAAAGGGGAAGTCCCCAGCTGTCCCTCGGGGGAAGACATGAATTATCATTTTAGAGATGCCTCAACCTCACATTTTAAGTTAAAACATTCCTTGATATTTTCCAGGCCAAGTTGGACATGGCTTGCAACAACCTGGAACAGTGGGAGATGTCCCTGCCCACGGCAGGGGGTGGCACTGGATGATCTTCAAGGTCTCTTCCAAAACAAACCATCCTGTGATTCTATGATTCATATCACATTTACTTATAATAGGCATTTTTCTGGATGCCTGGGTACTAAGACAAACAATTTCAGAGATAAGAGTTCATACAGATTTCCAAAGAACACAGTTCTTAAACCATTAAGTCTTTATTGGCTACAATTATACCCAAACTTTGGATTAAGTGTCTTTGCAGACTACAAACCATAAAACCCACCATCTTCACCAAAGTACTGTGGACCTCAGCAAAATCAGGACTCTGCCCTTCTTTGGGGTTTCTCAGCAGTGCAAAACTGGCATAAACCCTCCATAAGTTTTGTATCTAGGAAATATTTTAAACCTGAAATATTCCCACCGGAATTGCTAATGCTGGATTCCACAGAGAAACATTGCCATCCCTTCAAGTTCCCAAGGCCATGTTGGACAGGGCTTGGAGCAACTCAGAGAGTGGAAATGTTAAAAAAATTTTAGAAAATGCTAATTAGATGAGATAGAAAATACAGATCAATATAAACTGCAAAAGGGATAGAGAAAGTCTTCAGCTGAAGAGGTTTCCATGGACGGGTAGCAATTAATCTCACTGCCAATAAACCTGGGCAAGACATGGAATTTGGGTAACACAAACCACACAAGGTGTCTCATACCAGGGCAGGTGCTGATAAAACATTATTTATGGTTGAAGTGACAAGAACTGCATTTCTTCCTTTTTCTGGAAAAAGTTGCATTCTAAAGTGTATTTTGTTCTGAAGTAGAACAACAGTTTGGGAAAAAGTAATAATAAAAGTTTTAAAATACCTTTTTATAATAGTGTTATTAATTTATTGGAATAATCTGAAAAAATCTGAGCAGCTGAAGAGATAGACAAAGCCAGAGACCTTAGCAATCTTCAGTGGAGAGTGGATAAGCATGGGGAAGTCTCACAGGGTCAATGTTTCATGGAGGAAACAGAATTTTAATGGAAAAGCCACTTACATTTTGGTGAGGTAGCAGTCAGGAAAAATAATTCTACTGAAATTAAACCTTAGTTTCACTTTGATTAATCAAGGCAGAGTGTCTTGATGAAGAAAGTGGTGAGGAACAAGGTCCAAGTCCTCAGCAGAAGGAGAGGAACAGCAGAAAGGCACATCTGTGCTTTATCTTGGTGCATAATGGTGCCTTAAAGAACTTAGAGAAAATTTATGAGGAACTCTCAGACACCTTTCACACATTTGAGAGTAATTTTTCATAAATGCTATTTCCCAAAGTCTGGGGACTGCAGGAAAATCGAGGTCAGACTTTTTGCCTCAGCTGCAAAATAAAGACCTGTGCCTGGGGAAGGAAAACAATAGGAATGAAAGTGACAGCTAAAATGCCAGGTTTTCTTGAGACAGCAAATCCATACAGGAGCACAAACAAAGCTGCTGTGATGTATGCTGCTGACTCTCTCCCATAAGGGCTGCTGACACCAAAGACTCCCCACCTAAGAGTGTCTAACAGTCCCTTTCCTCCCTGCAGCACGGAGCTGGCAGGAAATTCCAGATACCCACAGAGCTGAGCTCCTGAAATGAAAGCTGCCATTCAGAACCAGTCTGAGGAAGGCAGCAGCACTGAAATTTAGCATTTGAGCCATACCTGCGCCGTAAAAGCTTTCAGTTTTACTGTGGTGGGATTTTGGCACGGAACAACCAAAGTTCAGCCCTGAGTTGCTGACATATTAAATCTAAACATATCAATAATTGTGGTGTGAAACCACAGTTTTGATTCTGATTCCAATTTCAATTCTGTTGTGTCTAGCAGAGGCATTTCTGATGCAGGGAAATAAGATAGGATTGGGACCACACTGTACTTGAAGAAAAAAGAAAATTCAAGAATACTTCATGCTTTTTTTCTTTTCCTTCCTTCTTTCTTTAAAGCCAGGCTTTCCATGATAAGATACCTGTTGTAATGATTTATGGATATCTACACAGCAAGACTGGAAAAAAACCCCTTGTGTAACAAACCTTCAGATACTCCCAAACTGCAGAATTTAAGATTGTTCTGTTTCCAGTATTTTCGTGGTCATTTTTATAGCAGTGGGTTGTTTTCTCAATTATTTTCCTACAGTAAATCCTGTTCCAAACAATAGGCAGAGAAAAGCATTCTGGGGTGTAAATCACTATAGCAAGCTTCAGGATATGGAGCTTTAGAGTAAACCCACCACAGAACTGCTGGCTGGGGAAAAGTCTGAGGAGATGTTTTCAGCCTCATATGAGTTAAAGTGAAAAACTGTGTGAACCCACCATTAGAACACATAACCAAATGTGTTTATGTGTCCAGAAAAAAAAAAAATCTAATCTTTTCCAGAAGAATTGAAGTTCATGCCAATGGTAATGTCAGATGACAAATGCATCAGTCTCATATACCAACACTGGAAGTCCATTTACAGTGTAGATGAACCTTTATTTACATGCTCAACTTCACTATTTAGTTGTTCCTAACAACTAAAAACCACATGTACCTAGTCTTTTTTATTCTTGTCAAGTTCACCAGCCCCTTCAGCTTTAAAACTACAAAAGATGGCTTTTGTTCTTATTCCAGGCTCTAACTAAACCTGCAAGCTATCTGTACTTTCTTGCTGCCTCTGTCTGTCTCATTAAAGTGTTTGCCAAGCTGCCCCAAAAAATAAAGTGGCAAAAATGTACACAGCTATGAATCAGACGTAAACAAAGGTATCTGCAGCCTGAACCTGCTTTATGATGTTCTTGGGCTGTCTATTATGAGGCATATTTCCTGGTGAGGGAAACAGATAACCTCTCTATCTAAAAGACAATTTGGGAGCAGGGGCAGGGAGTTTAATCATGATTTCTGCAGCCTGCTTTCAATGCATGCTCTTAACATGTGTGATCCTCTGAGTCAGTGAACAAACTGATTTTTAATATATTTTTAGATGGTATGAGATGGGAAAAATACTTTGGAGAATTTCATATATAGAATATTTAAATTTTCTGACCTAAATTACTACGGTCTACAGTCAAATATTTATGGCATGAGTTAATTTATGGCATGAGTTAAGACTTTGGCTCGTCTGTTAATGCTTGGATTTCTCAGCAGTGATGCAGCTTTCTCAGTCACATATTGAGCATTTATTAATTAATGACAAGGTGTTAGCTCCAAACTCCTTTCTGAGTGTTTTCCAAGCAATATATAATATATATTTTTAGTATCTCATCAGAGAAGGATATCCCAGCAACATGCATTATTGTTGTGGCCACCGTGTTAACTGGACTGCTCTCATGAGAGAGTTTGAGAAAAGACCATGCCAGGCCTAAGTCAGAGTCTAATCTAAGTCTAGACCTAACCCTTTTCTAGGCAATACCTAATACATACCCTTAAATCAAACTGTTAAAAGGAAGAAAATGGTATTTTATGAAGATTTGTTCTCTTAATTCTGACACCCATGATGACACACTAGCACAGGCAATTGCATGGCTTTCCTCACATGAAAAATGTGACTCAGCTTTAGATTTTTTTAAAAGTATCTGAAATTAAATAATATTGTGCCAGGATTTACCTTATTGCTGCAAGTAAATTGAAACAGCGCATAGAACATGCCAATATTCCAAACATAACATAATAGCGAGCAAAAAAACAAAAAACCACCATCTTTAAAGGGGAAAGTCATTTCCTCATGTACAGGAAAAGTCCTAAAGGAGTTTTAAGCTGAGGTTTTTGTTTTGGTTTTTTTTTTTNTTTTTTTGAGTGTCAGAAGCTCTTTCACAGGACTTCTCATAAGAGGCTGCTGATAAGAACCCCGTGGGCACGAGGGGAAAGGCACAGCAGGGCCATGGGTCAGGGACGGAGACGCGCGAGCATCCGCAGGCACAAGCGATAAGATTGACAGGGTCAGCTCCCCTGGTGCTGCAAGAGTCAGGCAGAAGATAAAATACACTGATTTACCCTAGTTAAAATTACTGATGCCTGCAGAAGAGTTCAGGAGGACCAAGTGCATAAGCAGTAAAAGGTGTGCTGGGAGGCGTGACCCGAGCTGCTCGCAGATCTCGCCAGAAAGTTCAGAGATAGAGGAGATTGAGCCCCTCCAGAGTTTCCTTTGCCACAGGAAATACATACACAGCACCAGTCCTTCTCTCACTGCTGAGATCTTAAATGGTACCAAGCCCTACAGGTGAACATTGGAATGCACATGATAAAAGATGTTAAATTTTGGCTGTCAATTTTTGGTACACTTGGGTAATCCCAGGCAGCTTTGACTTGATTCTCACCCAGCAATAAAAGGTATTTGTATCTTCCTTTTCTCAGTCTAAATAACTCGCTTATTTGGGCCAGTTATTTTTCCTGTTCTTGGCTCCAGCCCCCCTCATTAATGAGTATTATAATGTTCAGGAAAAGAAATACAGCTGGTGGAGTGAAGGCTCTACACAAATTAAATGGGAAGCTTGCAACATGCCTGTTTTTCATCTAAACAGCATGTGCATTTAAGTCAGGGATACAAAAGCTCCTATGTCTTCAAGATTTTATTTATAGGCACATCTCACAAAAGACAGTGAAAAAAATTTAGTGTATCTTCATCTATTTTATCTCAAAGTAGCCTAAGGAAATGTAAGCTTAAAACTATCGCCTTGTTTTCAGGATCCGCCATGCTTTACAGTAGAGGTCAAGCTTCTTGTATTTAGAAAATTTCTTTCCTCTAAAAAAGTCCCAGAAGTCTTCTTTGGGTCTTCAAACAGTTTATGGTCATGAAAGAATCACAGAATCAGAGACTGGTTTGGGTTTGAAGGGACCTTGAAGACCATCCAGTGCCACCCCTGCCATGGGCAGGGACACCTTCCACTGTCCCAGGCTGCTCCAAGCCCCAGTGTCCAACCTGGCCTTGGACACTGCCAGGATTCCAGGGGCAGCCACAGCTTCTCTGGGCACCCTGTGCCAGGGCCTCCCCACCCTCACAGGGAACAATTCCTTCCCAAGATCCCATCCATCCCTACCCTCTGTCATTTTAAACTTGTCCTAACCCAAAAAAAAAATGACCATTTTGCCCTTTTTAACCAACTTTGCTCAAGAAAGTTCCTCCATGTGGGCCAAAACATGCAAGAAATAGTTCACCTGTGAGCTTCTTAATATTTTTGTGCAGTATGTAATACCCAAGTGGTAATTTCTAAAAATTATTCCCTGAACAGAAACTTCATTTCATCTTTTATCAAGGTTTAAATTATACATAAAAGCAGTTTCTCGAGGTCTTTTTTTTATTATTCTTTGTCTTCTTTTTCTTCCTTAACATAATAATACTTGACAAGAAATCTAGAGACTAAACTAAAATTACATTATCTCTTCTTTGTCTTCATTTTGTATTGTACTGGAATAGAACAGAGCACCATAAAGTGTCTTCAAATCAGGTTTCAGAAAGTTAAAAATAAAGGATCATGATGGAATTAGAAGACTCCCACAGAAATTTTATAGGAAGCAGTGCCAGTCACATAGACATGGTGGTGTGCTGGGAAAATCCCTGCCTCCCCATCAAATTCTACTCTACAATTTCTTATCACTAAAATGCAGTAGAAAAATTAAGAAGTGAACTATCAGTACAACTGTTACTGATGTGCAGGAGGCCAGCTTTGATCCCAGCTGTTTCTGAAGATTAATTGCTTTCTGTAAAATCCCCCTGAGTTTGGAGTTGCAATCATGGATTGTGGAGATTCATTCCAGTGCCACAATCCGAAATCCAGATTCTGCTCTGTGCCATTACCAATGGGTGATGCCTTTATTGGTAGATGGTCACCATGAGTCAAGATAAACAAATCAAATTTCTTTCTCATCCACAGTTGTCCTCCACAGCACCCCTTTTCTTCACCATTTTACCTGATCTTGGGCAGAAATTGATTTGAACATTCAAAAATTAAGTCAGCTTTATTTCCAGAGTGTAAATTCCGGGGCTGTGAGAAGGAGAGGAATTTTCATGGAAAGAATCAGAGTTTCACCCAAGATGTGTGATACTTTTCAGAAGGTATGCACTGTTTGGAATTTTTTATGACATTTCTTCCTCCCTTCCAGCTGCCCGCAAGGATTCCCATCAGCTCACTGTCCTTGGTGGTAGATACCCTGCTGTGAGTTAATTGTGATCAGTGAGTTCACACATGAGGAATTTCGTTCTGATTCAGTCAGCATGAAAACACTTGTGGCACAAGTTCTACGGACAGTGAGAGAGGGAATTTTATTTTCTGTTAATCCTTTCTTGGTTAATGTTCAACTGGACAGCACAAGAATAAATGGGATAGTAGCACAATTGGAACAAAGCAACTAAAACTGAGCAAAAATGAGTCAGCTTTCATCTGACTCTTTTATAAGGGCTGAGATTTTCATATTGTATATATTGTGGTGTTTTATTCATGTTTATGCATATAAATAGGCTCATCTTGGCCACAGAGCATTTCACCGCTTCCATTAAACCTTCATGGCATGACAGGCGTTTCCTCCACAGGTATCAGCCACACAGTGGTGTCTCCTACAGGCTTCTAGACAAATCCCAGTAATGTAATTAAGGGAGAATTTTTAATTTCTCACACATACAAATGGTCACTGAAAAGGGAGACGCCTCATTTCAGGTCTCAGTGCAGCTCCTGATCTCCTCAGCACCAATGTATTTCCCAGTTCTGGGAACATCTAACACCTTGTTATGTGACAAGAAGTTACCTTGGCAACTCACTCCTGTTTCCCAACACCATCCCTCCTGGAGCCCTGCGGTTCTGGGAAGAGCTAGGAGTGGGAAAAGCTCTCTGGGCAGGGGAGGCAGTCAAGAAAAGAGGTGGAAGAAATGGGAAAGTTTGAGGTAGATGAGCTAATCAGCAGGCAGAGGCAGAAAATATTCCAGAATAAATATCAGGTCCTTTGTTCCAAAGAAAACTTCTTGTTCAGAGTCAGTCAGTCTTTCCCAACATCAGATAAGATTTTGGCAGGAGGAGGCTCAGCACCTAAAGGATATCAATTCTGAACAGTTTAGAGAGTCAGTATTTGTGCAGAACAAGGCTGATCATGTCTGAAAAAAAATTCTCCCCACACAGAAGAAAATTCCCCAATACTCAGAAATCTCCCTGACTTTAAAAAAAAAAAAAAANNAAAAAAAAAAAAAAGGTCCAAATCCATTTAGGAAGAGCACATCTGTATTACATAGCTTTTCTATTTACCCTATTTATTTGAGAGGTTGTAGCACATAGAAGAGGAATCAGTACTTTTCCTTCTTACAAGGAGTATTGATACTCACTAGAGTAATTGTTCTCACTAGAGACGCACTCATTAGGCAGAATAGAGTAAAGCTGTATGTGTCATCTCTCCCATTCCCAGCTGTTGCTGTGTAAAGAGACCCAGCCCTGGAAGGAGGGAGAACTGGAAATGTTAACTGCTACACTGACATTCATAGCCATGTAATTTCTGCAGGATATAGGAAATCATAATTTATTTTTATTCCAGGCTTATCACAGAGAATTGATTCTTTCTTCAGTTTATCCAGAATGACATACAGACAAAGGCACACATTCGCTGAGAAAATAAAGAAGTAAATTAATGTACTTTTTGTTTTGTTTTTGGAGGAACTAAGACAAGGATTTCCCTGTTGCAGGCAGTGGTATCATGTGCAATAATCTGGTCATTGTAAAGCCATATCTGGTCCTAATTCCCAGCCCAGCACCAGATGTTCCCAAGGCGTGTTCCCTAGCAAGGCTGCCTCACTGGAGGACAATAACACGGAGATTTCGGCTCCTGTGTTTTGGCACCTCATCATGGCTGTTAGGGGATGGGGAGAGGGATTTCAGGGCTATCACTCTGCCAAGGAGGCTGTGCTGGCCAAGGCGGGGATTTACAGGAGGGTTGGGGTCGTGGCTGCAAACTCAGCCTGACCCAGGGTCACCGTGTCCCTCTCCCAGAGCATCCCAGGAAGGGCCTGGCACCCCTCCAGCCAGCGGCTGGCCACTCTCACACGGATCAGGTTGTGGGAGACTCGTGCCTGCAGCCAGGCCCTGCTAATTTGGAGGGGCTGGATGCTCGGTGGGTCTGAGGGTGTGAGAGTTACAAGGGATGCTCTGTGCTGGGGATCAGCCCCTGCCTCGCTGGGCTCCTGGCAGTTGTCACTGTAGCTCCTTTCCCTGCCATGTCCAACAGGTGCCCCCAGGCCGCAGGCCGCTGGTGGGACACAGCCCCCAGGATTGCCTTAAGATTTTAGCTGTTACATTTTGCAAATCCTGTACTGCTTTGGGTTATAACTCTAAACTCCATACAGAGTATTAGCTACTGTCTTCACATTTTGGTCAGACAAAGCAATCCATCTAGGTGTGGGAATCAAGGACACCCTACAGCCTCAATCCCCAAAATGTATAATCAAAAGTGTTTTTAGGGGGGGACCAAACTGGGGGTAAATGACTTCATTACCTGAAGCTGTAATTGGAGGATTAGCCCCTGACATATAAATGGACCAGACTTATAATTGTCTGAAAAACTCGTGACCATCGTCCATTTTTGAGTGTTACCCCTGTGGAGGCTTTGTCTGCCCGTAATATACCTGGAAGGCCCTTCATTAAATATATCCATTTTTATTCTCTTAATTCTGTCTGGCCTCTGTTTTTTTAAGCTTGAAAAAGACATCACTCAGGAGAACTCCAGGGTGGCTGTAGGCCAGAGGGTCTCCAGACCTTGTTCCTGTCTGGGCCAGTGTGTCCCATGTCACACCAGGGGTGCCTCCCTCTCCTCCCCAGTCTCAACTCTTTTCCCTTCTTTCATGCCCAGCCTTACTGATCTCCCCATCTTCCAGCACCCACTCTTCATTTGGGGCTGTACTGCCCCAAAAGTGACATCCCCCCCTCCGCCCCTCACAGAAATGAGAGTGAGAGGCTTTTTCCTGCCACAAAACTTTTGGACATTGGGATGGTCATGTCAAGCCCTTGAAGAGGGGTGCAGATAAGTTATATTCTGTTGCTTTTGTTTCCCATATACCTGTGTGGTGCATTGTGAATTAGAATGGATCCTCCTGAGCATATTTTCCTCTATAAGAACAGGGTAGTGATTCCCACCAAATAAGTTGTAGCTTTGTGACGGCTTCCCCTGCAACTCCTGGGGTGCATGGTTTGGTTTGATGACTTGAAATGTCTTTTCCAGCCTTAATTCTATGAAGGTAGAATGCTGCTCTTTAGACTGTGTTATATTTAAGTTCCTGTACTGCCTCAGCAAAACAAATGATTTTCAAAACTTATGTAAAATTGTGATGTGAGTAAAGGAAGACTCTGGCATAAAAATTAATCACTTCTCATCACATTTTACACAGGAAGGAACCCAAGTGTTGATGAGTTGTTTACACTATGAAGTCTCCAGAATAAAAACAGCAATGCTGAAATGCATATGGATCCTATTTTTTTTAGAGATAGAAGCAATTTATAAATATCTCAGGAGATCTGAATTGCAGGGCTGTAAAGTAGATGAAGAAAGTTGCAAAAATGGGCAATTACATTTGGTGGTGGTACATACCGTGCAGATGTTTATCCTTTGTACAAATATTTTTCATTTTGAAAGATCTTGGTTGTGAATAAAGTCTCAGGTATGAAAAGTGGGGGACTCACCTGGGATTTAGCAGTTCTACAAGAAATCAAGCTTGCTCTGCCTTGTTTCCAGAATAAAATTAGCGTGTTTGCTCAGCAGAATTTCTGGGTGAAATAGAAATGCTTGCTCCACATGCAGTCACAAGGTTTTTTATCACAACAGGATGGACATACTTGCTCCACGTGCCGTCACAAGGTTTTTTATCGCAACAGGGTGGACATAGCCAATCCCTGCTTTGAGGCAGAGACATTTCTACAATGATATTGCTGTTCAAAAAAAATAACACAGGGAAAGCATGGACAATTTCCCTGAAATTTGTCAGCCTCTGATCAAAATCTTTGTAGTCTCTAGAAAGAGAGTAAGTGTACTAATTGTCATATGTAATTGAAGCTAAATGCTAAAACTTGTTCCTGTTTGGTTGGTTAGTTGGTTGTTATGGTTTGTTTTGTTGTTNGGTTAGTTGGTTGGTGGGGTTTTTTGGTTTTGTTTCTGTTTTTTTGTAAAAAAACCTTGAAGTCCCGCCTGGATCAGGCTGGATTTTACTAAAGGTAGTAAAAGCAGTAGGACACCATCCTACTGAGCAGTTACAGGATACATTGCCAAGGATCGGGAAAATAACACCTGAAGAATCTAATAATGATCATCTAATGGAATTGAAGAATCATGGAATGTGTTGGTCTGGAAGGGACCTTAAAGTCAGCTCTTTCAAACCCTCCTGCCATGGGCATGGACATCTTCCACTATCCCAGGCTACCCCAAGCCCCAGTGTCCTGCCTGGCCTTGGATGCTGCCCAGCATCCAGGAGCAGCCACAGCTTCTCTGGACACCCTGTGCCAGGGCCTCCCCACCTTCATGGCAAAATACTCCTTCCTTATATCCAGTCTAAATCTACTCTCTTTTTTATTTGAAAAGCATCACCCCTTACCATGTCTTAATAGACCATACTAAAAATTCTGTTCCCACCTTTCTTATGGGCCCCCTTGAAGAATTGAAAGGTCACAAACCTTCTCCTGTCCAGGCTGAACAATCCCAGCTGTCCCAGTCTTTCTTCCCAGCAGAGCTGCTCCATCCCTCTGCTCATCCTGGAGCCTCCTCTGGCCTGGCTCCAGCAGCTCCAGCTCCTTGCTGTGCTGGGCCCAGGGCTGGGGCAGCTCTGCAGGTGGGGTCTGAGCTGAGGGGGCAGAGAGGCAGAATCCCCCTCCCCTGCTGCCCACGCTGGGGCTCAGCCCAGCACAGGGGGTTTGGGGTCCCGGCACACACTGACAGCTTATTTTGAGGAGGGGGTTTTCAGCATAAAGATTTGCAAACCCTTCTTTCTGGCTGTAGATCTGTACCCTCATTAGGCTGACATTTGAGAGATTCCCCTTTAGATCACTCAGAACTTCATTTCAAGTCCTGACCATGCTCACACAGCTACAGTAATGTGTCAGTAACTGCGAGAATTGAGCACCAAAAACCTGCAAAAGCTGAAATTCACACCAAATGCTCTGACAGATGAGATTTTTCATATAAATAATTTGTCATAAAATTTAAACTGTTATTCCGTGTCACTGATCACTAATGGATTAAGTTCTTGTTTGCCCTTTAGGATCTGTTACTGAGGAGGGAGTAAGAAGGAAAAAAAACCTTAAGCAAAAAAATGTCAAAAGAAATAAAGGGAAGCACAGTGGATCAACAAAAGATACATGGTTGTGCCTGTAGGAATCACAGCCTCTAATACAGGACGTAAAATGACTCTGGTACCTTCTCAGCATCCAAGATCCCCTCCTCTGCTATCCCTTATGACTGGCTGGGCACACACAGACACAAGCCTTGGGGGGCTTTTGTTGCTACTAACCTCTTTGAGAATGTGGCTCTGGTTTCCTTGTCTTCTGCTACTCCATCCCTCTTCCTCCCACCCTTTTGCACTGCCATGGATGATCTGCCTTGAATTGTTCCTATGCCATGCAAGATGCCATATTGATGTGCCAAAGGCCTCCTACTTTGGTGTGGGATGAAATTTTTAACACAAATTAAACTCTTCATCTAGTGTGCCAGAAAAACTAGCAGTCTCTTTCCTAGCCTTGCTGGGGCCTGCAACCCAGCCTCTGCAGCTCCTTCAGCTTTTATGGCTGTTGTCTGCTCTGCCCTGGTTGTTTATTCCCCCCTCATCAACACTGTGGAGTGAACAAGTCCTGCCCTGCAAGCTCCTGCACTCTGTCACAGTGCTCAGGCAGCTCCTTGTCAGCAGAGTGCCACAGAGCCCTAGAGGCATTAACTCGTTAATCCTCACACCCCCCTGATGAT
This sequence comes from Cyanoderma ruficeps, assembly GCA_008694505.1. NCBI lineage: Eukaryota > Metazoa > Chordata > Aves > Passeriformes > Timaliidae > Cyanoderma > Cyanoderma ruficeps. The sequence goes on along the minus strand of VZDJ01000149.1, from coordinate 834,205 downwards.
ATGGGCAGCTATTATTATCCCCCTTTTTCAGGGCCGTGGGGGAGAGAGGAAACTCTCCAAGACTGAGCTTCTAACCCAGGGTCACAGGGCAAGCACGACCAGGCTCATCTCTTGTTCTCTTGCGTCCAGGTCCTCCTGGAGGAGCTGCAATGCCTCCTCACAGCTGGGAAATGCTTTGATAGTCAAGACTCACACCCATACAGCAGGAAGCAGGAGCACTGAAATTATTTGAGAAAATTTGAGGCATTCGTGGAGGGCATCCTACAGTGCACAAGGCACAGAAACACCTTTGGGTCAAAAACCAAGATGACGAGGTCTCAGCAGACTAAACCTGAGCAGATGGTTTATTTTGTGTCATTGCTCACATTGCCAGTGGCGTTCACCATCAATGGAAAACCAGGCTGTGTTAGAATGACTGGGATGAGTCCTTGGAATGTCCTTGGAGGGGAGGGAAGTGAGCAGCCCAGGATGTGCCTTGGGTGTCACTTCCACCTCACACTCTTTCCCTGCTTCACCCTTCTCCTGCACAACCACTTGCTACCCCAAATCACTCCAAATAAAACCACCCCAGGAAAAACCACACCTGTAACAACATCACAGAACCGACCATCATGAAGCTGAAATGTGAGAAAGCATAACTCTGAGGACAGCAGAATAATGGTCAAACCCTCTTCATTCACAGAAATCAATTTGCTCAATTTCTTTCTACCTCTGTTTTTACCATCTGTAAAGACGTCGTGGTGGTGGCATGAGTTTGTTGCAGACCTGCTTTTCTACAACACGATATTCGAGATTAGAATTTATTCCTCTTCAAAGTGAAAATGAAATATTGAAACCTCTTCTTCATGTTGTTGCCAAACAAAATCTGTGTTTTATAGCCATGTCTAAAAATGGGTAACTTAAGTTTTCAGACTAATTGGAAACATGAAATTAAGGCACCTTTGAACAACTGTATTTGAAAAAAGGAGGCAGAGATTTAATCTTTCATGAAAGACTTCAGCAGAGACTTTTGCCCCCTCCACCCGGATAGCTTGATGCTGTCCAGATGTTTGCTGTATGATGGGTGTGTACCTTCTGTCTCTGATGAAGAAACCAGCCCAGACATCCCTGGGTTCCTTTCTTTTTACAGCTTAAGAGGATTCAAACCTGCTTTGTCCTAGACTGTCTACTCACATTATCATTAGGGATAGGCAATTCACAATGGGAGGGAAAGGCTGGCTTAGGTCAGTACTGAAAGTTTTGTTGCCTAGGCAAACTCAGCCAAAACACTCATGAATTCAAAGGGGTTTAGCCTGTGAGGATATATCCATATATATATAAATCCATAGCTTTTAATTTCTGGGTTGGCAAAAAGAAGTATTCAGACACCAAGCTTTCTTACATGATTAGTCTATTTTTATTCTGGATAAGAAGGCTAGAGGTGATGTGACAGCAATGACAAAAAATTATTCTGTGGGTTTATTACCATTCCATCATTATGTTAAATCCTCTGCATGGCTGCATAAATCAAGCATTTGTATGTGACTGAAGAGAAGAAATATTTATATCACCTAAACCACCCTACATATTGAAAATGGTGGAATGAGAAGAAAAAACGCAAAACTTTACAATTCAGCTACAAATTAGCATAGGTAATTGTAGTTTCCCTTTCAGACTGATGGTGGCTTCCTTGGTTTTGATCAAAACAAAGGAAATAACACAAATAAAGAAAAAAAGCTCTGAGTTTAAAATAGATTTTTTCCCACATTCTAGGTTATGCAGTACAAAGGTGTTGTCTGGTGTGTACTGGCAAATGCATAGTGTTAAAGCTAACAAATAATTAGTAATAATCTTATTGTCACTGTTAATACTATCAACTGTGGTGGTAAGAACCTGCAGAAATTAGTGCAAAACCAGACAAGCCTTCAAGTCGCATTTTTATAATTAAGAAACTATTCATGTGGGAAAGAAGGAAGAGTAAAACAATGAATAAATTACTGGCTTGGCATTTCATAGAGCTTGTAGAATTCCAGAGTGACTGAACTATCACACATATAAGCAAGATAAGGAAATAAACCAGAGCGGGGTAGACAAATTTATTCCTGATGCCACTCAACACTCTTGAAATACAGAGTTTTATGAAAGATAAGTGCATGCTCTTTGACTATATTGTGGAACATAAAGACCAACCCCTCCCCATATTAATTCCTGTGTTATCCCTTCACTGGTGGAGGGGGGAGCTGGAGAAAGGATTGGTAATAGCACATTCATCCAAGTCAATGCCCTCAGTAAGGTTGCTCTCTATTGTGTTTGAAAGCTCTTGGAAATTGACAGAGGCTCCTCATGAGTGGAGAACACCAAGTATTGCACCCCTCGCCAAAATAGATCAGAAGGACTTTTTGGGAAGCTGCAAGATCAGAATTATTAAGGATGGAAAAGACCTCCAAGACCATGGAGTCCAAGCTGTGCTCCATCCCCACCTTGTCCCCAGCCCAGAGCACTGAGTGCCACATCCAGGCCGTCTCTGGACACCTCCAAGGGATGGGGACTCCAAACCTCCCAGGACAGCCCCTGCCAAGGCCTGACCACCCTTTCCACGGAGAAATTCCTGCTGATGTCCAACCTGAGCACCCCTTGGCACAGTTTGATGCCATTCCCTCTCCTCCTGTCCCTGTTCCCTGGGAGCAGAGCCCGACCCCCCCAGCTGTCCCCTCCTGTCAGGGAGTTGTGCGGAGCCAGAAGGTCCCTCATGAGCCTCCTTTTCTCCAGGCTGAGCTCCTTTCCCAGCTCCCTCAGCTGCTCCAGGGGCTCCAGCCTGTTCCCCAGGGGCTGAGGTAAGGAGAAGTCTCTTCGCTGTGGGTGCAGCCCCACACAGGAACAGGCCATCTGACCCATCCATGTTACCTCTGGCCTTGGAGGTTTTCACAACCTGTCTGCCAAAATCCTGGAGAAAGGTGGTACAGCCTCAGGGCTGGCCCTGCTCAGGACAGGAGGCCGGCCCAGAGGTCACTTCCTACCTGAAAAATCTGATTCTCTGAGTTTTCCAGCCCTCTCCAGATGATTGCCTTCCCCACAGAACCAGAGTAAGGTCCTGCAGTAGCCGGGCTTTCTATGGAGAAATAGGTGTAGCAGAATCTTGCCTCAAGTATATTTCAAGACCTTAGTCAGTGAGGAACAGCTCAGAAGAGATTACTGAGAGGATCCCAGCTCAATGTTTTTAAAATTAACAGCCTTTGCACACAAAAATGGAACAGCTGTACCACTCTTCCATCACAAACTAATTTTTGTCTGAAAGGTTTTGAACACAGGTGAAGTATGAGTTGTCCTGGCTGAACTGTATTATGAATAAATAACTTGAATTAGGAAGATTATCCCCTTATAGCTGTCATCATGATAATACTGGCCATTGAAGAGAACATGGAAAATTAATAAAAAAGGAAAAAACGCTCAATTTCACTGTGCAAGTGAGTGGAACAAGTAATAGAAAAGAATTATAGCATTATTAAGACACCCAAGACCATCAGGTCCAACTTTCAACCAAAAATGAAGGGGGCAAATTTAGAGTCATATCCTCTACTGGGCCCAGATATTGGCTAAGACATGGAAGCACACAGAGTCTTCTTCCCAAGCTCCCTGTTCTTTGTGGCTCTGTGAACATTGAAAAGCTCATTTCCAGAGTGTTCTGACCAAATTCCTGCTGAAATCCCCTCCTGGTGACTCCATCCTGACCATCCCCACTGCCCTGGGCAGGTGTCTGGGGTCTGTGTGTGTGAGGAAGGGAGGACACAAAAACTCCTGAGCAGCAGCTGGGCTCTGGTCACTGCAGGGGAATCCCCAACCAGCTGCTTCCATCCATTTCCCATTGACAATGGCCAGAAAAAACAGAGCAGGGGCCAGGATATATTAAAGTGTTAACTGCAGACTGTGCTCTGTAATTATGGGTGTGATAGAAACTTGGTGCTTTTCCCCCATTGCACTGCTGGTCTCCTATGCCAACATGGCAGATTTCTGTATTTTAATCTCAAGCATGTCATTGCTTACTTGCTCTCTTGAAAGTCAGCTGCCGGGGTGGGAAACTAAGACAACCAGATGTTTTGCTTTTCATGCTGAGGAAGTGAAATTAGAGATCATCTTCCCCAAGATTTTTATGGAAGAAAGTTCAGAAATATAAGGGAAGCTATACATTTAACCCTGTGTGGTTTAAACATCAAATCCAGTTGGTCTAATCACAGGTTTAAAAAAAGTAATTAAAAAATAGTAAGAATAACATGGAGAGAGAGGTAGAAAACAGGAGTAAGAAAGTGGAGTAAATATCACTCTTTGTTCTTAGTCATGGCTTGAAAGCTAATTATCTCCTTAATGAGGAGCAAGTAAACCTCTACCACTTAAAAATTACCAGTTTAAAAGTCCAACAATTTTTATAACAAATATTTCTACTTCTGCCTTTCGTAATCTGGTACTTCAAGGCACCCACTGCTAAAACAGATGCACAGCTCTTATTGCAAATTGCCCACATGTTGTGGCTGGCATCCTAAATACATGGGAATGCAAAAATCCCGGTATTTTTCTCGCAGACTCTGTTTTTTCCAGGCCTATCTGACAGTCTTCAAGAGGGCTGTTGCAACGTCAAGGCAGAGGGGTAGGAGGTTTTTAGGCAAGCAGCCTGGAGTGGGAAGGTTTCCTGCGTTGCCAGCTCTTGGCAATCAGTGCTGCGTGAAGGAACATTCATGCCACAGCCCTATTCAGCTTCTCAGTGTTATCACAAATGGGAAATCAAACATTTTGTCTCACAACAGAATACACTGGCTGGCTTGCACCCATATCCCTTTAATTTCATTTGTGCTAGCTGCAAATCTGTTTCTCATTTAGTTGCAGCTCCTTTCTCAGCTGTGTCTCACTTTTTTTGTGTGGGTTGTACTGCAAGTGAATTTTTATTTAGAGGTGAACATGCCTCCAGCCACAACTCCTAATTCAAGCCCCATTCAATTCTGTGACTGTTTAGATTTAAACTTTAGCCCAGATCAAACGTTTTTCAGTTGACTTCTCCCTTTGATACAGCACAAATTGAATCCCTGGAGCTGAAGACCTTTGGACTATTGCAGGGTTGAAATATGAAGCCATATCAAATCCACAGCTTGAGCTCGTTTCTTGGGGTAAGTGGCGAGGTCCATGCATGAAGCCTTGGACATGTTTCCTATCACTCTTTGCGTATGTCTTTGGCATTAATTCACCCATCACATTTTCAGTTGGGATTTTGCATATTCAGGCCTCCCAGTCCAAGTCCTGCCCGGAGATGCTCCAAAAAGAAAATCCGAAAGCGATCCCACATTAGAAAATCAGTGTCATTTGAACCTCCCACTGAAATCCAAGCCTCAGATATTGAACAATGCAGCCACTCTGGGCCTGCTCTTAAATCTTCTGGAACAGCTCAGGGAGCAGCACAGGAGAGGTCCTGAGCTCTTGGACATTTTTATGCACAGCGGGAATGGGAACATCTTTTATGAAACTAAACCAGAATCAGGGCAAGCAGAGGGCAGATTTTCCCAGCTCCCAATTCACTGCATGACTGCTCATGGCAGAAAACTTAAATTTTTCTTCTCCAAAACAGCACAACAATAAGTGTTAAAAATCAATTTTTAACAAAAAGTGTTAAAATTATCAAGAAGATAATAATGTGTGGATTCTTCTGTTTGTTTTACTTTTTAAACACTTCCTCTTTTTCTAAAAAACATGGTGTATTTTCAACCCTAAAGTATGTTAATGCTGTTTAAAAAAACAAACACCAACAAAAACAAACAAACAAATTTAAAAAGGTTTGTGAGGCTGATCATGTAGTTATGCAACACCAGCCCAAGGAAAAATTGTCAAAGGGAATGACGGAAAAGAAATATTCCTTGGACCCCAGGGAAATGCAGGAAGTTTTAACACTAAATGATGACATTTCTCATTTTCTTTATTTAAGAAAACTTCCCCTTAAATTATTACCAAAGCTAATCTTTACCTAGAAATATCTATTCACTGAACAATTGGCCTGAACTGATTTAGGCAGTGATGAAGCCTTTTCTGCAGCAGTTCTGCTGCTTGGTGCATGGATCTCAGGTTCTCCCTGTCTCTACTTACACACAGCTGTGGAATTTTTACTCCCTGACCACTCAAAAATGGTTTTATCCGAGCACTTTTTAAAAAAGACAAGCAAGCATGGGCTTCTTGAAGTTTGCATGCAAATTTACTTATTCATTTTTAAGATCACAAGGAAAATACTGGAATATTTTTAATTTCTTTTACTTGTACATGGGTAAAAAAAGGAAACTCTACTCTCCTCCTGTAGTGAGTAGATAGCAAGGAAAGAACTGGAATATTTCCAGGTACCATCTCTTGTTAAATATGAATTGCAGTTGTTTTTCAGGCGGTTGTCCTGTGTCACAAGTGCCTGCAAGTTTGAATATAAGATGTCTTTACAGAAAATCCCATTTTCTCAGCCGATCATGATTATTTGCTTTACCTAAGCACAGGCTGTTGTACAAGAAGGGGTCTATGCAACTAAAAACCATCACAGATGGGAAAACCTGGCTGGAGCTTTTATGTTTCTTTGCATCTCCTCATGTTTTGATTCTTTTTTGTTTGACAAGAAGTGCAGTCTCAGGGTGGACATTCTCACCTTTTCACAAGCTACAGTTATAGTCATTAGTCCAGTTTCGTCTCTTTTTAGAAAAGCAGTGTCTCCAAAGTATTAAAAAGTGAAATTCTCCAAAAAAAGTGTTTTCCTTTCCCATTTTACTGAATTATTTGGGAGTGACAATGATAGACATACATTTTATTACTGACTTTGTAATGGGAAAGCTTGGCATGTCTCATTATTTTTAATAAGCTTCTAATGGAAGGAAAAGCTGGAAAGCAAGACAAAATGTTTATAAACTACAGAATGAATTCTGGGATAGCTCAAAACCGATTCTTTCAAAGTGTGTTCTTAAGTCCTCAAAATGTTGGTTAAACTGGCAACTACATGGAGGGCTCCTTGCAGAAACAATTACCATGCAAAAAGCTTTATTAAAACTAGAAATCATCTATATGAACTGCTAATCTGGCAATTAATGCTAATTTAATAATATTGTATAACTGTTAAGATTGGAAAAGGCCTCTAAGATCTTTGAGTCCACAACTGTTAACCCAGCACTGCTGTGTTCACCAGCAAACTGACATTTAATGATGAGTATCTGATGAATTGCTGTAATTTTTAGCGTTAAAATCCCTGGGAAAGAAGTGTTTGCTGAGGGACATGTCACAAATCTAAGTCGTAAGAGAGGTCACATAGTGAATTTATCAGGGAAAAAAATGTAAAACTTCTCAGAAGAGATAAAAAAATTAACCTAAACACAAGGACAATTATTTTTTCTGTTCTGGTTTTGTCACGCAGAGTGTTATATCTGTGGTACTGCCTGTCATGGGATGCCATGGAGACCAAGAGCAGGAGAAGTTTTAGGAGGGATTAGAGGGATTGATGGGGCTAAGCCCATCAGTGGTAATTAGGGTATCTGCTCGAAATAACATTTACACTGCAAATCCGTGTCTTGTCTGCAGTAGCCTTTTCACAGAGATATTTCCTGATGTGGGAATGGGAATGCCTGGGACCTCCAGGCAGCTCCTCCTACAAAAGGACTTTTTTAAGAGAACTTTTGGATCCAGACTGGATCCTCAGATTCCTTGACAATCGCATGGATACCCTGGATCCTCCAGCACCACAGACAATTATTCCTTTTTTTAGTAAAAAAACACCCAGCCATCAAAAGTTCTGGTCTGCAGCAGAAACATCCCAAGCCTCTCAGGGCTCAGGAATTCTTTTATGTCCAACCCCAACAAGCCTCCTCTGACTGGGTCTTCTCTGGGCTCACCTAACACCACAATAAATCAGGTGTTCCCAAAGTCAATGCTGCTTCCAGCTGAGCATTTTTCCCACTGGGATGAACTGAGGAGGGCTGTGCCAGCTGAGAGTTAAACCAGAAATATTGCACACTACCTCTGCATCAGTCTTTATAATCCGATGAAAAATACCTTAAAAATAAACACAGAATTATGAAAACAGCATGGATACCAGGATGTCACAGAACTGTGCCTGTTTAACCCAAATACAGCGCAGCAGAGTGAATAATTCCTTAGAGGAAGGCCAGAATACAGCCCTCTTCCTTTCCAGGTTAAACATCAAATTCTTTTTGGATATAAAATCTTTGGAAACTTTCTCAGGATCTTTTCACTTCAAGCACAACTTGTGCCAAGCTACCAAACCAAATTAAAGAGGGTGAGCTCTTGGGTGGCACTCAGCTGAAATAAAAGAGGTTTTCCCATGAACAAGCTAGGGACCACAAACATTAGCAATATAAGTTGATTACACAATTCTTCATTACTGTCAGAGTGACTAAAATTTTCACGATCCCTGAGACCCAGGGAATACCTTTGAATTAAATACATGCAATAAGACCCACGATGTAGCATTTAAGAGCCACCAGAAAAAGCTCTAAGCCCCAGACAAAGCCCTAAACCAGATAAATATTACCCAGGCCTAAGCCCAAACAGTTCACAGTATCATCACAGGAAGCTCTTAAAGTTTATTGGGACTAACATGGGAGAGAGTGAAAATAACTCCTCTCTGCATGTGATTCAAGGAAAAATAAAGCCAAATATTTCCAGAGTCGCAGTTCTACCAGTAGACTCTGTCACTCATTTCACCACTGCTCAGAAGAATTTAAAACATATAAAATTCATTGTTAACACTAGACTTTGAGTACTGTTCTGTGTGAAAAGTGAATTAATTTCAAATTCTCTCTGTAGACAGCACCAGTTTTACTGAATAATGTAGCACATAAAAAGTATCCTTTTATTTCCCTTTTTAAAAAGAGAAAATTCAAAATTAAAGTATTTAAAATATTTTCATTTAATTCATGCGTTGCTTGCAGTGTTTTTCTACAGAAAGTTGCCTGAAGGCCAAACTTTTCTCCTTATGCTTTTCAAGTAATGCACATTAAGACCAATGTTGAGTACAAAAGACACCCTGAACAAGATCTCTTTTATAATGCATTGTTTGGATTTATTATTGTGGGATTTTGATGGTGCAAAGTTGCTTTAAGGACACTACTGTTCCTTCTAGCATTTTGTATATTATTGTAGAGCCTCCAAAATGCAACTTAAATGGGTTTTATGGTTAAGGAATATGTGAAACCATAATCTTGCTGCAGATAATCAGAGCTGTGAGATTTCTAAACAAGCTATTTATCTGATGGAAAACTGTAGCAAACAGAGAGGTTTTATCAGAGAGGAAAGAAAAAATAAAACGTTCACATTTTTACATTAGTATGTTACAGTAAAGGCTTACATGTCATATGGAGATTGTTACCACTCCATGATTTAAAAGCTGAAATAATTAACTTGTCCAACTGAAAAAAAAAAAAATTACAAAGGAATTCAAAGGAAACTAGCCAGAGGCAATTATTGTATTAGCAGTAATATCCTCGTTTGAAAAATAGAAAACCTGCTTTTAAATGTCCTGTGGGTTATGGATTTTCTTCTGATGTCAACAGAGGGAAGGCAACTTTCCTCCTGGCTCTTTGAAGAGACGCAGTTCATCACTGTCTGATCTGACACATAGTTATTTTATGCCTTTTTCTGGAGTCATCTCCATGGGAGGTGCTCAGCACAGCTCCTGCTATGAGATAATAGTACCTTTCCTAGAAAGGTAGAAAAGTGAAGTTTGCTGTTCCCTAAAGACATCTCTTCCTGGGAATTACCTGGGGAAGCCAATCCCAGTGCTTTCCCAGTTGAAGCCAAATCTATTTGCACAACAAATGCCTACAGCTTCCCTGGTCAGGTTCTGACATCTCACTTCTGCCACCCACCAAGCTGACTCTGGCTGCTGGATTTCCACCAGCATTCACCCCAGTGCCAGTTCTACAGCCTCAGAGCAAGATTTTCAACTGGAATATCAAAGAAAATAGCACAGTTGTTCAGTTACTCAACAAAACTCATCCCAGATTAATTCTTATTGTGATTTTCTTTTTTCTTCTTAAATATGAAGGGGTTGTCTTTGTAGATTACTCAGATAAAAGTTGATAAAACTCATATGCACAAGCAGAAAATGTCACATATTGCCATGGGGATGGGTATCCTCTGGCCACTTCACCTACTCCTCCCCCTGCATATTTCTTACGCTGATGATAGATATCTTTGGGAATTTTTCATCACCCATGTCGCCAAAGCCATCCATATCTGAAAAAATCACTCATAGCTGTGTCCTTGATCTGGTGTTCAGCAGAGTAAAAGATGTTAAATGAAGCCCTACACCCATTCCTTCCACATCTAAAACATGGGGAAAGGGAAGCAAAAGAGGGGACAGAAAAGATTCCTGACCCCAAAGACAAAACTCAGGAAAAAATGGGTAATTCTTAGCAGCCGGATTATTGAATAAGCAGTCTCATGTGCCTGAGTAAATTTTGTCTGCAACATCCCAATTTGTTTGTGCTTCCTCCTACCTTGCTCCCAGTCCTCTCATTCCTCCCCAGCTGTTGTGAATGCTCAGTACTCAAAACACAGGCAAGAATTTGGGATAGACTGTCAGATGACAGGATTATTAGTCTAGACACAAGGGATTAAATCAAACTGTTTAATGTTCTTGATGGGTGAGAATGAGTGTAACAACCTTCTTCTCAAAATTAAAGGGAAAAAAACCCAAACAAAAAACCCCCTCCAAAACAAAACAAAACAATTTAGAGTCACAACGAATTAATCTCGTGGTGGGCCACAAATCAAATATCCAAATTTAATTTGTGGAAAAAAAGCCATATGACACAATTTTACTTGCTCATGCCTTCCATGGCCGCTGCCTTTCCCTGCCTCACCAACAATGCCCCGTGGAACCATTCCCTTTTTCCAGGGACCACCAGAACAGAGCACTGGTTTCCTCATCAAGTTTGTACTGTGAATCTGACTCCCTGAATGGCTCCTGAGAGTCACAAGCAGTTGTCTGCTTCAATAAATCTCTGAAAAAGGAAAACAAAGATGCATTGTTTGAATGTGCACTGTCACTGTAGGAGTAAATAAGCGCGATTAATGTTCTGCTTTAGAAAAGGCCTGGTTTCTGTACCCAGAAAAAACCTGGAGTGTATCTGTTGTTCAGCTGAAATGTAATAATACAAATTGGTTATAAGGAAAGTTGTTTATACAAGCCTCTCTCCACCATTACTCCTTTCCCCTCTTCTCTGCTATTATTTATTTTAAATTCTAGTTTAAGTGGAGTGGATTTCATCCATAACCAGTATGTGACTGTGTGTTGCCATAATGCCAGCTTCTGCTAGGACCTCACTGAAACCAGCAGTTCCCCACCCCACTGTTGATATACAAGAGACTTTCCCATGTTTTCCTTTCTAAAATGATTAAGAAGGCATTCTAGTTTTATTACACTGAATTTTTTAAGGGGTATTTCACAACCAGAGCTTGGGTAGTATCAAATCACCTGTGTATTGCACAAACACAAACCTGCTGTAAAATAACATCAGCCAGGTTATGTGCTCAAAAATGGGCCAAGATAGAGTTTGAAACAGTCTGAGTCTCTGATTAAAGGCAGAAGCATAATTAATAACATCAGTCTATCCCCACTCTCCAAGAAGAACTTCTGATATGGTTCAGACCTGGGAGGAAAAATCAAGTTTGAAACATGACATCCCATCTCCATGTGGTGTGAGTCACCATGCTGAGGCTTTTTGAATGACTGAAGAGCCTCCCTTGCCCTGAAGTTCATTCTCTCTTTCCGCCTTCTTTGACATCACAATTTTCCACTCTTGGCAGCATCTCTGACAAGTGCCCATATTCCCTTTACACACGCAGCTGCTCCTTGCTTCCATTTTGTCTGTCAGGTCTTGATTCAGCACAATCTCCTTTCCACTTTTCTTTTGCTGACCTGCACTCATCACAGGTGGCTCTCATTTACCCCCTTTCACATCTCCATGATCAGTGGTCTGATATTTGTACAGTTTTTTTCCATATACCTTTGACCCTCATCATCCACATTTCTCATCTTCCATATCATGGCAGGTCCAGCCTTTTTGTTGTCCAGTATAAAGCTGAGTCACCTTTTCCACTCCTACTTTCTTAATCCCTTCTTACCCATGGACTTCCAAATTCTACTTCCTTTTCACTATTTCATGTTTCCACCGCCATGTCCTCCTTCCTGGGCTCCTTATCAATGTATTTTTGCACTTTGACATCAACATCCACATCCAGCAGTCCCTACCATGGTGCTGAAGCACATCAGGGAAGCACAGGAGAGATTCTCCCCTTCATTTTCTCTTCTGTTTAACCAAAATCCAACTGTATAGGAGATTGCAGGTGAAATTCCAGTGGAAGTCCTGCCAAGTTCTTGACTTTCGCAAGTTCAGTATCGGCAAGTATCTTCATCACTTACAGAGTGATATTAATAATCTCTTCAAATGCTTATAATTAATAAAGGCTTTTCAAAAAGGGTGCATCATAAAAGGAGCTTTTTCTGCCAGCACTCAAATTGCTGTAACTTCTCAGAGAAAATCTGCCAGGATTCCTTCCAACAAGAACAAAATAAAATGGTTTTATTCATTCTTCATTTTGGAAAAAGAAAACCCAAATAGGTATTTTCCTCATAATTACAGTCAGCCCAAGGCACACATCTCACCTGGAAAGTTGAAGTTCAAATGATTAATGTTGAGCAGAGTTTAAAGCAGCAGGGAACTGCAAGCAGTGAAAATAAAGACACCCTTAAATTGTGCTGCAGCCAGTCTCTCCGTCAATGTTAATTAGATATTTTGCTTTTTACTTTAAATCAAGGTTCTGGGTGTTGCAAATAAAACACAAGAATTACCAAGAACTAGGTCTCTTGTAAAAGTCACAGAGAAATGTCATCTGCTCTCTCCTGAGAGTGCTGCAGCTTGGGTTTCCAGAACATATTTTGCTTTTTCTGAAAATAGAGTTTTCCTTAGAGAGCACCTAGGGCTGGAAAACTCTGTGTCTTCAATGCTGCATCCTCTGTTGTTCAGCTGAGTGGAAGTTTTTTAGTGAACTCTCAAGGCCAAATGGTTTTTAAGTTAGATTCACTGAGGCCCTGTCGTGCTCTTACAAAAATCAAACAAAGGGAGCACCATCTTTTTTTAAAACGCAGTCCAGGGAGAAAAAAAAATAGCCTCACATCCAGAGCCTTGTCCCCTCTTATCTCTGACAACGCGTGCGAGAGGATGCACCACAGCAGTGGAGGAGCGGGGTGGGATTATTGTATTAAGGCTCTATTTATACCAGGGAGTTCAGAAAGAGCTGTCAGAGCAGAGATGTTGTAACATGTCCTTTGCATTAGCAGGGTTCGGAAGCTCAGCTTAAAAGCCCTGCCATCACGTTTGCCTCTTGGCAAGCCTAACACACCGTGTCTCTTTGCTGTGAGGAAGGCTTGTCAAGCAAAAGGCTCTTGCTGCTGCACTCCTATATTCCTATTCCTAAATATAGCACGTTACCCAAGTGTCTCTGAAGCAAAGAATTGTAACATAGTAAGAAGTGAAAAAAACAAAAAATAAAAAATTGGCCATTTTTGTCTTTCTTTCATTTTGCATCACCCAGCTCCCTGACTTTATAAGGCTTTGATCCAGGAAAGTACAACATGCTTTGGTCCCAAACAGGGAAATCACTTTCCCTGTTAAATCCAAATGTGAACAAATGTTCCAAATCCATGTAAAATTCAGAATTTAGGCAAAAATCAAAATCCAAATAAGAGTTTCCCCCTGAGATGGGAAGTAATTTGCTGTGTATAACACAACTGCCTGATGTCAAGAAAGGACCAAACAGGAGTTCACAGGCAACTTCAGTCTCCTTTGATGATGTGGGAAGTCAGAGCAAGCAAAAGAATTCAAGGCCAGACAAGGTAAAAACAACACATAGGGAATAAAAGACAAGTGATCGCTACCTAAAAAGTAGCTTCTAGATCAGTTAAATTTTATAGATGGCCAGAGTATTCTGGAAAAATAGGTTTATTTGCAATACAAATATGATTAGTTGCAATAGTTTCAAGAAGTTTCCCATATAAAACTTTCTTCAGCTTCCCAAATAGATCTTATTTCTGGTTTGCTGATTCAGACCTTGTCTTTCTGTGGAGTCTCAGTGAGAACTCCTCAGAGCAGTTCTCTGAACAGAAACAGATTTTTTTGTAGCATGGAACACACAAGGGACTATTTTGTTGCATCTCAATTTACACTGATTGGAAGCAATAGTTATTAAACATACAAAACTCCCATGGACTTAAATGTCTTGAATTTTTGAACACCATAAATGTCCAGGAAGGAAAGCACTGTCTCCCTCCAGGCAATGTGGTAATTGCAGACAATTTAGAAGTCAGGATTTTTTTTTTCAGCCAACTAAAATTATGAGTACTTCTATATCAATTTGAAATCTGGCATCTATTGACTACCAGTGCACAAAACCACTGAAATTGAAACATTCTTTTGAATTTATGTTTAACTACAGGATTGTTTTGCTTATTGAACTTCCCCTACACTTTAGAAATAATAAGTGAAGGTTGATCAAAACAACTTGATGCTCAGGAATCAAACTGAGTTTCCAAGTTGCACAAATAGGAATTTTTCACCTTTTTTTTCTCCCCATTCACTTGCAAATTCAGCAATAAAATGTATAATACATGTAAAATGTATAATACAACATTGAAATATGAAAACGAATAAAACCCACAATTTCATCCTCATTTCCAGCTTCACAGAGCAGAATTACAAGAATTTATGAAGCTGGCAGTCTTCTACACAGATTTCTCTCTATTTGTTTTGCATTCTGAAATAAAACTACCAGAATCAAGTTTTTCCATTGCTGTTTGTTACCATTATGAGTCCCTTCATGAGGGAGACTCTGGCATATATTGGATGCTCAGAAATTTTTCTCTACAAACACAGATTTATCCAAATGACTGCAGCCCTGGAGAGGGATCAAAGCACATGGAATCAAGTAGCAAAAGAACTTCTTGGCATTTGAAACCACTGGTTCAATAAGAACAGCTAATTCAAAACTACAAGAGGCACCTCTGACCAGCTAAATCCTGGAGTTTCATTCCATTACAACCAGATTAAAAACTTATTGTAAATATATTCAAAGAAATTAACTGCAATCACATCACAGCAAAGTATTCTGTTGGGTCACCCTGGTTCAGCCTGTCTTGATTTCAGCACCAAATTCCTTGGGTTAGTTTAATCAGCTACAACCATCCTTCCTCCTACCTTTAAAAAAATCACTTAAAAGCAATCTTCATGTGAAAACATCTTTGGGGAGGAATCCTGGTAAAGCTTTTAAGTTGACTTTTCATACTGGTTCAGTCTGAAATATTTTCCCAGATTGCAAGCTAACTCCCTGCTTCTATTGAATTAAGCATTTCAATTTCAGGATTTCAGGGGTGGGACGAACCACAGTACAAACAAACTCACAAAGAAAGTTTTAAAAGCCTAATTGTAAAAATATTATCTTTTAAACTTTTTTCTTTTAGTGACTCAGAGAAAATTCCACTCTTCTTTATGTAATCTGTGACTCCCATTGAAGTCATGAGCATGAGTTCCCAAGAGCACATTAACCAAAACTTTGATGAAAGACATTGTTTGCAGAATTTGTAACAATATTGCATTTTTTCTTTCAGCAAAGCTTAAAATAACCTGCAGAATCCTTTGCCATTTTCTCTAAATCACTTCTTCTGGCAGTACCACATGCATACTCCAGGGAAAAAAACACCTCAAACAGTCACAGGTGGGAAATACAGCCAGGTTTCCCATGCATTTTAACATACATATTAACTTAAATCCTAATTTGTTATATCCTAGCTGGAAGTAAAGTATGGGAACATAAAATAGAGGCCTATTCCTTCTTTCCTGCAGCCTGCCCCTGACTGTGGCCGCATTTTCTGATCTCTCATTCTTGTTTTACCCCAGCAAAAGGGGACAACATCTCTGCAGGCAGCTGAGTCTGGCTTATACCTGTAAAAGACCCCAAATGTGGAGACTTTGAAGGGACATGATGTTTACCCAGACATTCAGGACCCTCATAACATATATGCACTTTCATTTATTTTATAAAGCAAAGTAGAAACTGCCATCTAAACACAACACAAGGAGTAGACAGGGGTCCTCACCTTCTTTAAAACTAATGAAATTTAATCGTTCATTCCCCAGCTTCTAAAAAGGACTTTTAATCATTAAGTTACAGCCAACACAGAGGAAGTTCTGGGGTTAGAACCAAGAATGTGTTTCCAGGAGCGTGTCAGCCATTGGGCTGCAAAGCTGTGGATCCAGAGCATCAGGGGAAATGCTTGCCTTGCATTTTCCCCTGCAGAGTGAGGGAACATCAGCAAGGGTGTGGAAATGAGGGGACTCCTGTGGCTTAGGAAAACCTGGCTTGACAGCTCAGCTTCTTGGAGAAATTCAAGGTCTCTCCTCCTCCTTCCCAATCCATTATTTTTTACTCTTCAGTCCCTTAAGAGGAAACAGCAGACGCATAAAACCACAGGGGGACAGACCACAGCAATTTCATGGCAAGGTGAAATCTCATGATCATTTTGATTTTCTGCGTCACACTTGGGCTGGAGATTCACTAGAGCAAAGTGGTCTGGACAGAAATGACAGTGAGAAGTGCTGCAGAGGGAGATTTCAGGATTCATCACTTCTGGTGAGACCTGGAGGCTACCACAGGGACTTGCACGTTCTCTACAACTAATCCTCACCAGCCTCATTTGCTTTTGCCTATATCACTAAAAAAATCTTCTTCCAGGAAAGATAAAGCCCATCTGAATGCCATATTTAGTTGAGAGGACCAAAGGCATCACACAGACCCTGTTCACACCCACAAAGCCCCAGTGCTGCCTTTGTGGGTTCTGAGGTGGCATGTGGTACAGCTCACAGAAAACAAAGAAAAATCCAGGTATTCTCTGTGTATTTCTGGTTAAAGAAGATCACTGTCAAATACATCATGTCCTAGGAGAAATATGTCTAAGGACTATAACACCAGCATCTTAAAGGAAAAGTGTGTTCTGCTATGTACATAGGCAGCCACAGAACTTTATTAATCTGTTTAATTGCTCATATCCCAATTGTTTTTATACTAACCATCTGCAACTTACAACTCCAAGCTACCATAAAAAAATAGAGCACTAATAATGAATGTCTAAGAGCCAGTTTGGAAATGCATCAAAAGCAGAAATATGTCCTGATAAGCCACCTGTCAAAAGTTCATCAAACCAAAGAACACAGAAGCCAGCACAGTTTTAATGGGGATCAAATATTTGTTTGACTATTTGGTGAGGTCTCTGTGTGTCATCAGCTTGTGCCTGTGTCTGTTGTGCAAAGAGAATGTGATAATGGGTGAAAACAACCTCTCACTGACACCCCTGCAGTCCCAGTGACCTCATGTGCTGATCATTGCATGGGTGTTGCTCAGACCAGGATATGACCCATTATACCCTGGGCTCAGGGATGGAATTCAGTCTCCAGAGAAGCCAGAATCCACCTGAGGATTATGGAAACAAGCAAACCTGAATCAGAATCAAGGCTTTTTTCTCCTTCTATTAAATATTTATTTGTAAATTATTAAAAAAATAATCCCTTGAGAATGGATGTATGTTGATCTTTCTTTTGCTGAGTCTACACAACAGTTTCTAAAGATTCTCACTTGTTTCTCTTTTTCATGATAGTCATGTTTATAACTAGCACATTTGCGGTGCTAAAACTGAGAACTGGGAACATCAGGAGTTAAAGAAAGGCAAAGGAATTTGAAAAATAATTCTGTATTTACTGATAATGTCACACTAATATGTTTTGTGATGTAATTGGCTACCTACAAACTAGAATTTTTCACTGCTGTTCCTGATCCACTCCCATCCAGTGACCCTGGGTCAGCTGCATGCTGAGGCAGAATAGAAAAATTGTGTCCACAGAAGTTTGAAAGGACAGATTTTATACTTTAATGTGGCTTGATTTTAATTTAAAGCAACAGTAGAAACCACTATTGAAACAATATGGTGCTATGATTTCCGTTTAGAGCAGCAAACTGAGGATCCCTTTCACTGTTTGTTTGTTTGTTTGTTTATTTGTTTGTTTGTTTGTTTGTTTAAAATGCTGGGAAAGGCTGTGGAGCAGGAGGAGGAGCTGCAAAGGCTGAACCAGGCCATGCATCAATGTTCTGAACACCAGTGCACCAGAAAAAAGCAAACAAAACTCAAACCCCCTTGAATTGCTGAATTTTCCTTGGAGAAAAAACTGTATTTGAAAGGAAGGAGTGTTATAAGCCAGTTTTGGACTGCCCATGACAATGTGATGTCTCCACAGCTCATGTGAAGTGCAGAGTGCAGCAGCCCTAAAATGTGGCCTAGGGACCTGGTGATGCCATGATGATTTTTTGCCTTTTATTTTTATATACCTTTATACCTTATACCTATTTACCTTTTATATACCTTTATATACCTTTATACCTCAGTATTCTTAACATACAGACTTGTAATTTTTTAAACCTGGTATCTTAGCATAGCCCTAATATCCTGCTAAACCAGAAGATCAAACATCCTAAAAGCCTTACTGTTAAAGAATCAAAAAACCTTATGATATTTAAAAAAACCAAGACCCTCTCTAGAGCATATTCTGTAAACTAAGATTAAACCCATCTAGAAGAGAATATTTTAGAATAAAGGAATGTCACGCCATTCATCTAAACCTCTCATTAGAGAATCTTTGTCAGATATGCTAATTTGCAAAGTCTATAAAATTATATATGTGCTATATCATGGGTATATATTTTGGTATATTCCGTCTTGATGAATTATTGCACCATAAAAACCTTATTAAATACTGAAATAAAAATGCTTTTATCCCTTAACCATGCCTAACTCTTAGTTCTAAAGCAACAACAAAAAAAAAACCCATCAATTTCCTTTGCTGTGACACTGGCATGCCAAGGATGAAGCATTTCCTTGAGAACTCTCTTTTCCTACTGTGTTTGAGCAAAAATGCTTCTCCACCACGCCAGGGAGTTCCTGACAGGATAGCCCAGGCAGACAGGGTGTACCTGGCTTCCCTCAGCAGCTCAAGGTGTGTTCTCCAGCCTGGGAGTAGAAGCCAAGAGTTACAACACGAGAAACTAATTCACTAAATCCTTCCAATTAAAAGTTGCATTGACATTAGGAAAAAAAAAAAAAAGGAAATTATAGAAAACATCAATTCCAGAATCAAGCAAAACTTAATTGAAGTTTTAACTGGAGACCAGCTACATCTTGGAAATTGGACCTTATTATCACAGAATCTCAGAATAAAAGTTGGAAAAGACATCCAAGATCCTCAAGTCCAACACTCTCCCATGCACCCCCTTGCCCAATAATCCTTATCATGACTGCTACACCTTCTTGGTTTTGGTTTTGAACACTTCCAAGGATGGTGACTCCACCACCTTCCCTGGCAGCCCCTTTCAAAACTTCACCAAACTTTCCTTTTAGTGAAGAGATTGTTCCTAATTTCCTACTGTAACTTTGCCCTAGTGCAACTTGATTCCATTTCCTCTTGCCATAAGGAAACAAAAGGGAAGTTTGACTCTGCTCAAAGCCTGGACAGTTAGTTAAGCTGTTTTTTCTTCAAATGAAGAAATGAGAATTCAGGAAAACTAAGTGTTAGGTCTCTGTTGTCCAAAGTTACAAGTGCAGTCATCTGTCTGTGCTTCATGATGGCAAATGGAGAGTATCAAGTGCTGAAAGGATCATGCCTCTAAAACATGAATATTGTGGAGTACCAAGGATACAGGGCTGAACTTGCTCCTCCTGGAAGCTTTTCACCATCTCTAATCACTCCTGGGGAAAAAGCCTTGACCAACAGATAATAAATTTCACCACAAGCATTTCTTCTTTCTCATGGTGGCACAGGCACCATGGAGGGGTGTCTTTGATAAACATTTACACCAAGTATTTATTAATAAAAAGAGTAATTTATGCAGGTTTTATTTCAAAAACCAAAAGCACATTCTAGGCATGTGTATTTAAACTCACTAAACATTTAAATACTCACAGGTGTTTTTATCACCCTGAAATTCCCACTATTAATCTCAGATGGAGGGGAGTGGAAACAGAGTAGTATAGAAGTGATGTGTTTAATTACTATTTAGGTGGTTAAAAAGAAATTAAACCCTTTTGCTACATAAAGATCCCAGATGCTAGGTTTCATCTTAGCTTTAGAGCTATGAAAATGTTGCCTCTGCCTTAATCATAGCACCATGAAAACAGCCCAAGAATAACCAAATGCTATGGCTGATTTTGAAGTTTTTCTTCTGGACAAATGATCGCAAAAGCTTAATTAAATATGCAACATTAAACTCAAGGTTTGCCTCTGTGAAACTCATTTTAATCTAGGTAATTTGCTGCAGTGCTTCAGTGTCAGAGACATGCCTTCCCTGACTGAGTAAGGAGTGACCATTAGAAAAGCAAATATCAATACTAACAATACCAAATCTGTAGAAAAAAATTTGCTGTAACAGAGGTACCTGCAAGGCTTTTTACACAGTAAAAATTAGTGGGAAAGAAAACTGGAGATGTCAAACCCTTATTCTGACACTGAATAAATCCACGTTAATTTCCAGCTTGAAACTCCAAGTACTTTTAGTCCTGTCTTCAATAATAGCAGAAAAGGCAAAATTGCAGAGAGCAGCAATAAGGCAAATCAGATGTTGGCAAGACAAGTGACTAAACACTGCAATTCTTGAAACTGGAAGAAAGCAGCATAAGGCAAAAGGAAGCTGACAGGACAGACATCCATTTTAGCATGCCTGATGTGGAATAATCATCTTTTTGAGAACAACGTGAGGGGGCATCAAATGAACCTAGCTGCTTCTCAGGTTCAGGAAACTCTTATCAAACATGCAGATAAGCTGTGGAACCGCAAGATACATCATAAGCTGACAATGTTCACAGACACAAGAAAACAGCCTGTTCCTGGAATTAAAAAAAAATTAAAATATAGAGAAAACTGGCACCATACTTGCTTCAGGAACTGTCTGAAGTGCAGGTGGCTGGAATAGTGTTCGGGACCAGGACACTGTGTATTTTTCAGTGTTCCTTCTCTAAAATCCTGTGATGTGATATTACCAAATGTCCCTGGCCTGTGCCCAGCACTAATCCAAGTAAATTGTATTAACTTGACTTCTTTGGGTGAAATGGTAGTTAACTGCAGTGGATTTGTGCCCCATTCTGCTCTGTTACAAAAAGAAAGCACATGAAAACTTTCTCGATGCCAGATTTATCTCATGCACATTATTCTGTTTTTACTGAGCAAATAAAGGCATCAGCCTTCCACTTTTGGATATTCCCTGAAATTCTTTTAAGAACTAGAGCAGAATTAGCCACTTTTCTGTTCTCTGGCTCTACCAAAAATATGATCCCCGAGCTTACTAGAACACAGACAACTCTTGTGAACACCATTTTACCTGTTCATGCTGCACCAGTCCTATCAGCATTTCATATTTGACATAGGTCTTTTAATTAATCTTCTATAAAGAGGTGCTTGGTGTCAAAATCCCCTCTCCCTCTTTTTTGCATCTGAGCACAACTCTTGAACTTCTACTGGCTCTATAAATTTTCATCCCACAAACTCCCTAGCAGTCTGATGCACTGACCCTGACGTATTCAAAGACCCAATCTTTTTCACATTT
The DNA here is from genome assembly GCA_008694505.1 of Cyanoderma ruficeps. Taxonomy (NCBI): domain Eukaryota; kingdom Metazoa; phylum Chordata; class Aves; order Passeriformes; family Timaliidae; genus Cyanoderma; species Cyanoderma ruficeps. The sequence goes on along the minus strand of VZDJ01000149.1, from coordinate 812,509 downwards.
GTTTATTTGAAATTGTTCAGACTCTTGGCGATGTTCAGCTGTACCACTGCTCCTTGACAGATATGTTTCCCAACTTCCTCTCCCCAGACCCATGTCTAAATTTGTCCTTTTCTGGAAAGTTATGTTGATACAGGAATCTACAATTTCTTCAAAGTGGTGTGCATTTACAGAGGTCTATTAAAAGGCACAGAAAGAAAAATAATTCCAGATGCAGATAGTTCCTGATAATTCCTTATTCCTTAATGAAGAATGTGACTATTTTAAGATCCAAGCTTAGTACCATTTCCAGAGGAGACCACCTACATTTTTTAAGTGCATTTCAGAGGAGAGTAGAACAAATCTGAGTCACTAACAGGGATCAGCACACCTGCACAACCCTGGGCCAGACAAACAGACAGGCCCAAGGTCTTTAATTTAATGCATGCTGATATCTTCTCTTTGAATCCCTGACCTGAGCCTTCAGAAAAAGCATTTTTCATTTTTCCCCACCCACTTAATTTGCTGCTAACTACACTTTCTGAGAGTTGGGATTTTACTTCTGCTGACCCTGAACTTCATTAGAGAAAAGGAAGCAAAGCAAAGGCGCCTTTTTTTTTTTTTTAAGAGATAAATAGCAGGACACAGATTTGAAGGAATACAGTTTACTATTTTGTGGACAACAGCCCTTACTGTTGTTACAGGCTGAATTTTAAAAAAAACTTGGATCCAACACTGCCAGACTTCCCTCCCAATCTTAGCAGGGAGAAGGAGCTTGCCATGACAGAGTAACAACAGAACCATCTGAATATTTGCAGCCAAGCAATGGAGACCCTGCCTGGGCTCCATAGTCCATGTTTTTCCATGTAAAGGATGCCAAGACAGTGCCAAACAGTGCCAAAGGATGCCAGGGGATGTTCAGGGCCAAGCTGGATGGGCCTAGAGAGTGACATCCCTGTCCATGGCAAGGAGTTGGAACAAGGTTGTCCTTGAGGTCCTATCCTACCCAAACCTTTTTCTGATTCTGTAACTCTGTGAGTGATGGCAACCTGACCAAAAGTGCCCTACCCATCTTCTTGAGGACAAAGGTGTAAGCAGCAGCCTGGGATAAGGGCAGAGAAAATCAGGGAAAACCCAAGGTGCACGGGGCCAGGCTCTCTCCCACTTCCCTCCACTAATTAGCTCCTTGCCAGAACCCCTCAGAAAAGGCACCTTCAGATGTCCTCAATGATCTAGTTTGCTCATAGCCTCAGAAAGCCACCTGCTCAGAAAGCAGGTCATCCCTACAGCCCCTTCCTGCCTTTATCACCTCCAAAGGATTACTGCAGGCTGTGGAATGGATATAATGACACAAAGCTCAATTAGAAACTCACTCCCTGTTTCAGTGGCTGCCCCATGGCTGCAGGCAATCACTACCATCTTCTAAAGGGGCAGCCTAAAATGTTTGCAGTTATTTGATTTAGTCTCTCTTGCAGTCACACATTTTTTGACTTTACTGCCATTTTCAAACGCAGGCCCTGTAGTGGGGCCTACAAAGTGATCTCACAGACCCTGATGTCTGATTAAATATGTATTATCATTCCTATTAATTTAAATGCATCTCCTCACATCCAGTTTCACACACGTTCCTTCCTGCAGTTAGTGCTGCCAGTACGCTCTGAAGAAGAGGTGAAGAGAGGAAGGCATGTGTCAGTGTTTCTAGGCTGTCAGACCATTTTGTTTCAGTTGTCACCACTCAGTCGTTATTCCCTCCACCACAATGACTTCCTGGCTAATTCCTCGGATCTATCACAGGGGCTATGTCCTGGCCCACAGGAGAAATTCATAGCCAAGATTTTAAGGACAATAAGTCAAGACTTCTGAGATTACTTCCCTGTATAGCAGACAATACGGAATGAAGCTCCAGTGAAAAGCAAGTGTTAAAGCAGCAGTGAATACAAACATATTTGTCACTTATTTTTCTTAATTTTTTTTCACTTGAAGTTTTTTTTAATAGTTTGATGTTGTAGCATGTCCAAGTTCACAAGAAGAAGGATTCACACCTGGAGATAAGTGTGAAGAATGGTTCCTTCCTAATTCCTCATTTCTGCTGCATTTTTTATAAACTGCAAAGCACTATCAATCTGCAAACACAACAGATAAAATTTATGTCTGCACCATGATGTGTCAGGGCACATTTAACCCCCAGCTCTTTCACACTTGTCCATTAGCTCATTAAGCATCATCTGTAGTGGTACTGAATCATTTTCTGGAGATTAAAAATTGTGTTCAATCATCATAACACTTTTCTAGGGAATTCAGTGTTCTCAAGCCATGCTCTGTCAAATAAATTTAGTAGATGCCAGATTAAAACTACACTTCAGCATGTTTAACCACATTATTACTACAGGACCTGGAATTTGAATCTAGTGTTCTTGCAATCATAACAGATTTATGTAGTTTTCATGTAATAAACTAGGTGGGTATGATAACATCTGTGTAGCTGCTAGAGCTATACTGCATTAACTGTGCCTTTACCATGGCTTTATAATCTTAAAAAATATGGGTTTGGGCCAGTGTTTTGTTGAGTGGCCTTGCTCAAACATGCTCTTCATGGCAAAAGAGTGTTTTTTTTCCCTGTTCCAGCTCCTGGAACTGTAACATGAACAGGAAACACAACGTTCATGTACAACCACACAGGGAAACCTGCCAGGAGTTTGTGCTCCCTCCGCAGAGTCCAGTCAAGGGAAATGTGAATCTGCTGATCCTACACGTGGTGAGGCAAAACCCAGTGACGCTGAAAGAGTGAGCTCTGCTTCCAAGGAACAGGGCAAGGGTAGGAGCCTGGAACTGGATGGTTTTCAGGTTTCTCCCAGGGTGTTGCATCATCCTGAAGAAACCCTGCAGCAGAGCTGGGATTGGAGAACTCCCATCTACCAAAACAACGCAAGAAATTTACAAATTTGGGGAAAACCTTTTAACTTATTGAAACCAGATGTTCCCATTCACCCTTCAGGCCTGTGCTTGTTCTACCTGTATCTCAAGGTGAGGGAGGTGTTCCTGGATACCTGGATTTACATGGATCCATAAACAACACATGTAAATGTATCCATGTATTTACATGGATATTTTCTTTTCATTTACAACTATATCTCCTTTCCAACTTGAAGAACTTATCCAGGCCTTCCTTCAGTGCTCTGTTCATGTCTTTAATATTGGAACAGGACTGAAATTGGGGTGAGAAAAAGGATCTGGTAATGAAATCCCCCAAAGATTTTGAAAATCAAGGCTCAGTTTCGTGCTCTCTCCCAGACCATATCTCTTGTTTCAGATCAACAGGCAACATTTAGATCCATTTTTCTGAATTTCAGTGCCCATATTTATCTAATAATTTTATTACCAGTGAAAGCATAGCAGTGAAAGGAGGAGGTTTGAAACCAGAACTGAATTCTGCAGCAAGTCTGGCTCTAAAATTCATGTTCACGAACAATAAATACAGAATTGACTCCTTCAAAGTAATCCAAGTGATGGGAAAGATGCTCTGCTTGTCATCCAAACCAGCCCTGGGAATGCTGGGGACCCATGGACAACTAAGATACTGATATATTGTAAACAAACTCTTCATTCTTTCTTACCCAGGAGATATTTAAGTAAAAATATAATTAGNAAAAAGAGAGATGAAGATGATAACATAAAGAAAAAGATAAGATGGTAAAGGTAAAGATAAATTATTTGTCTAATATGTGTTACCTTTAAATAAGTGTCATTTTGTTGGATTACAAAAATTATGTTTTACTCAATACACTTCTAATAGACACCTGTAGAACTGGGTACCATTAAGGATGTGTGAATTATGTACAATGGCTTTTTCTTCCTTATGTCTGCCACTCAGAATTCCCCTCCCAAAACCTTCCTGAGAGATGGGACACAACTAACCTGGCCACTGCTTCCTTAGTACTGCCTGAAAATAATGCTTGACGATTCAGGGACTTTCATTTATTAGACAATTTGTTGGATAATTTGTTATTATTTGTGAGGTCTCTTCTTGCTCCTTGTCAGGATTCTCTTGGAGAATGTGAGCTGCAATTAAACACACCCCTGATCTGAGCAGGTCAACAGCTCACAGTTCAAGCAGGCCAGAACCAATGCTTGACATGTGTGCTTTTATGTATGTATTTCATTTGTTTCTTCACTGAGATAACCTCTGTACATCGCTAGATGGTCTGGACAGGTGCTTGAAGGGATATTTTGTGTGCACACTGAAAGGTAACCCAACCCCTGCTGAGCCTAAAGTTCCTTCAAAGAGAGAGCTGTGGGTGATTTGTCTGGAAATGGTGGACATCAGGAAATTTCCTCCAGAAACACATTCAGAAGGAGCAAGAGGCAGGTAGAAGGAGGGGGTAGGATGAGGCATAAAACTGTGGTTACATCAGTCCTCTGATGGCACCCTACTGATGGACCCCACCACCCCTTCAGCATGGCCTTGAGTTTTCTGCTCTCCCATGCTCCAAAAACCTCCAAATCTAGTAAATTTGGTCAAGTATGGCTAGCATTGGACGCCTGACCTAAAGGAACTCTTTGAGACCATTTCATGAGGTATTCATTGCCAGTTAAGCATTGGCTGATATTTTGCACCATTTAGGGTCTGTAGGAACAACATTCTGAAATTTGATCTCCTCCCTCTCCCTGTTTTAGTGAACCAACAATTTGCACTTCAACAAACAGAAATTCCATCATTTGCCGTGTTTGATGTGTTAATGCTGCTGAGAAAATATCACCCTTGAGGGAAGACTCTCATGATTACTTTCTAGTGGGTTTCGATATCATCTTGTGGACTTTGTCTGAGCAATCAAAGCAGAACATAAAAATGTACAAAAATCAAGCACTGAAAAGGAGAGGAATCTATTTCAGAGTCTGAGAGAAGAACTCAGCCTTGAGAAAGAAAAAAACCAAACAAACAGGTTGAAATACTGGCCTCTGTGAAATTGGTGACAAATCTCCCTCTGCTACACTGCCCCCACTTGTGTTCTAATATTTCAAAGGAAAATTGATTTTTCTAGCTTTGCTATTGGTATGGTGCTGATAGGGCAATAAGGAGCTATTCACATCCAGCATACCTACTCTTACTGTGACAACCCCACTCAACCCTTCACAACCAGAGGGAGGGAGAAAGTGGCAATTGTTAATAAATTTCCTGTGCAGATTTATTTTACCTGCTGACATTTTGAGAGGCAACTCAATCCTCATACTCTCAAATCCAACTGTGCCTGTGGGACACAACCAGTTTGCATTAAATCATGAAGCCCTATTCTGGCTCAAAGAGGATAATCACAATTTGTGTTTAGCAAAATCGGTGAAGTCATTTGGGTTATTAGGAACAAATGTTTTAACAATTCAAGCTTTTCAAAGACCCCTCTGTGTTCCCTCCAGGAGAGTTTCAATTTGTGCTGCCACTGTGCCCTCAGGAAAAGCTGTGTGTATGACATACAGTACACACTGTTCTGACCTGGGTCCCGTCTGAAAACCTGAGTGCTTTCTCCTTATCTGTGTCCCTACACTCAAACTCTCTCCTTTCCAGGTGGAGCTTGTCACATTTGTGAGTTTAAATCAGCTCAGAATAAAGGCAGCATGTTCTGTTGAAGAAGAGATCACTAATGAAGCATGGTCTCCATGATGAATACAACACTTCCACACAGAAATGCTGGCTGTACAGGAGTTATCTCCTACATCACACATGAGGGGAAATGTGCTGTCTCAAGCCACGCTGTGAAATACAAATTATTGCCGTTTTTTAATTTCTTAATATCAGTCATGGTGTATATTGAACAAGAGTGCCATGTCAGTGCTTTTTGGGACATTTTAACAACTTCGCGAAACCTTAGTTACCAGTGAAAATAAGCCAGGGGATGGAATGAAAAAACTGCCTCACCCCCTGTTTTGAAGAGGCACCATGTCATACAGCACTGTGAGGATGTGAACTGCAGAATTGCCACCCAGGTGTCGCTTGATCCAGGGGACCAAGACCAGCCACTCAGTGGAAGGGTTGGTTTGTGCCTAAAGGCTGGGAGGTCCTGAACAGCAATTTGAACAAGAAAGCAGGTAAATGGCCATGTGCTCCCTCATATAACCCCAAAACAGGAACACAATGGACCTTTTTGATAGAATTCATATCCTGGATTATTTTTCTTCTTCAATCCAACTGAAAANAGCTTGGGTTTGATTTTATAGTTTTGTTTCACCCCTCTGGCCAACTCCCAGTTAGTAAAACTCTCATCAACGAAACTGTAAATTATAGCTTGTATTTCACTGATGAATCTTTCTGCTGCCTGTAGCCTGTTGTGGTAACAAGAGAGTGTCAAGAGATGCAGGCAGCTGCTCTTTTGGAGTGGAAGTGCACCAGGAGATCTGAAAGGCCAGTAAACATTTTCTTTGAAGTTATTTTCAATGTTTTTACAACCTATTTTGGGAAAAGAGAGGGGGAAAAAAAAATCTTCATATATTTGAGTAACAAAATGAATTGACAGCGTCTTTTCAAGTGCTGCTTCTGCCCTGGACTGATGTGGGGCAGGGAGAAACATTCTGGCACCTTGTTCTAATAAATCTTCTTCAGTTTTCTCATGGACACAGCACATTGTAATTTAAAAACTTGGCAGGGAGGAAGTCCAAGTGCAACATCTTCAAAAGGCTGTGGCTTTAGTGAAAATATAAGTGAATGAACTTGGCTCAAGTACAAATAAGAAATGTATTCCTGGACTGTAAGAGCTACAGCATTAGTTTAACCTTAGCACTAGTTCTGCCTGTCCAGAAGCCAGGAAAGTTATGTTTTGTTCTAATGTATATGATCAAAAAACACAAACAGATTTCCCTCCCTGCCAGTGGGTAGAAGTTGTATCTCAAGCAGCTTTGTTTTCCAGTGTGTAAAAGAATTGCAGCACTGTTGTGCATGTCTAGGTGAAGTGAGTTAAAATTCAGGTGCTATGGTGGGTCTTTTATCTACACATCTGTAGCACAATGCTGTAGCTTTATTTTCTTGTTTTCCCTATGTGTTTGTTTGTTTGTTTGCCTGGTGGTTATTTTTCACAACTGTGCCAGTGGATGGACACTTGGGGCCAAACCATCATGGAAGATTTTTGGTTATAAACGGTGCTGCCTTTCTGGAGAAGACATGAGAAAAATACACTCCAAAAAGTTCTTTTTCCACAGGGTTTTCCTTCCCTCCTCCACCCCCTTACACCACAGGGGGACAGTGAATGGTGTGAATGAGGGGTGCCAGCTTTAAAAGCAGGATGGTGGAGTCAGATTTACTTTCCCTTTCTCTTTCAGTGGTATTTTCTTTGTCCTGAAATTCAAACTCTGCGTGAGATGGATGTTGCTGTGAAGGAGCAGTAACTGATCTGTCAAGTTTGTCGAGTGTTTCTGTGCCACCCAATTTATTATGCCACAAAACAGAGAATGCTTTATTTCAAAATCCACAACATAAATGTTTTTGGTAAGAATTTGGATCCATGCACATGAGGCCTGTGAATTAGCTCATTGTGTCCCCCTCTCCCTGCCCCTGCCACTGAGTCAGACTGTGCTCTTCATGCCCTTTTCCAGTGTCTAATGATTTAATGGATTTTGCTGTAGCTTCCAAGGACGAGTCTGAGACAAACACGCTGCCAGTTTTGACCTAGATCTGAGGGAAATCCATAACTCAATAGCCACAAGGTCAATTTCTCAATAATATGCCGGAATTAATAATCATTTAAAAAGAGTCTTTGGAAGACTCCAGATGTCTGCTCCCTCCATAACATGTCAAATCTGGGAGTGGAAAACCTTTTGTGAAGCTGCAAACACATTCAGATTCTAATTTCACCACAAATCTTACTTATGCCAAGTCAAGTTACAGATTTTAATCTTTTCATCCTGCCTCGTGCTGGGTAGGTATCATTTAAAGGCCAATGGTAGTACTTACATTAAATAACTTAACAAGTATTTGAATGTTATTTCATACCAACAGACCCACATGTCACTCTTAGCTCTCACTCTTCAAAGTATAAAAACTGTCTGAAAATTCTGTAGGGCATCTCTTCCATGAAGGACTAAGTGGTTGGGTTATACCATCACCTAGAGAAAACTCCCAGAGGCTTTGTGCTTGATGTGGTTAAGAGAACCACAGTTCTTCTACCATCAGAAGTGAAAATATGAACTTGCCCATCTTGTATCTGGAAGAAAGAGGCAGCATTTTAATATTGGGGGTTTTTTTTAATGTAATTCTTTGTTCCCTCCCTGCAGGAGGACCTGATAACACCCTGTGCTCTAAGTTATACTAAATTTCTGGACAGGATGCTATGGAGTAAAATTCTCCTGTGGTTTGGTGGAATTAAGATTTTGCATTTAGAAAGGGTTTGGCAGTAGGGGGGATTGGGTTTGGCTTTTTCCTGTGCTCTCCAAGATTGGACTCTCTAATGGCACCAAACATGAAAAGACTGTTTCCCACCCAACAGAACAAAAATCACCCATGCTGGTGGAGTTATCTCAGAGGGCCACGCGCTGGTCTCAGCAGCACAGATCACAACTTTTGATAGCTGCATTTTTGGTTCTATTTCTTTTGACTAATTTATTTTTATTGAAGTGTCGCTGTTGGTCAATGGTCGTCAAGTTCCTGCTGCAGCTGCAACGCTGAGCTCAAAACTGGATTTTTTGGGGGTGTGTGGAGTCTTGTCTATCAGCTTAACACCAGACACATCTCACAGTAACTTTGGGATACCATTCTCGCAGTCATTTTCATTGCACCCTTGATCGTGCCAGAAATTTGTAGACAGTTGCCTATGTGTGTTTTGCTTTCCATTGTTGTGGTTTTTCTTTTTTCTTTTAGAGCCTTATCTCAGGAAGACCCAAACAGAAATAAAACACAAGGCCCTGCAGGATCAGACTGAGTAACTTTTAGCGTGATGAGTGAGACTGCTTGGAGAAGGTTGTTTTTACCAGGGCTCAAATTGACATCTGCCAGGTCTCTCCTCCCCCTCCTTGGATCAGCTTCAAACAGCAGTTCTTCCTGTGTCTAAGAAATCAAGCATTTTAAGATTAAAAAGCTTTAAAATTGCCTCCAGCACAGGCTTACCTTGCTAAATCAGCACAGGCTGAAATGGACAGACCAACTGTTGAACTCTGGGCAGGACTTCCCTCCCTGTGCAGGGCTGCTGAGCACTGCTGGCTGTTGACTGGCACCTTGCAGGATTGGATCAAAAATGATACTGAGGTAAAGGAAAGATGTTGATTGTAAAGAAACTCTTAGGAGGAACTAGTCTGAGTAAATAAAATACCATTCCCACCACACACTGAAAATCAGACAAACTTCTCTTTCTTTTTGCAGTATCACCTTGTTTTTGTAGTCTGTGATGGTTTTGCAGCTGCCATCATCTCGTTCAGTCATGGAAAGAGTGACTGGGGATATATTGCTCAGGGGGGGATTTCCAGTGTGGATGACAGTGAGAGGGGCTGGGCTTGATCCTCTTCATAGGGTCTCATTTTCCTGTCCAGGAACAGAACAAGAATTATCTTCTGCTTTCTTTGTGCAGAGTAATAACTGTGCAGTTACTTCTGCTTCACTTTCTCAATGCGAGAGAGCTCAAGCTCTTCTTCATCCACCTGAAAATCATGAGATTATTGAAACCAGGGTATTGAATTCTCCACACTCAGAGCATGTCCAGTCACCTGACTCCTTTCTTTGAAAAATGCTCTGTACCGGAACTGTTTTTCTGAGCTACTGGTAAAACCAAGGAATTTTGCAAGAATTGTGAAAGGAAAAATGTGTGGTGAAGCTAATGAGGCAACGTAAGCTCTGCATTGAAAAGGAAATTGAAAAGTTAGTGTTCTCACACTGTAATTCACTCGGTTTGCTTCAGTCTCATACAATTTTACTCTGAGTTCATTACATGGGAAATAGATAATCAATCTCCTAATGCTTTTTAAATTATGATTAGTAGCCAACTTAAATCAAATAATGAAGTTCTATAATATAGGAAGAGTCAGTAGAGATATTGTGCTCTCAGCCTTAGAACACATATTTAACTTAAATCCTGACTAATAAACAGAACTTTTATCATAGTATATTGCACAATAGTTTTTAAATGTGATCATGTTAACATTACTTTTGAAATCTTCATGTTGTTCCTAAATATTTCTTACATTCAGTTTCCTAGTAGTTGTTAAGTACAAAGCCCTCAAAATCTGTTTCTTATTAGACTGCAAAGTTTATATATTCTCCCTAACCAGGTTCAAGTTTCAGCTGTGTTGTACTGTAATTTGGGAGGGTTTGGGGGGTGTAAGTGTGCTTTGAATTTCTCTCTCTCTCTCTCTTTTTTTTTTTCTGTGACCTTTTATGCATGTAAATAGATAGATGAAAGAGAGAGGAAAAAAGGGAGAAAGAACAAGAGAAAGAGGAGAGAGAAAAGGAGAGACAGAGATAGACTGAAAGATGAATGGGAAGGGAAGCAAAAAGACACAGGGAAAACTGAAAAAAAAAAGGAAAAGGAAAAATAGGAAGGCAGGCAGGAAGGAAGGAAAAGAGAAAGACAGTGAGCAAGAAAACATGGGGTTTTTCTGACATGGTATGAAAATATCAGGATAAAAGGATGAACCTTAAATATGTGCACATACTATGCCCTACAAACAGCAGAACTACAAAGAAGACAACTCTTTTTATGCCCTGGAACCCAGCTTTCTTTGCAGACCACAATATCTTCCCAGAGGGAAAAGCGTAATAATTCAAAACTAACTTCTGTTGAGTGAGAAGATTCAAAAGATATGTTCTAAAAAGATGTTTCAGCTAAGCTGTTTTTAAAAGTGAATAGTTGAAGTAAATTTTAGAAGTGGGATGCTGCCTGAAGAGCTATGATTAAAGAGAAATCTGTGTCAATAAGCTCTTAAAGAAGGAAAAGAAACACCCTACGGGATTAAAAAATCTGAGTTAAAAAAAAAAATCTAAGAGATTTCTTACCTCAGTCTCACTTTTCAGCCTTATGGTAGTTTTGATCCCCTTCTCCCACACAATATTAGCATGTGTTCATTTAACAAATGCATTTGCACTTCCAAAATCGCAAGTAAAATGTGCTGGAAAGAGATTACTTTGGTAAAAATGGGATTTAAGGTCAGCATTAGTGAAAATCCAGACATACCAAAAAAATTCAAATCTCACAAACTTCCTAAACTGCAAAATTTCCTTGAGCTTGTTTTTCTGCCAAATGGAGTTTTTATATTAACAGACCTTGAGCTTCTGTTTCAGCAACACCAAGATAATTCCGTGNAAAAAAAAAAAAAAAAAAAGGGAAAAAATGCATAAGGAAATTATAAAAATTCAAACTCATTCAAATTAACCCTTATGCAATGTTTGGATTAGGAAGGAAATGGTGGCAGAGAAGAAAGAGACTTTGGGACATCATTCTGTACCTCCTTTAGGAAACTGAAGCCATGGAGAAGCATCTTGCAAACATCAATACAAATAGCAAAATGAGCAACTCAGTGTTTTTAAGCCCAGATCTGAAGTTAGCTAGCTAAGTGACCTGTCATACATTGCCAAACATAACCAGAGCTCCAGATCTCCAGCCTTCTGCTGCATTATACAGTAAGTATATTTGAGTTAGGTCTAGCTATAAGTGCTCCACTTCCACGGATATTTAAACTAGCAAGAGCATATAACTTGGGAAAAAAGTAAACAAGTAGTATGGGAAATCCACTGAAACAGATTGTCTGTCATTTCACTTTTGTTCTATTTATTCTGTCTGTAGTTCAAACCTCATTTTTCTACGGCTTGCCTAAACAAGTTTTGGGTTGTAGTTGAGACTTCCTCAGCACAGGAGAAAAATTTCAACTCATTATTCTTAGGGGAAAAAAAGCCCAGTGTGTTGTTTCTGAAGAGTATTGGAGCCATCTGTAAGGACAGAATGTGTCACTGCACATTAAGGAGCTCAAGGATCAGGCCCTGGATGTTTCTACGGAGGGATTTGGTTGCTTTGGTAGTTATGTTATGACATTGCTGAATGTGATATTTCAGCTGAACAGAAATACGAGCATAAAATAACTTAAAAAGTCTTTCTCAAAAGGTTAATGGAGTGAATTGTGGCAGCACCTCAGCCATATCAGTCATACTCCTGGAACTGAGCTGTTTCTCTTGTTTTCAAAGAAGGGATAATATGTTTTAGTGTGCTACAGGCTCAGGAAGTACACCCAGGGAGACAACCTACAAAAAACCAACCAGATAAAAAACCCCCACAGCTGGAAACCATACTTTAGCATGGATAAATAAGAGAAGGTGTAAGCAACAATGAATTATTTCCATGACTGATGAGATTAATCTCATGGTCAGATCTGAGCGGTCTGGGGTAGTGGAAGGTGTCTCTGCCCATGGCAAGGGGGTTAGAGTGAGTAGAACTTTAATTTCCCTTCCAATCCAAACAATTCCAGGATTCTGTGATTCCATTGTGCGATTTTCCAACACTCACAACCTTGTGGACTGCACATGCAGCAGCTGAGCTGAAGTTAGCAGGAGTTTTCTGAGGAACCAGCATGAAAAAAAGGTTCTGATTTGCCTAAATGTTAAACAATTAAGTATTTCCAACTCAAATTTCCTTTATTTAGAGTGTGCCTGTGCTTGCCCAGCTATGCTCCAGGACAATTTCACACAAATTGGAATTTAGGTGCCCTGGGGCGGCTTCTGAAAGATCTTTGGTTGCAGGGGTGTTGGGGCACTGTGCTGCCATGTGCCACATCCAGCAGCTCCAAAACTGTGACAGCACCATAGAATCAGGCAGGGAGTAATTTACATTTAGACAGCCACAACCCTGAGGCCTCCTGCCCCGTGATTTCCAGGGTCATATGCTTGAAGCAGAGGATATGTAATTTTCCTGATGGTTTAAAATGGAAAGTTATTTGATACCTCCTTCTTCTAGAAGGGAGCAAAAAATATGGGAGTGGTGAAGTTGTTGAGCACAGCCTCTTCCAGTCCACAATTGGGAACAGATTCCCAGACTCCTTTGATGGTGGGAAGGTTCATTGAAGGAACAGCTGTTGTTGCTCCTGGGTTCACCAAAGTTAGCAGCAGCAGCAGCAGCCACAACTTCCAGAAGAGATTAATGGCAAGGCAGAGAGGAGGAAATATCTCCTCCTGCAACAACAGCAGCTGCCATCTGCAGGCAAGGCAGGAGGGGCTGGGGAGCCTTCTCCAAGCAAGGAGCCCAGATGGGACCTGCAAAGAAAAGGCACAGTGTCTGCCTTGCCAGGTTGTCTGCCTTGCCTGGCCAAATTGTTTTTGTGGTTTGGAACATGGCAATCTTTTCTGGAATGGCATGGAGCTGTGGTTGCACCCTTCATGTGTGGGATGTGAGGATGGGGTACACAAGATACTTTGTTCCTAAACACTTGGGGATGCCTTATGTCAGCAAAAATAGGATAGAAGCTTTTTAAAAAATTATGGAAAGAATGAAGAGAAAAGGAGAAAAGTTAGGGAAAACTGGTATTGGGAAATTCAGCATCTTCTGAGTTGGTTTGGCTTTAGGAAGGAAAAGACGGAGACAGCGGGAAGGAAAAGAGGTGCTATAAGATGAGAATAGATGAGGCAAGGACATCTTAAGGATCTTTTTAAAGTAAACTCCCAGAAGGAGTTTTGTGTGTAGAGAAAGATGTGTTCTGAGGTTTACAGCTCACTGAGAGGGTGACGGTGCAGGCAGCTGTGGAGCAAGACCATGGCAGGACCAATTGCCTCAAGGGCAAGCAGTGGTTCAGGGAACTGGAAAAGTTACAGCTCAGTTCTCTGCCAACACAAGAATTCTAAAAGTGGCATCTTTCAGCTCCCACCTCCCTAACCCTTCCCATACAGCCTGGGGTTGGGTTGCTCCACAGTCCCAGGAGCCCCAGCTGCAATGTCACACTCAGTTGTAGGAAAACAGTCCATCATAAGTCATCACACATTTTTTAAATGTTTGCTTTGTGGTCAGAACCTTTGCTTGCCATTTAAATATTTGCCCCAAAGCACCTACTGGATTTAAATAGAGTCAGTATTCATTAGGGATCAGCTTTACTCCACTGTGCATGACCTCAAGGGATGTCTGAGGAAATCTTCAGCCTCCGGTTGTTCCTGTCCTCAGCATCTTTAGTGATTCACAAAAAGGGACTCAGCAGCAGTGACACATTTCTTCATTCCCGTGTCAGACTTATGGAGCCTTGGTGCTTGCACAAGTTCTTGCCTTAGCAGCCCTCAGACCTTCTTGGGCCCACAGGCTTGCAGCCCTGGCAAGCAAAGTGCTCAAGTTATGAGCTGTAATAGCCTTTCTTGTGTCTATTCTTTCCACAGCTAAATCAACCACCCCACAACATGATTATAAAACCACCTTCCAAGAATCTGCTAATGAATTCCTCCTCAACACTTAATGATTTACCTTGCGTGGCTTTTACTTAAATTTAAAATTGCTGTTTTAGAGGGAGGGGCACCAAGGAATGAGAACCAAGTCACCTGCTAAAGACCCCAGAGATCAGTCAGATGGAGAACGCAGGAATTCCTGACTCCTGTCACTGCATTCATCCCTGTCTGTCCTTCTCAGCCATTCTTTTTTGTTTCCATAAGAAAATAAAACCCTTCCCTTTATGTTTAGAAGCTCCACTACAAGAAAGGGCTTTAAATGACCACCGTAATTCCTCAAAAGGCAGAAATAAATTGAAAGGTGCCATTTTCTTCATGTCACTGAAATGAGCTCTTCAGAAATATGGAGACCAAAATGAGGCCTTGGAAGCCCAGGAAGCAAAGTTCAGCCCCAGCAGCAACTCACAGTTTAGTGTTCACTAAACCTTTCACTGAACTATGGAAGATTTTCTTTTATGAGTGATATTTAATGAAAAGTGTTAAGAAAATTAAGGAGAATACAGTGATGAAGGAATGCAGGAAGTGGGAAAAAGATTTTTCTTCTCTTTCAGCTGTTCAGGTGGCCCAAATTTTTGAAATGCCAGTGAAGTTTGGTGATGGAAGGGGAAATAATGCTCCTACTATACTCTGTTTATCAATTCCATGATGCATCTGATTGGTGGGTTTTTGTTTTCTTAATGAGCAAATGGTTGTTCAAATTATTCTGGCCACCGGTGAGTTTCTTCTATCAGAATTTTCATCCTTTTTGTCAATTTAAAACTCTGGAGGATTCCTCTGAGGTTGCAGCAGCTTTCATTCACTCCACATTTGTGATAAGCCCTGTGCCCTGCAGCACTTGCAGAACCTCCACAATGGGGACCATGAGGCAGAGCCTGGCTCCACACTGCAGCTTTGTGAGATTTCTGCAGTGCACCAGCATGGCCAGGATCATGTTTTGGCTGTGGGCTGCAGGCCTCTGTGCTCTTCAAAAGACTTGTTTTATGCAATAAATTGTTTTGTCTGTCTGCAAACACCACACCATGCAGGGGAGGGGGACTGGTCCCACAGCCAGGTGCCCAGTGAGGAGCAACCTTCTGGGAAGTTCTGCAAGGAGTTAAGGATTGTAATGCAAAATCCACATTTCTCTTAGAAATGAGCTCCGAGTCCTCTGTGATCTCCACACATGGTTTTCCAAGCTTCTCTTTCCACACACTGTTAAGGTGCTGGAAGAGGGAGTGAGGCCTCTCTTTTGTAATATCTGTGTGTGCATGCAGGGTCCATCACTTTGTTCCCACAGCTCTGGTGGATGCGTGCACAAAAGTGGCCCAGTGACTCATGCCAGCCCCAGTGACAACCCAGGCCTGCACAAAGAAACAGTTAAATAATGAAGTCTGGGAGTAAAGTCTGGCAGGGGACCAGGCCTGTAATTCCACTTGGCAAGATTATCCAAGCCAGCAAGGAAGGCTGACTTTGTAGTATAAACAATTAACTGTGGTGCTAAAGGATCTACCACATACTACATCACTGGCCAAGGGGAATGGGGAAAGGCAGAAATGGTTGGTGTCTTTCAACTAATTTGTTCTCTGCAGATTATTCAGCTTTGGGGTTTGATGGATTTGTTTTGATTTATTAATAAATAGGAGAACACACAGGAAAGGGAAAATGCAGTGCATCCTGTGTCTCAGCAACCAGTTTTTTTACATGCTAGCTCTTCTCAGTCTCAAAGCAATATTTCATTTGTTATGAGCAAACATTATCTTCAGAGAAAAAATCCAAGCAACTTAATTAATAGCTGATACTCAGAAACAATGGAAGGCACTTTTCCACTGACATCTTGGCAAGGCGATGTGTAAACATAGGAATTGATAGAGATTGCATATTGAATTATCCATTCACTTAGAGAAAGACTCTTCTTGATACTGCAGTAATAACTTTCATAATGTTTTAATGAAGAGGAGGGGTGATTCATTTAGGAAAAAGAAAATTTAATCCATAGTTTGTTGCTATGATCTTAGTAATGATTTTTGACAAAGATTTAGTATCTGAGCTCCAGGATAGCTTTTTGTTTTATGAAACTTCCTTATTTTTGCCAGTTTTTTACTTGTCCCTTTTCCAGTACATGCTAACTATGAATATGCACTAGTCTAAGTACTTCCTACTTCAGTAATCTTTAAGTTACAAAATTAATTTCAAGCCTTTTCTAGCTAATTTGAACGAAGACTTCCAATTTTTTTCTCTGTTGAAGTTTGTTTAAAATATTTTGTGAGTTGGAAACACCTTTCTTCAGAGAGGTAGTCCTAGGAGGAATTTAGGATGGGAATATTGAAGACCAAGGCGCTATATAATTCTGAGTTTATGCAAAGCATGACAGGGCACAGCACCTGTGACATCAGGACATCAAACTGAGCAACAAGAAGACTTGTCACTGCTCAGGGATTTTTAGTAGCTGTGTTCCATGGCCACAACAACTAATTTGAGACTAATTTAACTAAACAGTCTTGGATCCTTGTACTTTTGAAACTGGCTTTGTCTCTGAAAAGCCATGAGGTTGCTCTATTTTTAAGGAACACAGGACAGAGAGCATTCCAAGTCTGCTGTTCCTGGCACCCTGAGTGTGTTTCTGTGCACCTTGGCTGGTGCTGTGTGTGTGCCTTGATGAGCTCAGCTCCACAGGAGATCAAATCCCACCTTCTCTGCTCCCATCTCAGTTCAGATTTGGTGGAAATGTGGGGCATGTGAGTTAATAAACCAATGCCTTATGCATCAGATCATCAACGGAGAGACAAAGACTCCAAAAGAGAAGATGCCTTGGAGCAGCCCAAGTGTGCAATCACATGAAATTCTCCTGCAGATCACCAAGCAATTAACTAGACTTAAAATATTTCCTGCAGAGGGTCTTTTCTCTGCTTTTCCTATCCCAAATGCTCTATGCTCAGCTCATCCCCATCTCCTTTTCCTCTTAGGGGTCTCAGGCATCCCGAGCCATGTGAGTCCCATTGTGGGGCTGTTACCCCGTGTAGGATCCATCAACACTTCACCTTCCCGAGGCGGTGACAGGCCAGCACAACATGCTGACACCTTTCAGGCATCCCAGCCGGGGAAACAGGGGCACAAAAATAGCCAACACCCACCAGCAGAGCTAATAAATCCTGATTGTAACGAGGCCAGCTGTTGGAGGCCACCAGCCAAGATGCCTTTGTGTGAATTCAGCCGTCAGATGACAATAGCTTTTAACCCAGCTGTCTCTGGTGGTTTTTCCCTTGTGCTGATGCAGCCACTTCCCACAGCAGCCAGCACAGGAAGGACCAAAAAATGGGAAGATTACACCTATCAAGGTACAAGCACAGGTTTGTTCAAAACCTTTACAATTCCTGTAGTTCCTTTAATTGGAGAGATAAATTATTCTACCTCACTCTGATGCACGGGGTGCACAGTGAAGGATATAATGTCTGACTCCAAGGCGTGGTGCCTTTAGATGTGTAAGAGGGGACAGAGATATCTGCTTTGCTTTGAAGTAAATCATGTAAGAACCACCATTATCTCATGGAAAGTTTTGAAAACGCCGTTTAAAAGTACTTGTGTCCAGATTACCCCTGTGCCAGAGCGAACCAGAAAAACCTCTTGATTCATTCCTGTCGTTAGACTATCTCACAACACATTTGCCAGACTGCTGAAAGAAGGTAGCTTTTCCTCTAGACACCACATGTTGTGAAGTATTATAAATACATTGCAGAGCCTGGAATCAGGATCAGATTAGTGAGCTTGTGAAACAGTAGTGTTTTACTTTCTTGTCTCATTTATTTGAGAGGTACCAAAGCCGGTGTTGAAACCGGTTTTTCATGTATAAACATTCTGAAACAGCACATGGAGTTCATCTTCAAAGGTATGTGTTCCTCCAGCACATATGTACAGACAAGGTGCCAGAATGTGGCCGTGCCTCTGCCAGTCCAGCTTCAATTTCCTGTTCTCAGTCTGTGCCTCTGGACCCGGGAGTGCTCCCAATTAAAGTGATCCCAGAAAAACAAGGGATGAGAGAGCCTGCCCTCCCTCTCCAGCTTTTCCCACAGACAGGATCCAAAGCAGAGCACCCAGAAACTGCCTCCCCAGGAGTCTGGTGTAAACCTGTGACTAATCAGCCCTAACAAACCCAATCCATCTTATGGTTAAATAGCTTCTTCTCCCCAACAACTGTCAAAAACAGAGTGTAATAGCCCGGGAGATGTCTGTGGTGAGGAACATGGCTCAGAGGGCATCGTAGGAGTTCTCTGGGTTTTTTAATTCCCATGTTTTTGTGGCAATCTGAGGTGATCTTTGCCAAGATACACCTTATTTATGGGAGTGTCACTATTAGCTGCAGTGCTGTGAGAGCCAAGAGCCCTACAGGTGTGGATGGTGGCACCTGGGGACTTCATTTTGTACCTCCTTTTGTACCAAAACATTCAGCCCCAACATGATCCAACTCCTCCGAGCTCCAGCCTTCAATGAGTACCTTCACCTATAAGACTAAATCATGGAATTTCTGCAGTGAGAAGAGAGTCAGTGGACTCTTAGCAGGAGAAGCATCACTCAGCTCTACCTGTTTCTTGGGTCACCTACAAACCTAAATTTCATTCTTGTGGTTTGCAAAATTACTGCACTCTGCTGGAACAGAGACTTCTTGTCCTCTTTGTTTTCCTTTTATCCAGCAATCTGAAAACTTATTCTCTTGGAGGGCAATGCTGAATAAATCACTGAGTCCCTATTAAGCACCAATAAATATCAGTATTTTTCACAAAAGAAAAGGAAAGGAAGAACACACTGTGGGAGAAAAAAATCTGTACTGAAAACTTTGCCTTTTCTTTTCTGAAAACATAAATTATTTTGGTCATTAATCAGCTATTAATCCATGACTAACAGAAATATTTTTATAAGAATTTTATTTTCTAGAGTTATTTTAAACAGTAAGAGTTTCTTTTTATTTGTTTTGCTTTCTTTTGTTTTTAGAGAGGAGCACTTACCAGATATTTAGCCTAGATGAAATATATATGTATTTCAAATACCCAAAACTCTCTGCTGCTAAAGGATTTAGCAAACAAGTGCAGCCAAGTGGGAAAGTAGTAGAAACACAGGAAATTTTGGTGAGATATTGGTTGGTTTATTTGGTTTAGACTTTTAAAACCTCCACTGTGAGGACAGGAATATTTTAACACTGGCAACAGATTTGATAATCTACAAAACAGATTATTCAGTAGAAGGCTGATAATTATTTACTTCATCAACTAAACTCAATGAATTAACACTTAAAGTTTTATGGGTGTTGCTTTCTTTGGGAAATGCTTTCTTTGGGAGCCTGTTGTGTGCCTCTGTGTCTGTGCTGCTATTTCCAGGTCCAACATTCCAATGATAAAAACACAGTCAGGAATCTGACTGGTAATTATTAATAGTTACATAGTGTGTTATGCCTTCCAAATGAAGTAGTGGCATGAGTTATATTTCTGACATCCACAAGAAATCTCTTCCTAGAATCAGGCAGGGTGGAAATCTGTTGAATGCAAAATAACTGGAAATTTTGCTTCCTCAGAAAAATCCAACATATTCTGGAGCAACATGGCAAGTGAATTATTGTTATCTCTACCTTCTTTTAGTTTAGGTAGACTCTGAAATCAGGTCATTAGGATGGTCTTTAGGTGTAGTGATTTTTAAGTCAGCAGGATAAGAACCTTCAGTTCTAAGTCATGCAAAGTTAGTTTAAAAAAAAAAAAGTGTCCACAAAAATGAGGAGGAAATGGAGATTTAACTTGTTAAAAGTTCTTAAATATGCATAAGGGATGTGAAAAAAATAAGACAAAAAAATGACTGATTTAGAATTTGTTGCCACCTCCTTTAGAGAAAAACAATATGTAATATTGAAAAATATTTAAATATAAGATATAATCTCTTTGTGTGCTTCATATCTTTACCACTTAGGCGAAGGCAGAGGATTGCACAACATTTTCTTGGTACACTGAGGCCAGTGAGTCAGCTTTGCTCTTCCAACAACTGGATTAGGTGGGCAAATCCAGATTTTCATAATTATTTTGTTGCTACCCTTTTCATTGGAGTGATAAAGGTCTTGTAGCTGTATCAGAGACTGAAACAGAGACCCCTGGCACCAGTGCCCCATGATGGAAACCCAAATTTATCTGCCATAAAGTGAAAGCAAGTTGTGGCCAGTGAGGCAAAAAGTATAAAAACAAACAGACTTTGAGAGCTCCTTGCTGGAAACTCAAAGTAAAGTGGGGCATTAAAAAGGTGGCCAGAGGAGCCTCCTGCTGTTCAGAAAGTTCAGATTTATCAGTGCTTGTCACAGCTGATCCAAAGCTCTAGGGGTTTTGTCTGCTGCCCATCTCCAACAATAGTGTGAATGACCCCATTTATTACATTTCTAAAGCAGTGATAGGAAGCTTTATCCAAGAAACTGGAATGTAACCCACAGAAAACAAACAAAACTTCTTACTGGGGAACATCTGAGCAGGTTTGGTTTTTTCCCTAAAAACCAAGCTGGAAGAACCAGTGCTATCACGTTATGTTAAAGTGCAGTTTAAATGCTGCTCATTCATTTCACAGAATATAAAAAACACAGACAAATACTGTAAATTAAGGAAACCCACAGCACTACTGGGCAGAAGTGGCTGTACTCAGGCTGCCTTGCTTTGGTGGATGGGAACCTCTCTCCTTAATAACCTTCAGCTAATTATTGTCCCTTTCCAGAACTGCCATTCCCTGTGCACAAGTCTGTGGACAAAAGACTGCAACAACCTTGATTTTTCCAGCCTGCATGACTCAAATGTTGAAAAATCTAAGCAGTGGCTTATGATTTATTACAATGGTGATCTTGATGGACTAAATCTTATCTCCTCGCTTGCCTTACCCATTTCTGAGCCTGTTTCCACATCCTACATTTGCCTGCTTTTTTTCCTCTATTTCCTCTACTCCTAAATTTCCTCTATTACAGTACAGATAGCAGCATTAAAATAAACCGAGTGTTCATTAAACATTATATTATTTAATATTATTATTATTAATAATTAGTATAACTGAGAAAATGCATCAGATTGTTCTTTCTTTGCTTTGTGGAGGGGATGTGCTGTCACAGCTTATTGTAAGCAACAGTAATGGTTAAAAATAACAACGTTCAGATTTCTACTTTCAACAACAGAAGGAATTCTGGAGGATGAGTGGATTGATTATTTCCTTTCCTCCACTCCTTTTCCTCACCAGCTCCAGGCCTAGATAATAAAAGCTGATTTCAGAAGATGAGGAGATGAAGCCTCTAGCAGCACACGCCAGGTTTTATTGATCCTTCAAAATTAAACTGGGGGCTTCCAAGGGCTGCCTGCATCCGTGTTCTCAGTTAAAAATTCACAAGCAAAATTCCTTTTCTAGGATACAGTTTCTCTGTGTTCTTGGAAAGAGGATTTCAGACACCATTCTGATGTGTCAGGTACCACAGACAATAATGTATCTGTATATTTATAAAAATAGCTGATTCACAAAAGGAAAAAAAAAAGTTGTAAAATTCCAATGAAAATACCATTTGCCAGCTGTCATGCCAGTATTTCTCAAAATGGTACATAACACTTGGATAAAGCATCGTTGCATATAAAGCAACAATGCATGTAAAAAAAAAACAACCTAGAAATTATACACATTTTTCAGGAAAACATTCTCAAAACCTTCTGGTGTTTCTTATGGAGAATTCAAAATTTTCCCTCCATGCTTCGCCTTTTGATATATATTAATTATTTATGAAGTAAAAGATTTAATTATTAATGTTCATTAATACATCTACACTACATGAAGTGGATGGAAATATTTAATGCATTTTTACCAATATTTGTCACTAATTGGGAGACCAGGAATGTATTACAAAAAGAAAGAAAGAAAGAATACAGCAATTATCAGCTCATAGCAAAGTAGTCAAACTGATCAAAAATCGGACTCAAAGGAACCACATGTGGGTCTTTAGACACTGAGAAGCGAGGTGATAGATAATTAAAAAATATATACTCCTAATTTGAAGTGGAAAAAATCCCCTCCATTTCCAAAATTTCCCTTTTTGATGAGTGGAACTTGCTTCAGCAGAGTAACAGATCATCCACCCCATCCACCTCAGTAACCTGTAAAAAAGGCTCAGGTGTGATGCAGTTGCATGTGGGTTTCTGTTTTCAAACTGGATTTTAGGATCAGTAAATTGATCAGGGTTGATAAATGTGCTTTGAGTCCCTAAGCAAATACCAACACTCACTAATGTGCATCAGTCTGTGGTTCACATTTTTTCATTTGTTTAGGCTAAATTTTTATATGCTGGTCATTCATTATTTATTGAAATAATAATTAAAAAGAGAGGTACACAAAGACCATAGCAACCGTAGCAGGAAGATTTTTCTGGATTTATTTCTTGTGATGCATGGTGAGTTACCAGGGGGTTTCTTGCCATCCCCTAAAGTCATTTGCTTTTCATGAATCCATTTAACACAGCATTTCATTCACTGCTCCTGCATGTGCATTGCATTTAAAATAGATATCACATGGACCAGTAAGGGCAGTGTTGTGACCACCTGAAATTCAATGCCAGACTGAAACCCCTTTCCCACCAACCCCTCACTCTGGCTCACATCTTTTTCATTGGTATTTCAGGAGAAAAAGTTAAAAGGAGTGAGGATAATATGTTTCAAGTCTAGAATTCTTCATCAAAAAGGGAAGAAAATTTACAAATACATGGAAGAGACAAAATAACTCAGAAGAAAATGAAAATCTGGATACTTCTAGATTATATTACTATCTATATTAACTACCTGTTTAGGTAAATTTAGAAATCTATGGCAAGAAACCCTAATTTAGTATAGGCTTCAGTGAGGTGATCAGCAAGTATTTTGTCACCCTCCTTTAATGTTTATATAACTTGTTTCTTTTTCTATTACCAGACAGTTTGGACACATATACTGTGGTTTCTGCTGTTCTCTATTCTAAATCCACCTCTTCCTGCTGCCACCACTGGGGCACCTGGAGCAACCTTGGTTGTGTTTTAAACAACAGGAGCAACACTCAATATTCCTTGTTCTGTCCCCAAAACGAGGTGTGCGCAGTGCAGCATTTCTGCTGGAAAATGGAAGTCAAAGTTAGGGCTTTGACAGCCAGAAAAGAGAGTGTTGGGCCTTTCTAAGGCCCTTGATTCATTGCACACTCACAGTCCCTGAGAAAGCACTGCTGCCTCTTGCATTTTGCCTTTGCCAGCTGTCAGTCTGGACACACACCCTGAATAAATGAGGATGCAGATACAGCAGTGCAGTCTTACAAGGATTTCAAGGATTTTAATTTTTTAATGTTTTTTTGTGCAAGACCTATACAACTTCTCTCTGGGAAAAAAAAATGAAATAAAAGAAAGGAAAAGGTCCTTAACTAACCATTGCAGGAACTTCAAAGTTAAGGAAACATTCATGTTCCCTGTAGGTCATATCCAGGGTAGAAGAGCACATAGCTCTGTGCCCATTTAGCAGGGCATACAGCAGCTTAAGGCATCAAGAAGTTTGGGTTTCAAAATCTAGTTTTAAAAACAGCTCAGTAGGCTCAGCTTCGCCGTAAAGCAGGGAGAGATTTTTGTTTCCTTTTCAAACAAGGGAGTGCAGCAAGGATTACTCTTCGGCAGCATAATGAAGGAGCCATGCATGCCAGAAACAGGAGAGATCCCTAAATTCCTTGCAGGCTGTTGATATGCCACAGTCCTTGTGCCACAACTGTCCCAGGAGTGAACCTGGGGTGGCACAGGGCAGGAGGTACCTGCACCCACGAGATCACAGGCAGGTGAGTGCACCACAGCAAACACAGCTTGAGGTGACAAAATTTAATGGTTTTTGTGTCTTTTGCATTTCCTCTATGAGCCCAACTGTGGGTTCATAGCATTTAATACTGAGAAGTCAACTATCAGGAGATAAAGCAAGAGTGGAAAAGAAAGAAGCAGCTGGTATCGCAGACCATTTCAGGCTTTTCCAGGGGGTAGCATAAAGAGCAGACAGCAGATAGATTCAAGCAGTATCCAACAGAAACTTGAGAGGGATTACTGACTTCCTCCATACCATGACACATTTCAATTTAGGACATATGGAATAAATCAGGGCAGACAGCGTGGAGCTGGAACACACAGGAAAATCAGTAATAAACCTGGAGGGTAGTCAGAGGTGCTTGGAAGTCTGGGGACTGTTAGCAGCCAACTCTGCTGCTTTTCAGCTGAGCTGGGATCAAGTGGGCAGTGGGCAGACCAAAGGAGAACTGACAGAGGCACTGTTAATTTGCAGCCACGTAGTTATTGAGGTTGTGGTCACCATTCTTTTCCATTCCTCTGCCTCCTCCTCATCCTACTTGATGTAGGATAAGGGTGTTGGCATGAGTAACCAGCACATAAAGCAGACATTTGATCCATGGTTTGGGTATTTGTAGCCTGGGGCTGACACCCTCTGCCAGTGACTGCTAGAAACATGTAATATCTTGAATTCATCAAAATCATGGAATGGTTTGGGTTGGAAGGGATCATACAGCTCATCCATCCCACCCCTGCCATGGGCAGGGGCACCTTCCACTATCCCAGGCTGCTCCAAGCCCCATCCAGCCTGGCCTTGGACACATCCAGGGGTGGCCATAAATTATATTATAATTGGTACATAGCATATATATATATATANATATAAAATATTTTTAAAAATTAATTATAATAATCATTGGAATTGAACCACCCCAATATAAAAATGCAGGCAATTCTCCACTATAGCTACAAACAAGCCAGAATTTTTTAGTTGGAAAAAAAAAAGGAATTGGAAAAATTAATATTTAAATAAAAGAACCCTGTTATCTTTCTCTTTTGGCAGACTTATTTATTTATTTAGGCCAAAAATGTTGAATTTTCTGTCCTAATCCTCATCCTGCAGCTATTGCATGGATTTGGGGAAAGCACACTTTTCTGCTTCACCTCTCTCATGGAGAAGAGGAAGCAAGGAATGCAAAATTAAAGTCTGAAAGGGAATAACCCCTTCAAATATAACCAGGACTTCTTTCTCTTAGTACACAACAGCATGTTCATATGTGAGTTCATTGTCAGTGTGGGCTCAGTGTTCATATATCTGAGGTCATGAATTCCTCATATTCCTCACACTGCCATTCCTGTGGCCATCAGCAGCTGGCTGCAAAACGGTGCCAAACATCAGGTTACTCCTTGGGTTACTCCTTAACCCAAATTAAGGCTTTAAATAAATTCTGGAAAGCTCTGGATTCACATCCATTCCCCTCTTTTCTATGCATGGATTGATTTGGTACAGACAAAACCTCTTCTTCAGCCTCTGCTGGGACAGATTCCTGTCTGAACCCAATACGGGATGAGTTAATTCTGACTTCTGCCTGACGGAAACCTTTATTTTGAGGAAACACTGGAATTGAGTCAATAACCAATAAGCACAGATCTTCTCATCCTCCAAAGAAACCATCTGAATTTCTTCTGAGGAACAGAGAAATATTTCTAGCTATCCATCAGAGAGACAACTACAAAGACTACTATAAAATGACACTGGCACTGGATTCAGCACTGTCACTCAGGCCAGAGTGAAGAGGGAGCTGCATCACACGTCTCTTAGTCTTTAATTAATTGTGAGTGTGATGGAATAGGGATTCCTCTGACAGACAGCAAGAGAAACCAGCATCCACATACAAATTATGCACTTACCCTCAGGTTTAATTAGAGATTCACAGATGCAAACACCACTTTGAAGAGGAAATGACAGAATAATAATTTTTTCTACATATATTCTCTTATTTCCTACGTATATTCTCATTTCCAAGAGATGACACCAGCTGAATATCTCTGTGCAGTCATCTCAAGTTCCAGCACCAAACCATATTCTATTCCTCCCATGTATTCCTGCTGTTCCCTATCAATGATACATAGACTATAACTTCCAGAAATCATTTTCTCCTACAAATGTTCAAACACTTTCCTCACCTCATGTTCTATTCTTGTATTGTTTTGGTTTTCTTTTTTGTTTTCTCAACTGTACTTTTCTGCCATCAAGCTTCCCAAAATTAGAAGAGAGTACACATCTAAACAGCGGGAATTTTGATCGGATTTGATTTGATTTTACTTTATTTTATTTGCAGCATAACAGGTAATTTAATTTTCCTTTGTATTATTGCCATATTGTAATAATACGATTTAAGCGGAAAGAGAATATTTAAGTATTAATAAAATAAATACCATAATATGAGTCAACAAGAGGTTGGGTTGTGGTTTTTTTCCGGTATGAGGTTAAAAGTCTAGAACAAAAAATTAATTACTAATAGGCAGACTCAGAAGATACGTGACAGCAAAACCATAGTATTTCTGCTGGTCTTTGTGTCAAATGGCAGTTAAAATATTTGATTGTGATCAGTAATTCTTTTAAGGCTATGAATTGCTGAGCTTTATGGTTTTAAATATTCCTTCTTTCTTTTCCTGGTTAAGGAACAGCAAGATTTTAATAACAATTGATTTCCAGCCTGGAATGCTTTAGCTGTTCATTAGACTATCTGGGAGCTGATCTATGTTTCAAAGAGAGGATTCCAGTTAGCTGGTTTAGCTCTAGTTAAGGGACTGTGGTTGCCTAGAGGAAAATATCAGTAAGTCATATCACTCCCCTCTTTCAGCCCTCATTGTCTCTATTTTCAAATTTTTGGTACAGAAACCAGTGCCCACTCAATTTAATCCATGCTGTGCCCTGGCTGAATCCCTGATTTTTGTAACTAAGATACAGCAGCAACAAAAAACCCACCTTATTTTTCTCTTTCAAAAGATCTGGGAAAGCAATTGGCCAAACTGTCAGATGACACAGAAAATGAGAGTTACATCCATTTCACCCGTGGGCAAAATTCTGCTGCTCAGAACATGAACTGTTCCTCATGTGAATGTTGATATATCCAAATGAGATACATCACTAAATCAGGGCTACAAATCCAGGAGAAGGTGAAGAGATATCACAGTCACTCCCAGTTTTCAAAATCGTGTGAAAATTGAAATTTCAAAACATTTTTCAAGACATCTTCCACAGTTTGCAGCTTCTAATGTGCAAAGCCCTCCAAATGGCAAATAACAGTGTGCCCAACTGAGTAGTTAATTATGCTGTGCTTTTTTTCAACCTCTCTACCTTCTACAGATGCACCAGCCAACAGGAAAGTGCTTTTTCACTGTCATCAGGCCAGTCCACTTTTAAGTTCTAGATAGTTATCCCTCAGCAAAAAGTGGTCTGCTTTAAGCAAGGCCAAGGCATTAGGAATTGCTGTTTAGTAGCCCCATCTTCTCCTTCTCACAAAAGCCCCATAACCCCAAATCTCCATGGTAAACACACATGACTGTGGTCCTTGAAGTAAGTCTGCGAGGTAAATTAAATAAATCCTGAGCTTCATCTTCTTTTGATATATCAATTTTATGCAATGCTACAATTGTAATTTCAATTTTTCCCTGCTATGCTGTTTTGCTTGATTTATGTAATTATACATATTCTGCAAACAGTGTTTCCTACTTCATCCTAGGAACCCCAGCTGCAGTGTCAGGTTCCCACTCCAGGATATTTCAGGGTGATCCCTGCTGTGACGTGGAAGCCTAGAGACCTATGGTTACAAATATCTCTGGTCTGATAATGAGATAAAAAGAAACTGCTGATGCTGCCACATAAAATATGTTCTCTAAAAATGTCCTGCAAGGACAGAAAGTGATGGTATTTGGGATTATTCTCATTTCCCCGAGTGCCCATGACAGAGGAAGGAGTTACTTATATTTTAATCTGCATTTACCTTTGGGGACATATGTCCAGTGCATGGATATGTTGTGTCACTGCAAACACCTCCCTCCATCACACGTGTTAACACTTACTGGTCCAGCAAAGAGGAACATGAGCAAGAAAGGGGACAAAGACCATTGTTTCTAAGAGGTTTCGTTTGCAAACAAACAGCCCAGCAAAGGCACATGGGAGTTATATTCCATTTAATTGAGAATACACACATCTGCCCCTGCCAGTTATGTCATCCTGAACACAAATAAAAATGTTATTAAAGCCCCATCACTCCTACAGCTAAAGTGCCTGTGAGACTCCCAGTGTGCAGGATGCAAAAGACAGAACTGAGCATCCAGCCTGGTTCCTCACAATCAGAGTTATAAATGAGCCACGAGGGTAAGACTTGGGTCAATTGAAAGATTTTATTAAAAAGCAACTATTTGTATTAATAATGTCAAGCCTGCAGATACAGTTCTTAAATAATGGTCACATCATGAAGAGGAATCAATTACATACAAAACCAGAGTATACTTTTTTATTATTTTCTTATTGCATTTCTCATTTTTATTGTGATGAATGTGGCAGAGGGTTTTCAATAGGATATTTGGGAAGCAGATATTAATATTCTGAATGCCTCAGGCCTGATGCTTGTAGAGGCATAACATCCTAATTGAAATTCAAGGTCTTGTGGTCAAAATCTGCTGAACCAGAGATCTTCACACTACACCAAGTATTAACACATTATTCCACAAGGATTATAAAACAAGTGAGAAATACGTGCTTGTATCCTTTGTACTACACAACTTTGATGTTTCCTCTGTTTTTAAAGATGGCTTTTTTAGAAGGTTACTTAACCATGTAACATAAAAATACTGAACATTAAAATGTATTTAATGTGGTCATGACAAAACAAATAGACAGCAGCTACAGATCTCTCCAAAGTGCATCAGGAACCTTTACAAGGGAACACACAGATCCCAGTTCCAGGGCAAGCTGAGATCTATATAAATGCAGAAGGATCCTGCAAGCTCGCAAAGACGTGAAACTCCTGCACAAGACATCAAATCAACAAAAAAAATTAAATTCCCAATGAGAAAGACCAAGATAAAGACCAAGATCCCTGACCTGCTCAGACAAAAGAAGTGTCTAAAAATTTATTATTAGGAACAAAGCTCTAGAACTGTTAATCTGCCCAGTGGCAGATGCTGAAGGATAAAAAAATTAGCTTCCATTGCACCTTTGGCTGATAAATTCATTTTTCACATGAGTTTGTGCCTAATTGGGATTTATCATCCTTTTTCAAGCAAAACTTCTGTCCTGTTTCCCTAGACTGAAAAATACACTTTGTAAAGAGGGGACAATCCCAGATATCACTCTCAGACAGGTAGGTCTGCAAGGAGCAAAGACCTCTCTTGCAAACAGAAATCAGACTTCTGTCAGTTTGACTTAAAGAAGCAGATGGGAGGTCAGCAACTAAAAAAAAAAAAAAANNNAAAAAAAAAAAAAAAGGAATAGATTAATTTGAAGAGACCATTTAATGCTTTCAGATGGATTTCCAGACAGTTATGCATATGTTCATCTATTTACAAAGGATGAGTTGATTTTTTAACAAAATGACAGTAGCTTGACTTGGATATGCCAGGAAAGGGGTAGATTTGGGGATTTATTTTTTCCCGATTTGCCTTATATGTACTCTATCCCCTTTATTCTGAGATCATGTCTTCGGTTAATCTGCAGCCCCAGGTTTGAAAAACCCAAATAGTTCTATGGGGCCTACTGGTATTCCTTTGCCACTCTTAAAATGCCATATGAGGTGCAAATATCCCATGAAAAAGTGTTGGGACCAGGTTTCACTCAAAGCAGGTGTAAAACAGTCTGATCTTAGCGGGCCATTCCAAGCAGACACATACACTCACAAGTCTGTGGGAAGAGGTGGTGTTAGGGACTAAAGTCATCTGTGAAAGAGGGAAAAGCAGGGAGGAAGGACCCACCCAGTGCATTTTTGTGTATAAATGTATGTATATGTGATATTAATGGTGTCTTGGTTTAGAAAGACAGGTATCTGCCTGAAACTGGGGTTCCCCTTAGAATAGAGGATGTAAACCCCTCACCCCCCGCCAAATTCTAATTTTGCAATTAACNTTCCTCCAGCAATCAGATGAAGCAAGACCCTGTCCTGGTTTAAAGTTCCAGCTTTATCCAGGTAAGAATGGCTGGCTCCTCCCACTGGGTGGAGCATCTCACAATAGGTATGATAGAATGTGGGTATGTGTTGGGAAGGGGAAACAGCTTGGGGAGAGTGTTAATGGCCCATTATGAAGAAAGATAAGAACAATGCCCTACCTGATATTAACCGTTGGGCCATTATCAAAAGGCACCCGCCCCCAACTGGTTTTTTTTCAGCAGATGAAATTGAATAGACTCTATAACCCAGGACGATGGACATACATGAAAACAGAATCATAGAATCATGTGAGTTGAGGAAAAAAAAACTTGAGACCATGGAGCTGCCTCTGCTGTCCTCCCTGTATTCTTCCTGGCATTAGAATCCAGGATGAAAATAAACGTAGACTACTTTAGAAAAATAAAGGTAAAGCTGCTGCCAGTTTGGGACAAACAAGGGGAATTATCTTGAAGAAGAACAGACGACAAAAAAAAAGATCCAACCCAACCAAACCAATCCAAACAAAGCCAAAACCAAAACAAAACTAACAAAGAAACAAAATCCAAACAAAGAAACAAAATCCAAACAAAAATTATTTTGACTGGGAAATAAGAACATAATACTAAAGGGACATTTCCTTTTTGTTGTGGCAGCCCATTAGGATGCTCTTGGCCCAGAGAGGCTATATGAGCTAACAGGACTCTGCGGGCAGAGGGCAGGAGTATGGTCACCTTGTGCCACACGGATGTCACCAGCTCACTGACGCTGTCCTGGGTGTGCCCAGCACAGAAAGCCCCTGGGGTGATGCTGAGGTTCCCAGGTGGGGTCTGTCCCACCCAGACCACATCTCCCCACATGAATGGTGCTCTCTGCTCTGTGTGCAGGAGGTAGTGACTCACCCTGGGAGCCTCCTCTAGCAACGCCAGCAACAGGGCTCCAGTGCTGGCTGTTGCCATGGCTTTCACTATTTCGCTACAACATGTGCTCATGAAAAATGTATGTCATCTGAACTGGGGTAAGAAAAGGGCCTTGCATTGTTTCCTGAGACTTACCTTTCTCTTGGACAAAACTCATGGCTATTATTTTTGGACGACAGCAGGAAACTCCTGTCTAATTCAAAACAGTGTCACGTATTGGCATACGTCTCCCCTCACCTCTCCCTCTGCCAAAATGTCAGTTTTGCTTAGAATGCTTGTCCTCCTGTCACTACAATGAAAACTGTGTCCTCCCTGGTACAATTTATCATACAGGGTTCAATGATGCAGCGTGCCAAGCAAGGAAGAAGAACGTGAAACCTTATCACCATGGTGTTTATTGACCAGTCATCCTGCTTTGTACTCATTTCCTCCCCTTAATTCCCTGCAAGTATACATTGGCTCAGAATCAAAAGGAATGCAATAGTTAAAAAAAAAAGCATATGCCCTGGGATGAATGTATTATTCCATAGATGCTGATGGTGCAATTATTTCTTTCCTGTGATAACTGAAAACGTTTGTTAATAAAATCTGTTCCAGAAAAGCAGAGCATTAATCCATTATGCTGTTTGAATCCTGACAAATTAGCCTTTTTTTTCCCTTGGAAAAATCAAGTTTTGCATCTGAGACATCATCCTGAGAGCAACTATTTACACACATTAAAGGAGAGGGGGTGTTACACAAACAAAATAACAAAAATACTTGGTTTTGCCAGTCCTACTTGGCCAAGAAAGAAGAAAAAAAGGATCACAGTCAGAACACGCTGTACCCAGCTCTCGCTGGATCATGATTCCCTACTATAAAATTAACCCATCTGACCCAATGGCCTCCCTCAGCCCTGCAGCATCAGCCTGGAAAGCAAATTCCCTGAAATGGTGCCAATTAACTCCATCACTCTGCGCCATCCAGAGATGCCCAGCAGAAAAACGCCACCTCTGTGCATTATGGTATGTGATCCCTGCAGAAACAGCACTGAAAGGGAGGACAATTACACCCTTCTCAGTCCTGGTGTCCCTTTTCCCCTTTTCCTTCACTCTCAGTCCTCCCAGCACTGCTCATTCTGCCTCTTGGTGCTCCACAGGGCAGGTCCTCTTTGTGGTAAGGGCAGAGAAATGGCAGCAGCCCCTTGCCCTGGTCCTCTTCTGTCCCTTGGGGGCTTGGATGTGGCACAGGGGGACATGTAGGGCACCACCAGCACCACACTGGTATGGGGTGACTTTGCCTCTCTGTTGCCCTCAAAGTGACAAAACCCCAAAACAGCACTGCATGAGAGGAGGCAGAAGAAAACAGAGAGGGGAAACCATGAGTAAAGGTAAAATAAAGCCTTTTTCTTGAGCTTCCATGGAACTTGCTCATTTAGAACACAGTCTGGCCCCTCAGTCGTGTCAACCTTTCCCCAGAGGAAGTCTGACAAGTTCTGTACTCTCAATTTACATCTTTTTTTCACCCTCAGTGCAGCCCTTAAGGAGAAGCACAGACTGCTCCTTTCTTTATGTACCTTTTCCCAAGGCAGAGTGCAGGACCTCCAATAAGTGCAATAACATCAGGAAATAAACATTTTTCTGATTTGCCTTTGCTTGAAAATATTCTCACAGCTACGCTACACAGAGGAAGAAGGAGGTGGTGATGATTCAGGGAGAGGCCAAAGAGTAAGAGAATAAAATCTCTCGGGGAAGAAAACAACTAGTGAACAAAAGTCGGGAACAGAAAGAAGAGTGTTATGCCACAAATAAAAAATGTATAGTCACATAAGCTCATAGGAAAGAAAATGAGAGCTGACATCCTACAATGCTAGATTGATTAGGGAGGACTTGGAAGAGGACCAAGGTCTGGGAATGGCATGGGAAATCATTTCAAAGGAGAAAGAACCTCGCACTCTGCTATGGGGGATGGCAGCAGTACAATAACACATGAAGAGGATGTTGGAGAGCTGCCACAGGCCCTGGGCTGAGGGGAAGCAAAAACATATGACAATGTGTGCAGTTATACTGGATACCTGTGTGGCTTGCAATGGTGATGTGAGGGATCTGGAGCTTTAACTGCCTGAAAAGTGCCAGATTTGAGAGACCAAGGGTTGTCTTTCTCTTTGTCTGTCTGCCTCCTCCATTTGCAGGTACTGCCTAGAGACATCTGCCCATGCCCACAATACAGCAGCTTAAAGTGAAGCAGATATTGCCACACTTATGAATATATCCCTCTCTGAATTTTTAATTAATCTTTTTTTCTCCTGTCCAAGAGCTGGGATTATCAATGACCATTTTTTTGGTGTTACAAACACAAAAATGATAAATATCCTCTAATAATAGAAATTCATTCATTTCTCTGCACACACACAGAGGATTTATACAATCCAGGTGCATCTATAGGCATATATTGACAGCTTTTCTCTGTGGACAAGGCCAATATGCCTTTGAAAGGAATTTTGTCTCATGAAAATCAAGGATAGTGTTGTCTTTGAGATTTCATAGGGTCATGGAATGGTTTGGGTTTGAAGGGACCTTAACACCCATCCAGTGTCACCCCCTGCTGTAGTAGGGACACCTTCCACTATCCCAGGCTGCTCCAAGCCCCAGTGTCCAACCTGGCCTTGGATACTTCCAGGGATCCAGGGGCAGCCACAGGTTCCCTGGGTACCCTGTGCCAGGGCTCCCCACTTTCCCAGGGAACAATTCCGTCCTAATATCCCATCCATCCCTGCCCTCTGGCACTGGGAAGCCATTCCTCTTGTCATGACACTTCAGACCATTGCAAATCATCTGTCTCCATCATTCTTGTTGTCTCTGTAGTCCCATGTGAATCTTAAATAAGCTCCAACTTCCATCATGTCCAATTTAAGCACAAGCTTAGTATCCTTCATTTTGAGACAAGAAAAAGACTGGGTTGTGATTGGAAACATCCCCATCACTCACAGTCACTTTGGGAGGCCAGAGTGCAGTACAACTCTACGAAGTGGGCAGTGCTCAGGGGGCATCTCTTGCCAGGCAGTCTGTGCAGCACCAGCCATATGTTTGCATGCTCCAGCAACCTTCTGTTTGTTTGATAAAAGTGTGTCATCAGATCTTCCCTCCAAGTGACCTGGGTGCACATGGAGCAGATGTGCTGACCCCCACTCAGAGGGCAAATGTAGATTATTTGAACACACCTTCAGACCGCAGTTTGGGTTTTTGCTCCTTCAGAAGCCAAGAATAATTGACAAACAAATTGAGTAAGGGCAAGATATTACTAGAAGAAAAACCATCTTTACATCTGGACTGTTGCTTATTTTAACAAGGGAAAGCATTCAGTGATGTGCTCAGAAGCCTACTTGAGTGCCTTCAAGGTTTAGTCCAGAAATCATAAAAATTTGAACAAAAATAAAATGTAAACACTAGCTGTCCTTCTAGTCCTGAAGGAAGAAGTCATTAACTGCAAAAAGACTTATCATGACACCCTCACCCTTAACCCACCCCCAAACCCAGATTCTTACAAACACTAAACACTTAATTGAGTTTACAATGATTGAATGATGTTCAAATACGCAAATAATCTGGAAGAGGGATGAATAACATGCCAAACAGACTTGGAGACCAACACCCAGCAAATTTTGTTTAAGTTATTTGGAAGCAGAAAACTTTTGGAAACAATGGTCATGTGAAAAAAAAAAAAAAGATTCCTACTTAAACCCCTACATCTGTCAGTGCTTTAGAATATGAAATTTTATTCAAGTTTATTTTCCTAGGGGAAAATATATCTGGGGAAACACTGATAAGTCTCTTCTCCAACTATTAATTACAAATTCAAAAGGAACCTCGTTTGGCCTTTCAGAAACCTTTTTGTATTTGCTTTCCATTCTACATCTGTTTTTTATTTATTTTAATGTGATTAAAATGCTGCCATTCAAAACACAAGGTTTCTGCAAAGATTGTCACCCTTCATCAGTCTGGGGGTATATTCACTGAAGAAATAATATTTGTCATGTATATTTTCTCTTTCCATCAAATCCTGTTTGGCACTGGTGAAAGAAATATCATATATTTGATATGTTCTGCACTAAAATCTTCACTATCTGAACAGCTGTGAGGTGGCAGACACGAGGCTGGCCCAAGGGCAGATAGGGCTTTTCTGTACGGATTTCAGAAAGGAGAGAGGCTGAAGTGCCTCCTGTTGAAATTAATTGATGGGTTCAGTACAAAAATCTGGGATAAACTAGTTTCATCTTGATTAACAGCTTATTTTGCATCAGTCTTATCTTGGCCTAAAAATGTCCCCGCACGGTAAGTGTACCGTCCAATACTTTGGGATGAGCATGGCTGTGGCCAAGGGGATAACAGGACAGGCTGAACCACGGCCTTTCTGTCCTCTTTCAATATTTTTTTTCCCCTACGAAAACAGACTCTGAGTTCAGCACGGTGTCCTGGGTCCTTTTGGTTATGTTGCACTTTGGAAAATGCCGTTCATGGAGCACTTAAGAAACAAACTGTGCTCCTTTATTTTTCACTAGGGGAAGGGAAACGACCCAAAGTGTGGCATGTGTTACAAGGTCCATGTAAGCACAGCCAACTACACAGGACAATGAGCAAATCGCCTCAGCTTTATGGCTTCCAGGAATCAGCTGGGCT
The DNA here is from genome assembly GCA_008694505.1 of Cyanoderma ruficeps. NCBI lineage: Eukaryota > Metazoa > Chordata > Aves > Passeriformes > Timaliidae > Cyanoderma > Cyanoderma ruficeps. The sequence goes on along the minus strand of VZDJ01000149.1, from coordinate 776,636 downwards.
ATCTCCCCTCCCATGGGCTTCCTTAACCTGGAGAAACCCGCAGTGAACAAGAGACAGTCAGTCAGGAGCAAATCACAGCCCTTGGCCTCCTTCTCCATTCAGACAAATTTTAAATGTTAAATAAATACTGAAGGAATCACTTGTCACCACAAATTATTCCTTTGAATGTTTACTGTTCATGCCAGCTTCCCTGGGGTCCTTCCCATTTAGAAACAGCTTTAACAAGCAATCCCATAAAACATTGACCATTATTCCCCAAGAAGTTGTGCCTAGTGACTTGTTACACAGAAATATGTTTCCAATTTTGCACTGAAATGTATTAGAAAGGAGTCCTCAGTACTTTTTACATTAGCATTTAGTGCCATGTGGAACTGGCAATTATAAATTGCCACAAGCTGTACTTGCAGCCCTCAGTTTAACTGTTTGCATGGTGCTGTGGAGCCCATTTCCCCTCACAGCCCTGGGAGATGGGTTGGTTTGCTGCTTGCCTCAGCAGGGACAGGACAAGGACAGGAACTGGGCGCAGAGTTGTGTCATTGTTCCATCCCTCCTCCTCACAGGCAGATGTGGAATGAGCGAGCGGCTGAAGGAACACGTGGGCTCAGGGGACAGCTGAAGGACCAGTGGCTCAGCAAAACCTCCACCAGCTCCAGAGGACTTTTGCAGAGGGTGAACCCTGACATGGGGACCACCAGATGGGGCCAACGCAGACAGCATAGCTGAGGGTTCTTTCCTCATCAAAGCTACATTTTGATGAAGCCTCAGCATTCATGAAGACCAGCCCCAGACTGGTGTTTGTGGCTGGGACAACTTGAGTTTATCTGAGGCAATAATGCATTTATGTTATGAACCACCCAGATGCAGGTGCCCATCCTTTCTAGAAAAAAGCAGGCCTGCAAGCTCAAAAGGCTTGAACCAAATTTACCTTATTTTGTCTCCAATTCCCACTGGATCTCAGCCCATTTTATAATGCAGTTTGGTGAAAAGATGCTGCAGGAAGGAGGTGAAGGCCAGCTGCAGTAGAGAGGAAGATAGTGGTGCCAGATGCACCTGGAGATTGACAGAAAGGCACAAACACCAAAAGGATCCACACTGAGCATTTCCATTCAATTTCCTAATTCAATCCTGTAGAATTAGGGGCCAACAGCCCTTGTTTATTATTTTGTAAATGCGTTTATAGTATTTGTAAAGCAACCCTTGCAATATTGTTTTGCCCAAAGGAACAGGGTCAGCTACTCTCAAGTTTCACAGTAATAAGTACTCCATGCAAGAAAATATACTAAAAAGAGGAAATTATTTTGTAACACCATTGTGAAAATTTCAGGTAAAATTATTAACTTTAGGAAACAGCAAAGGCCCTGAAGTAAATTTTAAGTAAAATATTTTAATTAGAAATTAGTGGTGGGACAAGAACAGCAGAAGATTCTGAGGCGACCTGAAAGAACTGAAGTGAGTTTGAGAAAAATAAGTCAAGATACAGTGGGACCTTTAAGAATGAGGCAAGCCATGAGATCTCAGGTACTTAATACCATTCCTAAGTACTGCAATACAAGAAGTCTGTGAAAGGGATGATGTGTCAAAATAATCCCCACTGATGGGATTCTGACATCTGTGCTGTGCTCACATCACTGCATCTTGAGGACCAGGGGAAGTACATATGAACAGGAGATGGTCAGGGTCCAGCATCTCCACTCTACATATTTCTGGGGTTTTAAATATCCATTCTTTCAGAAAATATCCATTGTGGGCTTGTGAATTGGTTGCCAGCCACTTGTGTGAGACTGAGATGCTGCAAAGATGCTCCTGGACCCCCCTCCATCCATTCAGTTTCATCCAAAGTGACCTCATTCATCTTGATGCATGAGCATACTTCCTTGAACCAAAACAAAGCACAGGTTGGGAATTTCTCTTCAAAAGACCTCTCCCCATGTGAGCAGGCCTAGAGATATGTGATGCTGCTGACCCAAGGAGTCCTTCTCATATCTGAGCTGTTCAGTGTTCACCTGACACTAAAAAGAAGATGCAGGAGTCCTCCAGTCAGTTTATCAACCCCCTGCTCACTCAAATAGATTGTTCAGCTTCAGCAGTTGATGTGAATCAAATATTAATCCATGAACACAGGATTAATATGGTGGCTGGTTTCCCCCTACACTGTTACTCTGTCTGGTTGTTTCTAAAGAAATTTGGTTTTAAGGGACACAAGATAGCTTTAGACTTCAGACTGGTTTTGGGATCAGAACTAGGTTTAGCTGTAGGAATTCTAGACCTGTCCCTTTGAATTCTTACTATTAAACTTGAGAGCTTAATTCTCTAACACAGTGGTTGCTCTGGCCTTTCTCCAGCAAAGCACTCAGGCTGAGGGGTGACTTTTAATCCTAGGAATGGTTCTCCTGTGCTCAGCAGAGTCCTTGGCTGGCACTGGGCATACACTCCATGGCTGTGGTGGTGAATCACTGAGTGTTTGCAGGATCAGTCACAATTTATCTGAGGGCAAAGTTATTTGAGAGTTCAGAAAGCACCGGAAAAGGTTTTTGCCGTGACGTTTCTCAAGTATTGTAAAAATCCTGTGACCCACTCGCTAGTATGCTATATTTGTGTTATCTCGGAGCGGATACATTTCTCACTTACTGGAACTTTCACAGCTCATAAAAATAGAACTTCTGAACTTTCAAGGGCCCTCTGGATGGTGTGGGCATGTGACACGTCTGCACTGAGGCAGAGGTGAAAGGGTGCGTGGGGGTCGGAGTGACATGGTGCCTGCGGCCTGGTGCAGGCCACAGCCAGGATCAGCCCCTGCATCTCCAAACAAAACCAAACAAACAATTACTGGAAAGGCAGGCAGCAAAAATCCACTTGGACTCACTTTGACACATGCCGTCTTTGGATAAAGCTGATGCTAAACAATAGGAATACAGTTTGTTGGGGTTTTTTTCCCTGGGAATTTGGTGGCAAAATTCTGCCTGACTTCATCCCAGTCATGATTTTATCCAAGGATTGAACCTCCCAGATGAATTTTGCAGGGAGCTCTTACAGACTTTTGTGGGATCCTTTACATCAGTGATGCCACTAAGAGACTCAGAAGTCATTTTGAACCAAGATAAATAAAATAAATCACATGCTTTCAGGAAGACAAAGGAGTGCAGAGACTCTCTACCCCTATTCCAAGGGGCATGCATCAAGCTTTGAAGAGCCCTGTGCTCCAGTGGGAAATCACACTGGGATGGGGAATAACCACAAACAAGTCAGAGTTAGGCTAAGAAGTAGCATTTTACTGGGGTGGAAGGAATAATAGAATACTTATGTGGTAGTTTGCTAGAGTTTTTGGGGTTTTGTGCCCTCTAAGCTGCAAAGAGTGCAGCAGGGACAGGCCTGTGGTGGGCTGGTTTGCAGTCTCAGCAGTGTCCCTGGGAGGATGAGAGCAGACACAAATCCCTTCTCACCGTGTTTATAAATGGCTGGCAAGGCCTCATTGCCAGAATTAATTACATCTATCTCCTGACACAGTCTCAGGTCGATTAACTACATTTGTAATTATTACTCCAGGAGAAGAAAAAAAACCAACCCACCAAGAACCTGCAACTGCATGAAAGAAAAACTTTCTGATTTATGTTCCTGGCATGTGCAGTCTAAACAATTTCAAAAGGTTTCAGCTGTCTCAGCCCAAATAAAATGATGCTGCAGGGTCTGACTATAAAAATGCTGCTCCAGTGAGCAATACACACTTACACAGCCAATTTTTTCTGTATCAGGAATACGTCCATGATCACAAGAGCTTCCTCCTCAAAGGAACTCAAATAGGAAGGATGGAGGTCTTATTTCGCTACAGTTGTGTTAGCCCTGCTTTCAATGGATAGAAAAAAAAAAAAAACCAAAAAAGAGGGGGTTTTTATGCTCTGGAAATCTGAACTGAGTGTGGAAAGTGAGTTCTTGCCTGCTAAGGGCATTTTGATTTTTCTGAGGTTATTATTGAAGTTCAAAGCAGATAAGGGCCCTATCTGGGGATACAAGCCACTGTAACATAACACTTATCCAATTTGCCAGGATGTTAATAGCTTCAAAGTTCCCTCCAAAGGCAAACTAAGCTTCCTAGACTCAGCTAACCAGGTGTAAGCTGGTAAGAGACTTAGCTTCCTTTCTTGGCTGCTGTTACATCTTTCCTCCAAATTACACAAAAACAAGCTGTAGAGTTAGGAAGGCAAATACTAAAACTAAAAAGATAAAAAAGAAAATAAATATAAGGCAGAAAAAAGATAAGGAAACTTGTCTTAATAAATGACAAAGGAGGACCATGTTACCAGAAGTGAAACCCTGCTATAGAGAATCTGGGTTGGTTTTGGAGTTACTTTAATTATTTTATTGATTTTACCTTTTTTTTGTACTACATCTGACTACAGAGATCAGGAAGAGGAAACTAACACCTTGAATAAAGACCTTCTTATCTCTTGTCCTCAGAGAAACTATGCCTAGATACATATACACCTTGCAAATTATTTATGCAGGTGAAAGTAGCAGGCAATTTACCAAGCATTGCTTACAAAATGACTATTTTTTCACTTTTTTTGTTTGGTTGGCGGGGGGTGTTTGCTTGAGTTTGGTTTTGGAGGTTTTTTGGTGGGNTTGTTTGTTTGTTTGTTGTTGTTTGGTTTGGTTTGATTTGGTTTTGGTTTTGATTTGGTTTTTTTGGTTTTTTTTAATAAAAAACATGATGGGTGAAAAATCAAAAATTTTTGGGTTGGCTTTTGAATTCTGGAATAGAGTCCATTGCAAGGAAATTATGCTTAAGTAATCCAGTGAGATGCTGCCTAGAGGTATCTTTTATAGCACTGTTTAAGGCCTGAATCAAAATAGCCCAATGATCTGCCTGGATGCTCTTTTTGGTTCACGACACCTTGATTTTTAATTCTGCTAACTGAAAGACTGCCACACAAATTTAATAGATAAACTAGTACAAAGAGAAGAAATTGGTCAGTGATTAACAAATCATGAAATGCCATTTATACATTTTTCTTTATGATGTAAATTACTGATGTGCATTACAGCCACCTGAAAAAACAGTGTGCTTGCCAGCCATGAGACTTTTTTTTTTTAATCATATCAGAGTAAAATGGGAAATTCTCAGAAATCTGTTCAAGTTAATAATGCCTAAAATTTTTATTCTTTTTTCCACTGAGCAATGTAAAGCAGTGTCCCTAGCAGTTATTAACTGAGGAAGTGATCTCATTCCTACACCACTAAGAGTATTTAAATTTAAATTTAAGTTTGAAAGATCCACTTTAGTTTCTCCACTTAGAAAGGGGCAGCCAGCCAACCTGGCTGCAGACCAAGAAATCAGTGTTTCTCTGTACAGACAGCTCCAGAAACGACCATTTCAGATTTCAGCAGAGAGTTTTCAGAAACCAAGCAGTAAAATAAAGGACATTGAGAAGATAACACACTTCTGATATGATGCACATATCAAGATTGTTCAGTGGCATAGTGGTCTTATGAGTGGAAGAGTACTAGCTCAGACAAAATCTAAGCAGATTGAAAAAATAAACAGGAGGAAGGTGGTTTGGCAAAGTCTGGACGACAAAAGATAAGCTTGGTCACATAGCCCATTTTTTAGACTTAATAGGTTCTAAATATTCCAGTGGAAAGCAAAGGTGGCTGTAGATATTTGTATTCAATTGATATGACCAGGGATAACTTGGCTTTTGACTTCTCTAGTCAAGTTTGGTTTTGCCTTATAATTTCTGCATTGTCCTCCTTAATAAGACAATAGGTACCTATATGTATATTTTGAATAACATTACTTTACAGTTTATATGGCATGTAAACTCTTTTAAAGATATTGTGTGAACTACAGTCACCAGCTGCCAGGAAATAAGAGCAATAAAGGTCCACCTCCCTAAAAAAAAACCCGAATTTTTTTTTCCCTTAACATACTCAATTTCCCCACTCAGATGGTGCTTGGTGAAATATTGCCTTATCTGTGCAGGGCACAGCTGAGAATCCTTCCCAGCTGTAGCATCAGGTTCAGATGAAGGTTTCAGGCTTTGAATTGCAGAAGCTGCTCTCACTCAAATGAAGTGGACAGCTACTCCTAGAGGAAGAGACTGATAAGCAGATAATAAGCCCATTCTTTTTATTCTTTTTCTTCTTCTTCTTCTTCTTTTTTTTTTT